>JAVKLF010000002.1:11176313-11195518 GCA_034783495.1 Millerichthys robustus | reverse complement strand
ATAACCCCATCAGATACTGTTCCCCCTCTTTAAAATAGGGGGAACAGTATCTGACGGGGAAACGCGTTTTGACGTAACACCGGCCGCTAGACTAGACTAGTTCCCCCTCCACTGGTCAAAAATGGTCCCGGGGGGGGGTTGGTCAGTAAGTTGTAAGGTCCCACCAAAACTTAGACCAAACCTACGCCCTTGGCTAAAGAGATTGAGTATTGTACCTTGGTGAGCTGCGACTTTATCTGAAGAGAAGAGAACCTGGAGGAGGGCAACTTCAGATAAAGACCTGCCACCTCATGGAGTGTACTGACTCTGTCAGGAAGGAACCCTCCAGTCTCTGAGTAGAAGCACATGACATCTGCCACCTTAAAACAAAGAGAAATAAAAATAACATAAGTTCAGCGATAAAGCCTGATTTATATTCCGTGATACTAAATTTATATTCTTCAGTCAGGCAGCGTAGAGACACATTCCTACACCATGTTTTGAAGATCATTTTAAAACATGTCAGCAAGACCCAAAGTCTTACATCTTGTTTTAGGTATAACCAGCCTTTACATCTGAATCATGCTGACTTGTGAAAAAAAGCAATAATACACTCACCTGAGTATCAAAAACATTGGTGAGCTTTACTCCAAACTGAGCAAACAGACATCCAGCGATGGCTCTGCAGTCATGAATAACCTGTAACAATTAGATGGCAGGGTACATTACTCATCACTGTGACGAAACAGAATTTCAAGTGTATTTTTAATGCTCACCTTTAATATGTGTTTACTTTCCAGGATCATTGAGAGACCATTCTTAAATGCCCTTGTTCCAAGCAACAGTATGTCAAACAAGTACACCTTGTACTTAGTAGCAATCTAATAAGTAAAAGTAATTTCATTATTTCTTTCTGAAAAAAGGAAAAACAGGAAATAAAAAAGTAAGAATAGAAAATGTCAAGAGTTGATAACTCCTAACCTGCAGCCAGCACAATCTTCCATTTTTGTATATCTCGACTCCTTCCGCTCCCACGCCAATTACATGCTGCTTTTTGATGTGTGCCACCTAAAGATAACCACCAAGTCTTAATATTTAACTATACAGAATGAAGAAATACATTATCAAGCACCCAGCTCATTCATGCAACTCAAAATGTGTGGCAAGTCCACTTACAGCAGGTCCAAACTTCTGGTGAAATTCATTAACGACTATATAGTCGATTGCCTCCTCCTCATCCTCTTCACCATCATCAACTGCAAGAGACAAACGTCTTAAAAGGGAACAGCAGCTTTGTTTCAAGGCAAGCAAAAATATTAACTTTTTTTTAAATTAAACTCACCCAATGTGATTGTCTTTCTGTATGGCTGACACTTTTCTACGTTCAACTGCCCTTGAGATCCATAGACATCAATGTTTCTGCACAAGTTTCACAGTATAATTTAATTCCAAATCAGAAACCAAGCAACATTGTAAAGATTGAGTGGATTAGGTTACTCACTCAGGGTCAACATTTCCTTCATCTGCGAATTCCACTTTAGAATTCATTTAACAAAACAATCATGTTAGATGTTAATACGAACAATCGTTCACTGAATTGCCTTAAAAAAAAGGTGTTTACCATTCAGAATCTCGTTTCCAAAAAACAACTTGGTTCCAGGAACTTTACATCCATTACGGCCACTAACTGAAGCAAAATTTGATTTTAAAACAGCCATTTTTCTATCATGTACAGTAAAAAACTTAATTATTGATGTGTTAAATTGCTAACCGTCCGCCAAAACCAGTGTTTTGTTTGGATTGATACGTTGAACGATTCCCAAAAAGGACGAAGTCTTCAGCGTCAGTTTGACGCGTTTTCCTTTCAGGAGAGTCGTGAAGTGAACGTCGTCCATAACCATTTTAAAACTAAGATTGTAGGTTTTCGTTTAATTTTAGTTTTCTTCTATCTCTCACAAATGGTTGTTAATTTTGCAAATGATGTTAGCTAGCTGTAGCTATCCGCTTTGAGAGAGCGTGGCCTTGTGGCGTAACTTAAAGCTGCGTTCACAGACTCCTCGTTACTTTTTAATTCGGCCGTATTCTTATTATTTATAAACAACTGTTGTATAAGAAAAACCCAAAACCTCAAGACAAATGTTGTTAGATATGCGTCTACAAATTTTCTAACTTATCTTCCTTGAAGCTCGAGGGACGTAGTGGTAGTCACTCTTTTAATTGGAAGCGCCAATCACAGCTTTTTTTCTGTAGCGCTCCCTAGTGGATTCAAGGAGGGTTGCAGGCAGCATTTAATGGATGGAAATTCAGATGGCCGGTAATATTGCCAAATAATAGCAGTATCAATTAGGTCAAATCAATTTGGCCTTCATAGTTTTTTGCCCCTTAAAACCGCAAAGATACAACCAGATACAACCAATCAATGCTAAAAAAATAACGGGTGACTCAGATATTACAGCAACATCGGCATAAGCACATAACTGACTTTTTTTTACCTACCTCGCATCCACAAAAAGCAAAACGAGAATATCGATGATCATCTCTTTTTAGTACAATTTCATTAAACACGGAACACGGAATTAAAACAGGAAAAAAAATAATTTGTTTAGATGCCACATGGGGGCAGACTTAAAGCATTAAAGAGATTAGCAGTGAGAGAAAAAGGGTCAGGACCTCTATTTTATCAACATCAAACATCTGTAAATATAGGTTCTCATGTCTTCACTTTGCCAGTAGAAACATGAATCTAAACTGCTGACCACATGGAGACTCCTATTCAAGTGGGGATGAGAACATCTCAATTTAAGTCAAGTAGGTTGGATTTGAAGCGTCACAGATTATTTAACACCGTTTATTTAAAAAATATTATATAATACTCAAAAATAGGCATATCAAGACTATTTATCTGTCTCAGCCAAACTATCTGAATTCATCAAAGACGTAGCGCTTGAGACTTGAGGCTCTCAATTTAAGGAACTACATATGAAAGCATGCAAATCCTTGACTCAGTAACTAACTCTGAGGTATATTTAATGTTGGTGCAGTTTAAAAACTATATCTAAGTACCTTGAAACAAAATTGACATTAAAACAAAAGTGTTTGTCCAGTTTTTAACTAAATGAATGTGTGAATCTATCAAAAGTTAAAACTCCACAGGTCACTGAAGCTGAAGACTCTTGACCACCTACACAATAATGGCATGCCTGCAACCTGTTTTATCTTTAAAGGAAGATCCACCCTTTCCTGCTCTGCAGACTGAACAAACAGAAGGTTTTAGTAAAGTAAAGAAGGAATCACAACACTTAAAGTTTCTAGAATGGACTTAAATCATGGAGCCACCATGAGTGGAATTCAATCTGTACAAGCATAAACTCTGTTAAAGTCTTTAGTTTAAAGTTGTTTTTTTTTTTAATTGATCATGTTTATTTCTCTTAGTAACCACTCCAACAGCATGCATCATGTTCCTGATCAACTCGCCTGCATCAAACAGGTGTTAAAAAACTTCCTTTTTGGGTTTGATTTAGGAGGTTATTGCTTATTTTTAACACATTGTTTAATGTTAATCCTTCATGGGGATATATATATATATACTCTTTTTTAAAGGAGAGTGTATTTGTTCTCTGTATAGTTCTCTGAAATTCTGCCCAATAAGCCCATGGTTGAAAATATAAGCCAATAGGGGACATCAGAAAATGTTTTCAAATCAAAGTATGAAACAACCATTCAAAACTGGATCCTAAACGAGTTTGAAAGAATTTGCTCGTGTGGTTCTGAAATGCTGCACTTAAAGTAAACCAATCCAGCTGAAAGCTCTTTTGTTTATACATTTGACATTTTGACTGCTCTTCAATAAACTGTATGCCGTAGCCTACCTATATATGTGTGTCAGTGTGGATTATCAGCCAAAATCATCTCCAAAAGCATTAACAGCTGTGTTATTTGTTCCGGTTTTGGTTGCTTTATAAACCTGTCATAAACCTCAAAGCGGAGCCCCCATTCAGAGTCAGGGAGTGACATGCCCGGCAGCAGCGCGGCCGCCCACTCACAGACACGCACCGTGAATCTGAACCGTGTTACGTTCACTGACGAGGCAGCACAATGCCGCGGAGCGCGCGGAGCCGAGGCGCACCGAGCCGAGCCCAGAGATCATGAAATGCTCCCGTCCAGGAGGACGCAGATGGACAGCCTGGTTCAGCCGCTCGTCGCCCAGTACCTCGCCATGGGATGCCAGACTAAAGGGAACCAAAACGAAAGCGTCGCGACGGACGAGAAGGGGAAAGAAGACGCGTGAGTCTGACCTTTTCTTCCTTTTTCACCAAAGAGTTTCTGACGCGCGGTGTTTGGGAAATTCTGAGCACATTTTTAGAATTGATTCTTTTGGTTAGGAGAGGCTGTCCCATCGGCATTTTATCAAATGACTCAGAGTCTGGGCCCCAAAACACGAACTAGAGTGTTCTCCAAGTGTTTTACGCACAAACAGGCACGGACACGTCAAGCTGTTTTATTAGGCTTCAACTTAAAACACCAAAAAACAAAAAAATAAATAGGCTACATTATTTGTTTACTAATAAATAAACAGAGTTTAAACAGGACATTGTCAAAAAAAAAAACGAGAAAATGGATAAACCAAAAGTCCAACTGGAGGTACCAGAAGTATGATCTCAGAAAAAAGAGAGCAGATTTTCACCACAAAACACTTTCCTGCCCCTCCCCTTCACTCCCTGTTGTGTTTCTCCAGGAGGGTGAGTTCAGGATGCACTTCCAACAAGCCAAAAATTTCTCCTCCGGGCCGTCCCAACAGGTTCCACAAGCCCATTCCGGCCCACAGCACACCCGGCAGATTGGTGATGCCTCTGGGACACCTCAGCAAGGGAGCAACCTGGAATGAACTAATCCAAGCCTGTCTGGAGTGTTTTGGTAAGCCCCCCTCCCCCCACTCCCACACCCAAGAAAAAATGCCTGCTGTGGATGAAAATGTTTTAGATGAGTTTAAGACTGGAAGGTGCAAAGGTTTACGTTTGTTTCAGACTGGCCTTGATTAGACTGCAGCTGGATCAGTCAAAGATCATTGGCTCAATCAAGTTGTCTGGGGTGCTCTCAGAGTTCTGGTGATTGTATCTCTGAAGAGACAGCTTTCAGATGGCCGTTGCCTGGTTACGCTAATGCAGCGAAAAGCAGAGAAGTGTTAGGATGGGCTTCATGATTAAGAAACAAAATATGACATCTGAGAACTACATTTATCTGTAGGAAAGTAGAAGTAGGCTTTAATGACAGCCTCAGTTTACTAGTGAAGGAGTGGGAAAAAAAAAAGCCAGCAACGTGCAGTACTCTGAACAATACATGGTTTTCAATGTCACGGCTGTATGCAAAACATTTGATTTGGACATGAAATGAAAGAGATGATATCTGTCTGTCAGTGCAGAGTTATGAATGGGTTTTCCTTAAACAGCCTTTGATAAAATGGCAGTTCATCCCAGCTCACATCACACAGCAACCCCCCACGGTCCACCAGTTCTGCCACCTTTTCTAAAATGTGAGAGCGCTCGTTCGGTATAAACATTTACCCAATGGCAGCAGCTTCTGAAAGGTCACCCTTCCTAAAACTGGATCCCTCCAGCCTTTTGAAACACAGAGTGCTATGAGGTGTGGATCAATCGCTGATATCGTCACTCTGCACCGTGCTGCTGCACAAAACGCATGAGTTATGCTATATTATTCCCATCTGACCTTAGAGAAAGGTAAACAAAAAACTAAACCCTGTCAATTTTACAGATATTAATCAAAAGTTTGGTGTGGCATTAGCTGAGGCTCCAGAACACAAATCCCAAGCTCTAACACATTGCACAAGATCCTTGGTTGACGTTTTGTCTATAACTGGTGGAAGTCAACACTGTCCATCTTTTAGCAAAAACATTTAATGAACTACTGCATGAATTTCAGTGAAACCTTTATGAAATGATCTGTAAATGTACCTCTACAACGGATTAGGTTTTAGACTGAACACAACTCAAGATGGCTGCCACAGCCAACTGACTTCAAAAAACACAAAAATATCTGTAATTCAGCTATTTTTACACAAATTGCGTTAGAGTTTGTAGCTGAAGATCATTCATAATTAAATGGGAAGTTTCACATTATAGTATAAAGTTTGACCAAAAGGACTTAATAACTTTGTCATTTATCTTAAATCTCTGGCTTGAAGCTTACAATCTTGTGAACTATTCACTTATAATGTTAAAATTACTATTTCAAACATAGACTTATGTTTTTAGTTCAATACTTGCAGCTGTTATTATGATCATTTTAAAATGTAGATTTATTTGCAATATTTCTATTAGTTTGTTAATAATCACTGCAGCATTGTGTGCCATTTGTAAAGCTGCAGTAAGCTCTGGTGCAGAATGGAGGATTTTGCTCAAATTATCTCCCTGTATCTGACCAAAACAAAACAAAACAAAAAATCATCCTCTCAGGCATTCCCTTTCAAAACAAAAGAAAAGTGGCGCTCCGGTTCAGAGAGGCTGATGAACGTTCGAGATGACCTTAAAAGTAGAGCGGGCCGATTTGGCCTGTGAAGTGTTTATTGGGTCCCAGTACCACGCGGCTCCACCACGCTGGGCGGAAGCTTTCCTAATGTTCCAGTAACTAACCGATGCTCCAGAAAGGATTTCCTCCTGCAATTAACCCTGCTCAGGCAGTGTTAGTGGTTGGAATGTTGTGAAAAGAAGGATGAAGCAATTGTTTACCTGATGGAGAGTCATGACATCCTGTTGTGCTTCTGTCATAAAATTGACTTCATCTGAGTCCACGCTGTGAAGGGTCGATAAAATCAAAAATAAACTTGTGTTCTCAAGGAGAGCTCGTGCACTAATGAAAGTATTTTTTTATTTGTCTTTTCGTTTCCTCTTAAGGCCTGATGAGGTAATGATTTTTCACAAGGTCTGGATGACAGCGGTTGCTCGTTGCAAATAGAAACAAGCCTGATCTATATATGGTGAGCTAGATTAGTCAGCTGCAGCAGGAGTGGCAAGTTGCTTACAGATCACAAAGATAAGAAAGCATGTTGCCATGGCGTCTGAGGTACTTTCAAGGTAATGTGGCTTAAAAGTGGTTCCTCAGATACCTCATGTCCTTGATGATGCCAAGGCAGTGGCAAAGCTTTTATTCATCATTGTTGTTTTTTTTTAATTTTCAGCACACAGTTTTTCAGTTTCTACTGACTACAGAGGAAGAAAAGCATTACGTCATGTTTAGATGGTTCTTCATATTTTAGAACAACCACTAATTCCTTGTCTGTCCTGGTGGTTTCAAGTTTTTGGTGCTGCTTTAAAGGAGAAGTGAAATGGGTTTTATGGCGCTACATGTTGGATCTTGTGTCGAAAGTCGCGTCACGTTTTACACACTTTTAATCTTGTGTTGTGGCCAACAGAGATTATTTTCTCGAGTTGGGAGCGTGCAGTCAGACAGTCGTGATGAGGAAAGGTGGTCTGGTCATGAACGAGGGGAAGTTACAAACACGCAAGGAAAAAAAAAGGAAGCGAAGAAGTTAGTGAGACAAGCAAGTGTCAGAGGTTCACACAATAAGAGGAAAAGGTAAATCTTCCGCTCCAGGGTTTGTGAACAGTGTGACTAAAGGTCTTTGGAGATTATTTGTTGAACTAAGTGGGTAAAACATTGTTTCCACAGATGGAAATTCTCTGTCATAGTTCAACACGCAGACCTGGTAGAAGTGGTGTTTACTGCACATTTGTTAATGGATGTTCCGTCAGTGCAAACCTTTACAGAACAACAAAAGGGGAAGAATTTTGTTGAGCCCATCACTTCACTTTATCAGTATGAGCTACCCAATGGAGTTTTAGTCCGTCCTCTAATTGTTAATGTTTACTTTAAGATTAGTTGTTAACGTATACCAAAGTCTAAAACTTAACATGTCTTAAAAATGAGTTATTAAGCTAGAAAATCTTTAACTCAAGTGAAGCAGAAAAATATACAGCTCGAGGTCTGTTTAAAACAAAATCAGCTAAAAACGTGAGGAGTGGAAAACACCAGGCTTTTGATCATTCTTTTCAAAAAGCAAAAACTTTAAATGTGGGTAATTCAGTAAAAACACATCTTGTTGTTATTTTCAGCAAAATTTCTAGTGAAAAACAGTTTTTGCAGCGTTGTGGTTGATGCATGAATTTAGGATATTTTATTGTTTTTGTCTCAGATTTTTAATTAAAATAACATTTACTTTAAAAAGGCACATCTTTACTTGTCTTTTTTCTTCATTTTGCATAATGATAGATTTAAAAAATCACAAACATTATTTTTTTTTTACATATTGAGGCAGTGTAAAAATAAGTAACAGCATCAAAGAATAAGAATAATGATCATTTATTGAGATTTTTTTTTTAAAATTATTTTCTTTATTCAATTTTTAATGTGTGTTTGGTAGATCATTTCTTAAAGTAACAATACTTCTTGGCAACAAATCCTATTTCAGGCACCTGGCAGCAACTGGGGGTACCAGAAGCTCAAACTAAGTGTCAATAGCAACAGTAAAATAAACAGTTTGACAGAGAAGGTTTGGCAAATTTTTCATGTGCTCATCCCACAAATGCATGGTCCTCACAAATGTGGCATTTGTGGCACAAATATCATTTAACGAGCTTTCCAACGGTATGAGATTTATTGAAAAGGAGCATTGTTACAACTAATAAAAAAAATCTACCAAACCCAAATTTCCTTATTTTTTGTGCTATATGTAATCATATTAACCAAAGGAAAAAATGATCAACAGTGAATAAAAATAGCATGTAGTAAAGAAAGTCATTGATTCATTTATTCACCAGATAATCACCAGACCTGACTAAACAGCCTGCCTAATGAGATCATTCATTTGATGACTCAGTGTAAACATGCTTGTCTTTACGATGACATTATCATATGGTAGTTGTATAAAAATACGCCAGGTTTACGGCTTACTTTGAATTGCTAAAACAAATTTCCTATGTCACTGGTGACACGTTCAATATTGATGTTTTAACCAAAGAGGATAAAGACAATTGTTGGCACATTTTTGCTTTTGCAGACACAGATGGTCACGTGAGGAAGAACGGCCACCTGCTGAACATCACTCTGACCATGCACCGTCTCCTCATGCCCTCCGGTGACCTGCTGGACAAACTCATCAGTCTATATCCTTCAGCAGTCCATTATGAAGTGCTTTCACAGCACAGCCTCATGATTCAAACAATGCCAATTTCAAGCCACACGCAGAACAAGGGATCAGATCGCTGTCCCTGCTGCTTTCGATTGGTTGTCAACGGCAACGGACAGTCAAGCTGGCTCGCAGTGCATCTCTCAGCTGTCAGTGTAAAATGTGATAGGCGAATGGCAGTTTGTGTTTACTCCTACGTTTAGCCTCCTTAACCCATTTCTGCATTCACAAAGCAATTTTTTTCCCCCTCTGAAGCTAATGCAGTGTAGCATTCTGTTGATCTCCCTTTAAAAAGTTGGATTGAATTTGTGTTATTGTCCTTTTTTCAAGCTTAAAAAGGTTTATTATATTTTGTGGTTCGAGTGGAGCGCCTCTAACATAGGCTTCTATTTAGGACACTGCAGTGGTGTCACGTGACCTGTCAGAGGAACTTACAGTCCCTGCAAACAGCCTCGGGGCTTCAGGTGTTAATTACCTCTGCCACCGATTATCTATATATAAACACAGAGGCCTCAAGTCACACAAACCCTCGTCATCATGGCCCTTCTGCTATTTTTAAACTCGTTTCGTGCCAAAGATCCAAGTGGACGCATGAAACAAATTCAATCTGTTGGTCAAAGAATAAACTCAGGGGGCCATTACCAGTCCTCACCACAGTCTAGCCTTGGGATTGCGTAGGTGGATCTTCTGTTTTCGTGACGCAATTAGTCTTTATGTGTACATCATTTCAATCTGATTTCTGCCAGCTGAGAGCCGGACTGACAGACTGTTTATAAAAGCTCATTGGTGTGATAGGAGGCGGCTTTCTGATAACTGTACATGAATTTTGTGAAAAATGGAGAGTATTGTGACCAAAGGTATGAATAAATAATAATTCTTATGTCTGATTAAAACACATCTGGAGTTCTGAAACCAAACAATTCTTATCAGCAGTAGTTGTGCATTGTCTTCAACGATAATTCTGCATTCCGCTTTCCTCTGCATACCAGAATGATTCATTCAGGGATTCTCATCAGAGTTGTGCTTCATACAGACGCCTCCTCCCACATGACCAAATGTCCCATGTGTTTGCCTTGTGGTTCAGTTGTTTTAGTTTGTATTAACAAGTTATTTGTAAGAAAGCACACCTGCATGCTCATTATTTACTCTAACCCTGTTAGACTTTTACAGTGAAATCAGGTTAATGTTTTTGTTAAGCGATCTCCTTTAACTAGTCCTTACATGTAAAACAGCGCTGGACACTGATCAGCCAATAGAGTGTCAAAAGATATGCTACCTTATCAGGTCAGTGTGTGAAACATCTTAAGAGATAAACTGAACTTGTGTTTTGTTACAAGTCTTATTTTTTCTAATCTCCAGGCATTGGATTCAAGAATTCTGGATAATATTCCGGTTGCCCCACAGCTTGTCCGACAGCCTGGACGAGTTCCGGGATTTGATCAGAGAGCATGGACAGGAGCATCTTTGCTCTCTCCTAGAAACCAAATGGATGTAAGTGTTAATCTCTTACCAGCTGGCCAACTGAGACACGATGCTTGCACAACTCTTCACTGCAGTCATGAAATCAGTCACGATTCGGAATACAAACTGTGAACAGAAAACAGTTTCACGTTTTGGTTTCTGTCGTGGAAATAGCTTGACAAAATCAAAAATCTCACCTTACAGCTTTCTGCCCTGTAGAGGCAGAAATTCCAGTTTTGGCTCCGCTACCTTGTTTGCTGAGGCCCTTTCAAGCCCTTTTTTTTTGTAAAGGAGGCTCTTGTTTGCTATGGTCATAGATTTTCAGCTTGGGTGGAAGAACCAGACAAGAAATCCCACTGCTGCTACCCAATTGTCATGGCAATAAAGACCCAGCTTGTTGATTTTTAACTGTTTACTACAAAGAAATGTAAAGCTTCTAAGGCATTTTAAAGCAGTTTTTAACATTTTAATCTGTCAAAACTAAGATTGACTAAGTGTCTATTTGAACATAGCATATCAACATAGATAAGACCATCTAATCACTTGACCACTTGGCAAAATGATCTCACATTAAACTACGATTGGATCTGAACTATACATTACAACTCTGTTGCCTCCTAATGACATCCCAATCTTATTTTTCCACAACAGTTTTTTTTTCCAACTTTCAGGAATGTCTGGCCAAAATAATTTAGGGCATTACTGAAATCTAAAGACTTACTTCTCTTTTGTAAAGTTACCACTCATGTTTGAGCCTCCCTGATGTTGTGTATTGTTGTGTATGTTATGCTTTACGGGCTGTTTTAGAAACGAACGAGAACGATCGTGGAAGGCTAGCCAGAAGTATAAAGCAAACTACAGTAAAAAGCGGAAAGTTTCTCTCCTTTTTGATCACCTGGAACCCAGTGAGTTGGCTGAGCATCTTACCTACCTGGAGTTTAAATCGTTTTGTAGAATATCAGTAAGTATCTGCGCTCTACGTATAAATTAGGTTATCTGTAATATTTGCCTCACAGTTTCCATGCAGGGCTATTTTTTATTTTTTTTGATCATTCCTTTTTTTTGTCAGTTCGTAGACTTTCTAAATTACATCCGAAGTTGCTGCATGAAGGACATCCCTGTGCTGGAGCGATCCATCGCCCTGTGTAATGGGATTTCCCAGTGGGTTCAGCTGATGGTGCTGAGCCGGCCAACTGCTCAGCTGAGAGCTGAGGTTTTTGTAAAGTTTATCCACGTCGCACAGGTAGTGGATAACTCAACATCCCCATCTCTGATTTGGCGCTTTTTGTTCTTAGTTTGAAAACACTTGAGATTTTTCCTCTTTGCATGCATCTATAGCTACTATTTAAAGACAGCGTTGCTTGTAGGAATACGTATTGACTTCTACCTTTTAAGGCAAAATTTCAGACTAGAACTATTGTTAGTTGAAAATTGATTTGTAGTCCTTGTGGTCAAATCTTGAAAACATAAATGCTCAATCTCATGTGATTTGCCATATATTGCATGATTTTTTAAAGCTAATTTACACTTTGTAAATGTGTGTTACAACCACTTAGATTTTGGGAAATATTTACAACATCTGAAAGCTAATAGACTCACGAGGAAAACACAAAACACAGAAGTACTTGTGGTTTCAAAAAAATGAGAAGTAATTGTGATTGTAGTCATTGTCAGACTTAGCCTGTTAAAACTGTTCCATTATGAAGTTGCACTCATCCTGCTGAGAAGTGAGGCTTCAGGGAGCTGAGAAGCAGGCTTGCACTCAGGTGGACCTCTTACCCCAACTGTAATGCACCAGACTGCTGTTGCTGATTGCTATCAACCTCAAAACCTATGGGTGTGGAAACGAATTTCACACCGTAATGCTTCAGTGACAGCACAAATTAGAAAACTGAAAAGAGACAGGAAACACACACCACCAAAAACGAGTGAGATATCAGAGCAGAGTAAGAAAACGACAACATATGTGGCTTATGCAACATCTGCGTTATCCAATCTGAGTTATACAACCAGGGCTACCTGGAACAAATTTAATTGTGTGTATAGTTGCGTGAATGAACTGTTATGTGTTTGGCTTTCTTTTTTGTTTGTGTCCTCCTAGAGTCTACACCTTATGCACAACTACAACACACTAATGGCAGTGGTGGGAGGACTGTGTCACAGCTCAATCTCAAGACTGAAAGACACAACCTCGCATGTACCGAGTGAAGTCACCAAGGTAACGGTTAAATATCTCATAATAATACTTTTTTCCCCTGTAATGTAGTGTGTTGCACCTTCTTGCAGCTCTACAGAACAGCACAGATTTGAAAAGGCACAGTTTTTGCTTCTATATGACCTGTGAACTTCATGTCCTTCCATCAAATTTGTCAACATGAATCCACATTTCTATTACTGTACAGAATAAATGAGAAGGGACGTTGCCTTTGCACGTTTACCCCAACAATAAATGTTAGCCTTTGCCAAAGGCTTTCACAGAGAGGAACATTTCACATTTGGTTGTATTGGTGGATAAAGATAAGATTTGAGTCAGTAGGTGGACTATTTCAGAGAGGGGAAATGTCTTTTTGTTCCAGTAATGACTAGCTTAAGTGTTTTCACTAACATCCAACAGATAGCTTTGTAAAGTTCTTAAGGTGGTCACCCCACGGACAAGAGTAGCAAAAGGTGCACAAAGGTGGGTTCAAGTCAGCAGCTGGAGGAAAGGACCCATTTCTTCAGTCTCAGCAGAAACAATATTTTTGACCCGACCATCAAACCTGAGTTTAGAGTTAAATACTGTATTACTCACAGTTTCCCAACAGTAGAGGTGGAATTGTTTGATAGACTGTCAAAACGAAAACCAGCAAGACTAAAAACATGACCTAATGAGGAATTAGAGAACTATTGGGGTGTCAACTACTTAATGTCAGAAACTATAAGATTAGCTGTGATCAGGTGTGTGCAGTTAAATATCATTTACATAGAAATGGTAATAGTGAAAAAAGGGTTCTGAATGAGATGGCCAAGAGGCAGGATGAATAACGCAACGTAATATTGAGAACCTTTGGTTATTACGAGTGAAAGTATGTCTGTATTAAATTCAGAGGAGAGTCCTAAATGCTAACCATGACTTTAGGCACTGAAAGAAGAGCTAACTAACAACATCATGGCCAGTACTTACATTTAAACTTGTTGAGCTTTATAAAGCATGGTCAAGTCCATTGTTTGCAACCGAAAATACTGTTTAGCATTTTTTTTTCTTTTTATAGCAGTTTGATCTGTTCCTAACTTGTTAGCCTTGTAGACCATGAAATGTATTTATTTTTTCTTTGAAGAACAGTCTCTTGTGATATAAAAGCTCATTTGATTGCACTAAGAGAATGAGCAACTGTTTTGGACTATTAGTTAACAATCTGAGTAGAGAAGACTTGACCCAAGAGAAGAAATATATTGAATGGAACAGCTGCATCAAAAAGAAAAGTCCATTTTTTTAACTTCTGACATCACATTAAATGTGTTCTAGGGAACAAAATTAAAGTTGTATTTTATGTTACCATACATGTACTTGAACTAACCACACAATATCAAGTTTAATTGAGAATCAGGAACAAATGTTTTTTTTCTGTTTGCATTAATTATAAACATGCATTTCCCAGGTGTTGAATGAGATGACAGACATGCTGTCCTCCTGCAGAAACTTTGACAACTACAGACATGCTTACAGCAGGTGCATGGGTTTTAAAATTCCCATCCTTGGTGTCCACCTGAAAGACCTGATCTCGGTCAACGAAGCCATGTCGGACTATGTGGAAGACAACAAGGTGAATGTCCAGAAGCTGCAGGCTCTCTACAACCACATCAATGAGCTGATCCAGCTTCAGCAGGTCCGACCCAAACTGGACGCAAACAAGGACCTAGTTCATCTGTTGACGGTAGTAAACTTTTTCATGAAAACTTTTGACTCATGTTTAGTGATGTATTATATAGCTTAATGGAATTTGCCAAGTTGTAAACACACACATAAATGCAAATGAGCACATTACAGTATGTAGACTGTCTGGTGTGGGTGTGATGAGAGTCTATGATCTATGAGTGTGTGGGTAACAAACTGAATGTGAATGAGTGTTCAGATCGCTGTATTGTTCTGTTTTCTCTTTGCAATGTTTTAATCATACTTAAAAGGACAGAATGTCCATGGGAGATAACAGTTGTACTGCAAGCTCGATCTACTCTTGTCAAAACATGTTTCAAGGAGAAATCATGGGACATGGACAGCTCATTCTTTTTTCTGTTTACCTCTGTTGATGTTATTCTCGCCTACAGCTGTCCTTGGATCTTTACTACACCGAGGACGAGATTTATGAACTGTCGTACGCACGGGAACCCAAGAACTGCAAAGCACCTGTGAGTGATGAAACTTTGCTTTAAAGATGCTTCCTAATGAACAATAAAACCACTTTAGCTCAAGGGTTTTAAATACTGGACATCACCACTGGCTAAGCAAGTCTACTCTTTGAAATAACATGGTTTTATTTAAGTTACAATCAATAAAAGGTTAGAATTGTGTCATATTATAGCCAAAGACACTTGAAGATGGTCTGAAAAGGACAAAAAGATCTTATGCCCAAAGTTTGGATGTAGGTGGATGGTGTTAAAGTTTTTGCAATTTAAACTACATCCATGTCTGATCTCAGGACATAATTTGTTTGCAGCACGTTAGCTAAGTTTCACAAAAAGAATGGATTCCTTCATTCATAAAAACCTAATTTAATTAAAAAGTGGCTTTGATTCTTTTCCTAATCACAGCACTTAATATTGATTGATCTGGTTCATAAAAAAGTTTACGCAATCTTAGATTCTTTTGAAAGGTGTCTGCCTTGTAATTTTGTTGTTTCCCAGCTTCGATAGTCTATTTTTTTTAATTCGGCTCATGCAAATATGTAGAGAGAGATAGTGGCCTTGAACGTAAATTTATGATGTTTTTGTTTTTTAGCCAGCCACCCCTTCCAGACCTCCGGTTTGCGTGGACTGGACATCAGGAGTAGCTCCTAAACCCGACCCTCGAACCATCAGCAAACACGTGCAGAGGATGGTTGATGTAAGTGCTTCCTTTTTCAAGTGTAGCCTCCGCAGAGCCACTCAGTAATGCTGTTACGTAATCATCAGTTAAACATGTCATTATGCATGTAGCCTTTTTGACAGTCTGCTCTTGCAGCTATTGTTCCCTAATGGTCGAGTAACAACTGCTTTTTTGTTTTTCCTTTGTCTTCCACAGTCCGTGTTTAAGAACTACGATCACGATGAGAATGGCTTTATTTCCCATGAAGACTTTGAGAAAATTGCAGCAAGCTTTCCTTTTTCCTTCTGTGTCATGGACAAAGAAAAGTGGGTATCTGACTGGTCGCACATGCTTGCTTTTGTCTCGTTTGTGACTTCAGAGGGGAGGAAGCAAAAGTGGTATTTCTAGTAATGAACATAGCAACAGGAAACATAAAATAGCTGCAGAAAGAAACAGACAGCCACCTCTAAATACTCACAGGAAAACCAGCAAAAGGTGACGTTACAGTGTCAGACAATACACAACGACAAAATGCCAGCGTTCAGCACACAAAATACAAGAGCGTGTGTAAATAAAACTAAATCAAAACAGAAAATATGGGAAATGTCTGTCATTTCCAGCTGTGCTGTCTATGTAAAAAGCTTGAGCTTATATTGTGTTCTTGTCCTTGTTAAGGGAAGGACTCGTTAACAGAGAGGAAATCACGGCTTATTTCATGCGGGCCAGCGTTATCTGCTCCAAACTGGGTTTAGGTTTTGTTCACAACTTCCAGGAGACAACGTACATGAAACCCACCTTCTGCGATAACTGCTCAGGGTTTGTAAGTAAACGCGTCACTATCTAAACTATTATTACTCTGATATAATCTTGTGTTTTTTTGTTTTAATATTCAGCGATGTGAAATGTGTTTTTTTCCTCACATATTCTTTGCAGTTGTGGGGTGTTATCAAGCAAGGCTACAGATGCAGGGGTAATTATCTATGTCTGTCTCTGACTAAGTGACATGTTCAGAAACAAGAAAGTAACTGCACACTGTAGTGGAGAGCAGGTGATGTGGAGTGTGGTTTTTCTCAGTTTCATAATGCAAACTGAATTCTGCTGCACAGAGGGGAAAAAAACAAAACAAAACCAAAAAAAAAAAAACAAAACCAGAAAGCGTCTGCAGTCAGAGCCACAGATTTCCCCCTCCCCCGTTCTTCAAAAGATCTGAAAAGTTATTTGTTTGCTTGAGCTTGCATCAGTCTGTGAGTTGTGTTTGCAGAGCAGGTTCTGTTCGGCGGGAGAAGCGGGAAGTCAGTTCGTTGACGACGAGCTCCTCAGTTCCTGTCGTAACTCGTTGCATTCCTCTGACCTCCGCAGACTGCGGCATGAACTGTCACAAGCTGTGCAAGGACCAGGTGGCGTTCGAGTGCAAGAAGAACACCAAAGTGGCCAACGCCATTGACAGTCCGACGCTGAGCTCCGCCTCTGTCACCACAGGAACCTCAGATGGTGGGTTGTTTCCCAGCATAAGCACACCTCTTTACGCATCAGTTCATTGACAGTTGTCACGCTCACAACAAAATGACCAGAGTCTCGCCTGATGTGTGCACACATGCACAACATAGGCTTAGGTTCTGTGAGCTCTGCCATCTGGTGGTTGAATTTTTTAAATTATTTTTTGTGGTTATTTATTTATCCAGAAACAGTGCTGTTTCCTGAAATCACTGTCAGTCACATATAGAGAAGTAGCAACGGCTAAAAGTCACATTTTAGAAGTTCAAGTTTGCCCACAACTGAAACAAAACATCTCCTGATCTCAGAATCTGCAGTCAGGGTAATTTCCCTCCAGCTGTTATTATTGGTTTCGTTTACTGTAATGTTCATGCTGCCCACCTGATGCAAGAATGTTACTATATTCAGAACAGAAGAACTTTCTACCATACTTAATATGGACTGACTTATTAAGAAATCTGTTTTAAAATGTGTGGGCAATAGTGATGCATCTGTGTCTGACGGGATATTTTGTTACATTTTTTTCTCTAACTTGTGACGTATTGAACTGAGTCATTTTGTGTTTGTGGTGTTTGAAAACACAGTAACAGTTTGACCTTCTCTTCAGGTTCAGAAGAATGCTCCTTCCCTTACCCACCAGACAGCAGGAAAGACTTGAGTCCAGACTCACCGATCACCTGTTCTCTGAGGCCTATAAGAGTTCATAGCTACACCCAGACAGAGGGACCCCAGCTGTCCTCTCCTACTGCCGAAGCCAGTCGCTCTCAGCCATCTTTGTTAGTCCCCGTGCCACCCACCCTCCCCTCATGCCCTAGCCCTGTGCCCATAAGAAAACATTGTGCAAAGTGGGAAAACCGAGCCTCTGTTTTACAAAAGCCCAAAGAGCCGGTGGAGGGGACCAAACCCAGCTACGAATTACTGGAATCAGTGAGTGCAAGATTTTCACTTCGCACACCTCAAAGGCTATATGTATGTTGCTTTTAATTACAACTTAATCAATCCTTTTTTGCTTTACAGGAAAACCTGAGGCTCCAAAAAGCTAATGAGACACTACGTAGGAAACTCAGAGAAGCAGAGCGAGAGGTGGAGTTTCTGAGGAGACACATTCTCCATCCTGTGGAGGAGGACTCCTCCTCTTAAACTCAAACATCTCTAGAGAGACTGGTGCTGCCCCCACATGGCAGATCTTATAAAAATCCTATTTATTGGTCACAGACCGTTCAAAGTTTCTTATCAACATATCGTAACAGAGGCAGTTTGACATAATCTAAACTGCTCACGCAAAACAAGGCGTTTTAGTGTCAATGGTACACAAATGGTCAAGACAAGCTGATGAGTTCATCAGCATAAATGTGGTTCTGAAAAGTTTTATGTGCATGGTTTTGTTGTCAGCAACTACAGTTCCAAATGAAGCAAAACAACACATATATCAAAACTACTCTACTGTATGAAGATGGTAAAATAAACATATTGCTATAATTAAACAACTGAGAACCTTCAGTGTTCTGAAACTGTTACTAAAGAAAGAAAACCACCTGCAACGGTGACTCTCCCCCATTTCCTCTGCCTTTTTTAAGCCATAGCGTTGCTATAAATCTTATAAAAGATAAGCCATCATCAATTAAATGAAGCACAGTATTTTTGGAAAAAAAAACAGCAGGGTGCATTTGATCAATTCTTGATCAGTTAAATATTTATGTTAAACATAAAACAGATGCTGCAAGAAGCAAAAGCAGTTGTCACGAAGCATATGACAGGTGAGTTATCAAAAGTGAATTTATTTTGCCACTTATTATTATTAGCAGAATAAAAATCAGGCCACTCACATCTATAGAACCGTTGTTGCTTTGTAATTTTTTTTTCTCTCCAACGCATTGTTAATATTTATTGTTTGAAACACTACACAGCTCCTGAACCACATAAAACAAATATTCTTTTTGTACACCTTGTGGTACTTTTACTGGATTCATTATGTTTGTGTGTTTTGGCTTTATATTATTATTATTATTATTATTATTATTATTATTATTA
>JAVKLF010000002.1:11162530-11172950 GCA_034783495.1 Millerichthys robustus | reverse complement strand
CATAGAACTCTATTTCCTGTCAATAAACCTTTCTAATCGCATCATGTTTTGTGTGAGTCTTTCCAGATTGAAATGTTCCATTAGTATGAGCAGAATGGTACAAAACTGCTCTCGCTTATTGTTTATTTCTCCAAGGTGATTTGTAAGTGGTGTACATTTTCTGCTTTTGAGATAACGTTTCAAAGCTTCACATGCCATTCTGGTGATACAGTCGGGCCTAATTAGTTTCACATTTCACGAACAAAACGCTCTTTGAAACACAAAGACTGCGCGAGAGCTTCAGCGTGATTCAGCAGCTGTATGTAAAATAAAGGCTTTATTGCTGCAGCACGATGAGTGTGAGACGGTCCATTTCCTCACGCAGTCGGTCCCACACAGCTCTCCATCAAGGCCGTCGGAAAAACAGTGACTGGATTCTAATGATGTCCAGCAGGCTGTTAAAGAGCCTGTCGTGTTGCTGCAGGTCACCCCCACCCCCCAACTGCCTTCTTTAATCATCCAAGATATCAGGAGGAAGTGTTCAAATGTGGAGCTTCAAGAGTCTGGAGGACACGGCGACATGCGAACCGTCATCATAACAACATGAAGCCATCGATTTCACTTACTGCTCCGAAGTAATGCATCATTTAAAGGTCAGGAGCACAAATGGGTCCATCATTTCTTTTCCACTGCTTCTTTCTTTGAAGGTCAATCCCCCCTAAAATAAAAACAAGTGGAAAGGGAAGCAACAAACTGTTTGTTTGTTTTTTATTTATCATTCAGCTGCTTCAGGTAAAACATTTGGCTTTATCTTTGCTATCTGAGCTTGAAACAACAGAAAAGGTGGACTGAGGAGTTCAAATTTGAGAGTATTAAAATTAAGAGAATTTATCAAGAGCAATTCTGTCTGACACACGAGTACTATTTGAGTTGTCTGTTCTGGACCCACTTCCTGTTCCCATAATTTCACTGTAATCGCCAAGGATTGGATTCATGATCCCTGGAGTCAGCAGTGTGATGAGCGAAAAGTTAATTTGGGTCAATTTGAGAGAAGTTCAACACATCACGCACAACGCCCACCATCTGTGAGCAGCCCGCCCGCAGGGAACGGCCCAACTGTTCCGTCAAATTTGATTTGATGCTTTCCTTCCTGCAGGTGTCTGCAGAGGGCAAGAATTAGCACTTTCTTCAAGGCAGGATGACGATAAGTGAAGAGTTGTCATCTTTTGTTTCACCCTGTTTAAAATTAGAGCAAGTTGGATCAAAAAATATAAACAGACACTTGCATTGTCTGTTGATCATTTGCCTCAAATTTCTCATCAGGATGCTGTGGTTCTCAAGGTTTACTTTCTGAGATTAGGAATCTGACGGACTCCTGACCTTCCATGCGCCACATCGACTGTACAAAAGGATGAAGTGCCCAGATAACGTGAGCAGACAGCTCAGACGGATGCTGACCCAGCTCTTCATTTATACACCGCATCGCCTGGGATCTTCAGTCCCAACATGTCAGAAAACCTCATCCTCCGCAGCTCCGAAGGAGTCAGGAAACGCTTGCACAAATTTGGAGAAAGGCCATGCTGACTCCAAGGATTGAGAAATTTAGATGAATTAAGTCAAGGATGGCCAGGTGTACCCCTCTCTCCCACCTCCCAGCTGCAGCATTTGGTTGTTGAATATTATTTTACCACATTCAGGATGGGTTAACTGGACTGGAGAGTGTTGGAGTTTTACAGGAGGAAATTTGAAGGGGACAATGCTGAATGTTTTTTAAAAAAGAACATTTAAGAAGTTCAGGCATCAGCAATAGTTTACCATAGATAAAACTGAACATTTCATATCCTTAAATATGCATACTAACTATTGCTAAGAGACAAAAAAATATTTGTTTCACTTTAT
Organism: Millerichthys robustus; assembly: GCA_034783495.1. NCBI lineage: Eukaryota > Metazoa > Chordata > Actinopteri > Cyprinodontiformes > Rivulidae > Millerichthys > Millerichthys robustus. Next base: position 11,171,072 of record JAVKLF010000002.1, on the reverse strand, counting down.
AATTCCAGCATCAATAAATGTTTTAAATTTGCATCATTTTGTTATTTTTTTAGATGAATGGAAATAGTCAAAGCACTGAAAAAAACTTGGAATTAGATTTTATAATGAATGTTTTTGAATAAACATTTGGTAATATATAAAATCTATTCCTATCACATTTCCTTATTTATATTCTAAAATATTAAAACACTCGTCGTCATTCGAGTAGCTTTAATTTAATTACTATTACTTTCTGCTGACAATTAGTATAATAATAGATAGGTGAATGAAATCCCATAATAGACATCTCTGCTCCCCAGGTCTCCCTTCTTCTTTCTTTTCTTGGTAACCATGGTTACCTTAGGTGTCCCTTTTTCCCCCAACTATCTCCCTTTCCAAAGTGCCACAAAAACACAGACTGGAGGCACCAGTTTTTCATTTAAGATGTGTTGCTGGAACTTTCAGTGCATAAGAAATAACTCTCAGTCAGCCTGAGCTGCAGTTTGAGTTTGGTGCCCCTTTCTCAGATTTACAAAGTTCCAAAACCTCATCGAAACAAGAGGTGCAGCAATATTGTACAGACTAAAAGAACTAAACATAAAGCACAGTTTAAAAATTAAAATAGCCAACTCTTCACAAAACTGACAACAAAAAGTTCAATTAAATAATCATAATCTCTTTTAAAATTGTTAGATAATTTTTTTAAGTCTATTGAAGTCACTGCTATGTTTTCCTTATTTTTTTAAATTGTTTTGTTCTAAAGTTACTTTAAACTTTTCAAATAATAATTAAATTCACTTTTTTTTCCCCTTTTACCTGCTTGCAAATTGAATAAGCAGATCACTAATTAAAGGGTTATTCACTGACAGTTTGCAGTGCTGCCGCCGTAAAACGTCCACCTCTGGCTCAATGTCAAAAGGGAAATAGGTCAATATGAACTGAATTAGAGATTAAAAAGGACCTAATTAAATCTCCATCCAAACCATCACTCAGCATAATGAGCACTTTTGTAAAATGTGACCATACCATTAAAATAAACCGTGCCAACAGGCCCAGCCATTAAACGGACTTACCTTTAGTACCTTTCCTGTGTAATGTCACACTTAAATAAATCTTTGAGTGCTCAGGGTGGCAATGTATTCCTGCGTCTTCAGAAGGAAATTTGGACCAAGAGGGGGGGAAAAGTAAACAACACCTCCTCTGCGGTTTAGCATGATCTGATTGCTCCAGTGGTGGTTGTGATGTTCTCATTACACCCCACAGATAGCCTCTGTTTCTGCCGTGGTGACGAGAACCAACAACACACACTGCGTATGTGACAATCTCGGCCTTGAACGCAAGAAAAAGAAAACACACAAATCTTGCATTTCAATGAATTATGCATGAGAAGGCATGTATTATTCAGCCCAACAGTCAAAAGCAATGTCAATTATAGAGCAGCGGTGATGTCAAGAACTGTTTGAAGTCGTAATATGCAGAAAATTCCTGTAATATTTCTTACAATGGGCAATTTTATTTTTAAATGTTTTATGGCATGTCTGCCTTACCTTCATGGTTTTCACCAATGTTTAACTCTTTCTTTCCTTTTGGGGATGATCCAAAACTACAACGGAATCATTATCATATTGTGATGAACAACTTACAGCAGACATTTTAACAATTTGTCATTATTTATTTTCCAGCTGTGGTGGTTTTAATGGTACTCACTGTGAAGTCATAGAAACTGGTCCAAAAACGTGTAAAATTATGAACAAAATCTGTCTCATGTAAACAGTTTTTGTCCATGAATTAAAAATTTGTAAACATGTTTTGTGAGAAAAAGCAGTCTGGTGGATTCAAATAAAATTCTAAATCAAAGAACCAAGAAAAACATGCAACAAATTAGCTTTATTTTCCTTAAACTACTTGTGCTAACTAACATGCATTATGTCTTTTGTTAGACCAATTTCATGTAATTATCTTACTTTCTGTTTTATTGCATTTTTCTTTTCAAACCATTAGTCTTTTCCTTTTTTTTTCTTCAGCAGACAGCCGTTTGGGGATTGGCAAAGAGGGAAAGTGGTCATTTATGGAAGCTTAGACCAGACTGCTTGAATGGATGAGCAGCTACAGACATTCATTTTTCTTCATCTCAGATCCTGACGGTCCCTTTCCTCTCATGAGATCACACACATGAGAATTGATTCCCTTAAAAGGCTCTCCAAGTCATCGCGTACCCTGCAGAGAGGTGTTCGGACGCCACTGAGACAGAAAATGATTGCGTGGCAGAGCATCATAGATTTCTGGCAGGCTATAATTATGTCCATATTGGTCTTTCAGAGCAGAAACAAGAAGAGCGTGTTATCTGGATACATGAGAGGCGTTTGGAAAATGAAAAGAGTAGCAAAACTCACAAATAAACAGTCCTTCCTGACCCACAGAAATCCCAGGATGAAAGTGTTCATTAGTCTCCACATTAGCCAATGTGACACTGCGCACTGAAAATAGCTTTTTAAATAAGGCCGCCCCCAGCCCCTTCCCAAAGCACAGACAATAGACTCACCTGAAATTACAGCCCAGACAAGAACAATAAAGATGAAGATTATGGAAAATGTTTGACTATTGATTCAAAGCAGAAGAAGAAGAAGCAAATTTCACACTGGTGACAATCAAACAAGCTTTAGAAAATGAAATAGTTTTTGTTTCAGCTTTCAAACTCATTAAACTGTAAAAACAACATTAACATGAAGAAAGTACTCAGCTTTTCCATCGCATTCCCACTGAATTCTGCATGTTTGTGACCGAGCTAGCAGTGCAACTACAAGAATTCAGTAATGTGATTTTTTTTTCAGTCGCTTCCTGTTCAAGAAATGCCAGCTTTTAATATCTTGTACATTTCTCCTGTGAGTTTAAAAACTGATAATATATTGGTCAGAGTAATAGATCAGAGTAATGGTCAGTGTAAAAGTATCCCGATGCATCTCAATAGTGCAGCTAGAAAAAATCAAAAACAAAGAAAGTTGAGTAAGTCCTCTGGATGGATTCCACTTTGTTGAAATGTTTGGGGGTTTTTTTGGTCAGTTTAAAAATTTTCTTGTTCAGTGGATTTTGTTTTGTGCTGTTTTAGTGGATTTTCAAAGCTAAAACAAGCTGTCTGTCTCACACTTTTACAAACAAGTGAAACTGGGTCATAATGGCAGAAAACAAAAACAAATGTTTTTTTTTTCCTTTAATTACTACTGGACTCTTGCAGATGCTATTGGTTACCTCTAAAATGATCTCCTTCCAGTAATTTGATCCAACTACATAAATACATATATATGCATGTGTGTGTGTGTGTAAAGGGTTCGGCAGTGAGTTCCCTAGCAGTTTATGATTTATGCGTGCAGGACACTGGTTTTGAGGCGGTGCCTGAGGGTGCAGTGACAGGTGCAAACTCCAGGTAACTGACATGATGCGGTGAGACAAGGCGATGAGTCACCCCGGCCCCCAGCAAGCTTCCTCACTTTAACCTGCAGCAGCGGCTCCTGAACGATTATCTATTTATAACCCTTCCACAGCAGTCCCACAACCACCGACAGACAGAGATACCTGTCTTGGTTTGAGCTCATGTTTTGGCTCGAAAGCATATTTGAGGCGTAACAGTGAATCCTCCGCTGTGTAATGAATGGCTTAACAGGTTTATTGGAGTAACTTCAAATGGAAGGCTCCAACATTTGCAGCATGGTCCCATAACACGTTAAAGGCATCACTTTGGCAGTTTTCTGTATAAATGATAATTCTTTATATCTGTATGGTAAAATGTTCTTCCTCCAAGTCATTCAGCATACTGTCATGGCTGACTCATTTGCTGGCATTCCTGCAAATTCACTTCTCAGGATTAACAATGAGCTTCTCCAAAGTATGTTCCTCTAAGGTACTTTTTTCATCAACAATTCATGTAAAGTCAGTGTTAGCTTATAATACAAACAGTATGTAGATATTTTTGGCTTTGCATCAGCACACTGGAGAAAGTCTATTATTTTAATGAAAATGAGACATTTTTATTTTTCACATGGAGACAGCTTGCCTTTATAAATAAAATCATAATTTAGGTTCCATTAATGGAAATTAAAAAATTCTGACACACGTCCATTAATCTGAGTCCAGATTCACGCAGGAAGATTCTGCTCTACTCATTATTTGGGAAGACGCGAACCTCCTGGCTAACTTTCTGTCAGTGGGAAGCATTCCAGCTGACAGACGTGAACTATTGCTCCTCCGGAGTGGGTCTCTTTCAGGTTGCACATTTACTGTAGCAATTTTAAATGCTCCTGCCAGGAGGTTTGTTTACAGCTGAAGGGTAGAGCTGCAAAGTGGTACTTTGTCTAAAACTGCAGAAGACAAACTTTAACCTTTCACTTCCTGATGAAGCACTTTCAGCTAATTTGACACATATTGCATTTGGGTTTTAGAGATAATTGCCAAGCTAAACGCCTGTGCCAGCCTTTAGGGACTCCTGGCACATCCATTACATCCTGTGCTGGCACGCAATGTCCAGAAAAACACACTGCTAATACTCTGATTAAACATTTGGGGACCTTGAAAAGTCACAAACTGTGCTACTTCCTAACTTTTATGAAATTGCCTCTCATAATGTTGGCATTCAGCGGCTACTCTGTTTTTCATTATGACAACCCCCTGTAGGAGTGAAGCTTATTTTCATTTTCTCTGCGTGTACGAGGGCAGTGAAGCCATTCCTTTTAACATCTACTGCTTTTATTATTATCCAACCTTACAAAATACCTGAAGTTCAATAATATTTCTCTGCAGAGGCTGCAGCATTTGAAAGTGGGTAAACAGAGCTGTATAAAAAAAGCTTTTGTTAATATGAGAGAAAGTAAATGCCTCAAACTGAACTGGATCTAATACTTCTTCCACTACTTGCCATTTTCTCCTGCTCACAACTGACAACAACTTTTTTTATTTGTTTACTCGCTCACACATTCCTGAATCAAATGTGGAATATGAGATTGTATTTAGCTGGGATTTTTCTTTCCTTCAGCGTGAGAGTTTTGCACCAAGCCTGCAGGTCTGGAAGGAGCTCTAGCCTCTGTTCCTGCCAAAGTCTTTCCTATATTCAGAACACCATCCAGCTCCAGCACCTGGGTCTCACGCTGCAGGGAAAGAAGTTTCACTGTTTTCTGCGAACAGACCTGTTTCGGCCAAATGGATGGGCTTTTTCCACACACCTGATGTCTGCGACGATTACCAGTGACAGATCATTTGCAGTAGCAGAGCTGGTAAGGAATGCAAGGATGAAGAACTCACCAATGTTAACTATTCAGGCAAGGCAGTGCTTGTTTTAATTTAGCAAAACTTTCAGGTAATCAAATAAAAGGAGCACTCAATTTGCGCTCTTAACAACATTTAAAACACAAATGAGCTTATACAGTAATTCAGTTTGATTCAAATAAACTCCCCAACCCTAAGAAAGCTTGTCTTTAATGTTCATTATGTATAATAATGACCATTTAAAAAATGTTTTGATGTAACTGATGGTAGAAAAGCAAAAATGAAACCCATGCTGTATTGCAAAAGACCTTTGCAAAGATTTATCAGACTCTAGAGACCTGGTGTACTTTACTGTGCAGCTCCACCTGAGCAATTCTGGCCTTTATGGAAGATTAATCTAAAGAAAATGTTTCCTTTATCCTCACTACAACCTTAAGGGCTGGAAATCTGCAAAACAACAGAGATACTAGTATTTTGGAAACAGGTTTTTGCAGTTAGAAAGTTAAAATGGAACATAATAACATGATATACAGAACATCTTAGAATTGGTTGAGAATAGAGTTAAATCAAATATGTTATTGGCTGTAGTTTCTGTTAGTAGTAATGGAAACATTTCATTGGGCAACTGAAAAAATGGTGCAAAAAATTAGGATACCAAATTTGTGTTTGTGTGAGTGAGTGCACTACCAGGATATTAGGCCATTTATTTTTTACTTAATTACCATTTACTGTAAATAAATAAGAATAAGGAATAAGAAATATTTTCAAACACAGCCATAACTACGACTTGGAGTGATGCTAATGCCCTAAAACTGAGCTGCCTCCATCTAAATGAAATAAACCTGTAAATATTCCCATAGAGCAACTTCTCTCATATTTGTCTCATGGGCTGTTTTGGCAGTCAGAGGTGCTTTATTGGCATAAGCTTTGCGGAAATGTTTAGACAACCAGGAAATAAGGCAAAAGGATGGACATGTGGGAAAAGCAGCTTAAATCCCCCACCCCCTCCGTTCAGCGTAAAATCCAGATCAAATTAAATGGTTTGATACTTTCTCGGCCAATCCGATTAGGCCGATTAATTCCCAAAAGTGTTCAAACGATTAAAGGTGGTTAATGGTCCATGAGGAAAGTTCTGAGTTGGCTGTGGTATCACACAGAGTCAGAGGCAAATCAATATAAAAGCAGATAACACTCTGGCTTAGCTTTTAGTTAATTAGGCTTACCTGTATGTTGTGATCTTGCGATCTGAGTCCTAAAAATTGCAGACATTTTGAGGAGAGCATGGCTAATAAATTGTGCATCTGCTGTGCAGTGACATGGTACCTAAATATAGAGGAGAAAATGGAGCAGAAGAAAGGAGCAGAGAGAGAGAGAAACATAAATATTCACAGTCCATTCAAAGAAGGTTGGCAAAAATCTGCTCATGAGAGAGATTTTGCTTTCTGATAAACTTCGTCTGATATGACAACATGAGATTTGGCTTTTGCCTCACAGTTCTGGAGATGGATGTTTCTGCTTGGGAATAGTTTTTTTGTGTCACTTTGACACAAATGTTCATTTTGCTAGAGGACAAAAAAAGAGAAAAAGACAAAATGGTAAGTGGCTACAGGTCCCACTCCTCCCCCATTCTACTCTCCACTTTCTTTTCTAATATACTCATCTCCCGAGGGAGTGGTATCCATCACTGAGAAGGCTGCTGGGATGTTATGCCACGCCGCCTCATGCATGTGAACACAAGGTGACTCAGGGAGTGATGTGTGCCTGCAGTCTTATGAATGCGACCCCATGTTTCCCCCATAAAGTGTCCGTCAGCACCTTAATGCAACTCCCAATGAAAGTGACAGAGCCTGGGCTTGCACATTATTAACTCCAGACATTTTATGAGCCGATGGAACAGAGTGCTGCTTCTGAATAAGCTACATGTTCAGTGGCCGAATCAGTCTTTTAGTGTTTGCCATATGACTGTTTTTAAACCACATATTGTGTTCCTGCAATTCCACCAACTAGATTCTTTATTACACCCATAAGGAACAAAATGATTTAATCCTAATTTTCTTCCATGTTTTGTCACACATTTGCTAGAATGGAAACTACATTTATATTGTTTAAAAATGAGTTTACCACTTTAATTAGATAGCAACTATGAGATTCCAATTACAAATCTTCGATAAATTTGGTTTAATCCTTTATTATATTTAGAGTCAAGCAAACTAAAATCAGTCTGATGAAGAACTGATTTGTGTTTCCTGCTCAGTGGGGAAGAACAAACAGCTTGAGAGGGAAATAAGTCATCACGGAATTCATATGGGTCTGCAATGTGACTCACTTGATCTACAAGCGCATTTAAGTTGCCATCTCAGGAGTCTAATTTCAGAAAGGACTTTCAGTTTAAGCAGCCAAAACCCATGGGGGCGCTTAAAAAACAGCCAGCAAAGCCAGACGCTGAACAGAGGAAGACGCCCAAGTCTGCAAGTTTAGAAACCAGAGGAGTTTGCTGCGCGCCACCCACCGCGCATCATTTGACTGGAGTCAGCTCAGCCCTCGTCGGAGCTGTGCGTAAAAGCGAACCTGCAAGACGCGTCAGGCGGTGCCATGGCAAGTCCACTCCTACAACCACGGAATAACTTCCTTTCCCCCCCTTTCCTACATGGATGTTTGTGTTTTGATGGCAGCTGTTTCTAAAAAAACAAAAAAGAAACCTAACCTTTATCTGAAGTAGGACGGTGGATCAGCCCTTTCTTCTCCACCGACTCCGCCGCGCCGAGGAACGATGCTGAGAAAATCAACGGAAGGATTTTCCATCTCAGGTAAGATTATTATTATTATTATTACCGGAAGTCTTTATCAGCCGCTGTACCAAAAATACTATTATGTTGTTGCAATGTTATAGATTGAAACGGGCAAAGCGGCGAGCATTTTGCTCAAGATCTGAGTTCTGCACTTTTATGTGATGTGGTGTTATGTCAGCATAACAATAAAAAAAAAGAATGTAATTAGTTGCGTGTTGGAGAGTGAATGAAAGAGACAGGTAAAGAGGGCTCACTGTCATTAATTGTGGAGTCTAAGCACTCTCTCGCGCGCTCTAAGTGCACTTCTCCTGGTGTCTGATGAATTATTTGTGAATCTGTAATGTGATTTTCCTTGTCTAATGTAGTGTGTAATGGAATTCCTTGTTATCTGGACTGTGGCTCACACAGGAGGATGTGGACACACAGTGGTGAAGAGTCTGTGTCTTGTCTGTGTGTGTGTGTGTGTGTGTGTGTGTGTGTGTGTGTGTGTGTGTGTGTGTGTGTGTGTGTGTGTGTGTGTG
>JAVKLF010000002.1:11114260-11141310 GCA_034783495.1 Millerichthys robustus | reverse complement strand
ACACACACACACACACACACACACACACACACACACACACACACACACACACACACACACACACACACACACTGAGCGAGCTATGATCTCTGTGCCCAACCTGCAGCTCACATGGATGGATAATTGATCTCCAGATGCTCTGGGAAACTCATCACACGCAAATCAAAAGGCCTTCGTAACACGACGACAGCTGGAGGACATGGACAATCCTGCACGAGCTAATCCCACAGCAGCAGCAGCCAAAATGCACAAGATTAAATAATGATAATAATAATAACAGAACAAAATATATTATTATATTATATTTGAGGTATTATGATATAAAAAATTGAATCTCTCTATCTCTTAATACAGATATATATATATATAAATGTGTGTGTGTTTATTTATTGGCCACAGAAAATAATCCTGTAAAACATTGTTATTGTTATTACCAGTGGTAGTAATAGTAGGCTAGTGTCGTTGTTGTCGTTTTCTCTCTCTCTCTCTCCTCTTTTTTTGTTTGTTTTTACACAGGAACAAATTTGTTATAAAATTTACTACATGGTTGTGATGTAAGTTTGCACACATTGTAATGGCATCATTATGTGAATCTATATGTGCCTAAAAGGTGTGTGTGTGTGTGTGAGTCTGAAGAACAGAGCCTCCTCTGACCTGCCATCCAAAGTCATATTTTATATCTGTGTGAAACAAGCAGCTGATTAACAAAAAGAAAAATGTTGCTGCTGCAATTAGTGGTAGGCCAGTTGAAAGTAATTAGGGCCTATTTAGTGGAAATTCTATTAATGAAGAAATCAATGTTATTAGGATATGCTAATGACACATCAGCCTGTTGGGATCCAGTCATTTATTAACAGGGAAGGGTGTGAGTCAGAATGACCCCCGTCAATTACAGGGAAGAAACTGAGGCCTCTCACTCCATCATCACTCCTGCTGCAATCTATACAGCTTGTTTGTTCTCCTCTGTGTATGTTCTTTTTATTTTTTATTTTCATTAATCCATCTTCTAGGGGAAATAGATGCACCCTGATTTACATGCAGAAAAGAGGCTGCCTAATAAGGCTCTAGATTAAGGGAAGATTTAGTTCAGTCATTCGTGTAGATTAGGTTGCACATCAAAGACCTGCAGAATCTGATGGAAGGCTCTAGATTAAAATGCACACAGCTGTTTACATTTTTTTTCTTTATTTGGATTTCACAAATGTCACTTTACGCTTGAAAGAAGCAACCTTTTTTCTTTTTTGCCGTCTTCCCTCCTCCCCGTCTTCTAAAAAGGCTCAATGCAAATTTATTGGATCTGCAAAATACCTTCACACCTTTTGACACTAAAACCATTCACAGAAGGTAAAAATCTAAAAGAGATTAAACCACCTAAGGTACGCACAGCAATTTCATGAAGACCTGTAAAAAACAAAGATGTAAAAAAAAACCCACACATTTGTCTCATACTGATTGATAATGTGTCCTTTAAAATAAAACTTTGTAAGTGACTTTGTTTATAGCTGAAGTGACTGATGGATTAACAATTACGACATGAGCTGTTAAGAGTGGAGAAGTTTGATAATTCTGATGTATTGGTACGTATTTATGTTCTGATTTGTTGAGTAAAACATGCAAAATGAAGTGTTTTGTTTACAATGAGTGCATACCCACAGGCCAGAATTATATATCCAAAGAATTACTAGAGTAAACTATTTCAAACATGACCACTTAGTGCAGGATAAGATATAGAAGTTTAATTTTATAGTTTGCAATGAGTACCTTTAATGCATGTTGAGTAATTGAGCTGATTTATGTGGCAAAGTTTGAAATGCATTTAAATGATCGTAGATTGCAGGAATGATGCAGGAATACAGATAAAACTGGAAACAAATGAGCATATTTGTAGTCGAAATCATTTAAAAGAATAGAATATGTAGATATTTTTTATCTCAACATTAGCCAAAGTTGAAAAAGCAAAAAGAGAAAATTCTGCTAAAGTGCAGGAAAAGGCGCCGGATCAAGTGATATCTTCAGGGTTAAAACTTGATGACAGCAACCAAGTAGAGGAGTGAAAGAGAGAGAGAAGCAGACTGAGACGTCCTATGGTCTGCAGGTTGTAATGGTTTGCGCCCCCTCCTCTTCCTCCCCCAGCACAGATTCTGCAGGTCCCGCAGCTTTCTCATGGCTCCCTCCACAGTGTCCTGTTTGGTAGCTGCCGGTTGGCATTGCTTAATTAGGCGAGGAGTTGATTAATTTGCACTAATTGACAGCTAATTTAAGGGCTCGGGGCACATCGGATTGACGTTTGTCGGGGCACAGAGTGATGTGAGGTCACTGCATGGACTGAGATTGTTTTTTTCTCCCCTCTCCTTCTGGTATGGATGAGCAGCTCTGCGCGATGTGTTTGGCTGTGGGTGACAGGCAGCCACCGGTGCGTAAAACAGATTGAAAATGTCAAAGAGCAGATCTATCCTCACTCAGCATCAACAAGTGTCAACCTGCAGCCTGCTTCTTTTGGTGTTCATCAGTTAAAAATAAAATAGCTGAAGGGCCTTGAGGGAATGCACAGTGCCCGCCGCCTTTTCATGCCAGTTTAGATGTCAGGCTCAGAGAATGTGTTGTGAATGACTCGCAGCCACTACTACACCAAAACTGACTGACTTATGGCCATTTCTGGGTTTTTTAAAATCTGGTTATTGCACCCATTCTGATTTGGTTTGACGCCAAAACTTAATCAGTGGAAGATGTACACCAAATGAATATTTTCTGCAAATTGAATTAAAATTTGCCAAGTGCTGAATGAGTTTATATGGCAACACGCACAAGCAGAGGAAAAACAGAATCGCACGTTCACCTGTCAGCAGTGTACGATAGTAAGGAATGTAACTGCATATTATAGACTTAAAACACACGTTATTATAATTCAAATGTTAAATTAATGCATAATTTTCCACCTTTGAGATTTACTTTCATTGTGGATGCTGCACAGCTCCTGTCGCCGCGGTCTCATGAGGCGTTCAGCGAACACTAAGCTCTTCTCTCCTGGCAGGACACTTGGCAGATTTTTAACTTCACTTTTTTCACAGGGGTGAGTGAGGGTCCGTGCGAGAGGCGGGGGGTGAAGCCACGGCGGTCGTGGCAGGCCTCTGTCCGTGTGAATCGGGAGGACGATAAGGGGCTTATTAGTGGCCTGTGGAGAAGTGTTGGGAGTTAGTGGTCAGAGGCCCAGCGACATCTCCAGCAGAGAACAATCCCGGCCATTGTCTCACCTAATTACAGTGGACGGACTTCGTTTTGTTTCCCACTCGGCATGCCTGTCTGATTCCCTCTTTTTTGCCCGGCAGCAAGCTCCAAGGCTGAAGTGTGCTAATTAGAAAAGAAATGGTCCCCGTAATTATGTCCACTCCTATTACCGGCGATGACAATGAGCAATATTATTTTTATGCAATGTTTTGTGTGGGGGACCCTGCTCTCCAGGGCTCATTAAAAGGAAAATATGGCCCCTGGGAGCTGGGAAGCACTGGGAGCCCCAACACGAGGTGCTGCTCTCTGGGGAAAGAAGCAGGTATGAAGTTATTGCCCTAATTAAAAACTGAACAGACTTCCAAAACTCAGTTCCAAACTTATTAATGAAAGAAACCCTTAAATAAACAGCACTTTTGTTTTAAAACTTTATCAGATAATTACACAATTTGCAAAAAAAGTCATTTCTGTTTAAGATAAGAGAATAAATAAAAAATAATAAACTGTATTAATGTCTTTAAGACAAATAAAATGAGTAAAAAGGTACCAATAAAAGTAAAGGCACGGATCCAACAGGTGTACTGAGGAATTTAAAAAGAATATTTCAGCTGTGTGAAGATGCATTTTGCTCCAATTAACAGCTAAATTCAGTCTTCAAAATAATTTACGGTCTAAACACGAGAATGAACCAAAGATTCCAAATGTCCACTGGCTGGAGGAACAACAACAACAACAACAACAACAAAAGGTCATTTCTTCGGCCTTTCCAAAATGTTCAGGAACTTCCCCCTGGTCATTTCTCTGGCTGGAAAGAAAACAAAGCATCATATGTCAATTAGATTACTACTATTTAGCACTTTCCACATAAAAACAAACGTTTCACTTCCTTTAATAACTTCTAACAATCTTGATAAATAATATATTGATAATCAGTCTGACACAACATTTGCATGCAGTTTCAATGGCATCAAAACAGCTATTTAGTAATGCAAAGCATGGATTTAATATCTGCAGTGTCACAGGAATGCAATTTACACAAACATCTGTTCATTCAATATATGGAAAACATAAAATGCAGATGAAGTTAGCTACCAAAGTCTTGTGAATGCATGACTGCCGTTTCAGTTTAGTGGTATAAAAATATTTGTGCAGCTGAGGCATGTGTAACAACGTAAATAAAAACTCAATATCTGTGCGTTTCCATGATATGGCTTGCATTAGAGAAATATTACAGAAGAGTTATAGTTTGGAAAATAAAACCATCCAGAATAAAAACCAAAAAAAAAGGAACAGAAAAGTAATGCAATGAAATCTTTTTCTTTTTTTTATTTTAGCAGGGTCAAATGCAACCTTTTTTTCACTTCTTATAACAAAGTAACTCACCATAACTTTCTTAAAGCAGGACACTAGGCCATCTGATCCTGGCAGCAGTTTGTATTTTATTTAGGTACCAATTTAACAATTCCTACACAGCGAGGTTTTCCTACCGAGCAGCTATTTCTTTTTTTAAATTGGGAGTTGGAGCCATCCACCTTCACAACACCTGTACAAACTGATGGAGTTGGTCCCCGTGTATTCCTGAGTGGACAGAGATCCTGCCCTACCCCAGGCAGTTAATGAAAAAGAGGAAGCTTTTAGTAATTTAGATGAGTTGGTCAAGGTGGGATGATAATGGCCCATATGGGCGTGTGGGCTAAGTCACCTTGAGGTGTCCATCAAAAGGTTAGAGATGATGCTAATTGGATTGGGACGGATTCATTTTGCGCTTTGCTGTCTCTTCAAATCACCCTAAACAAAGTCATCAGCCAACTCCAGGACATCCAGGGTTGGTTTAGATTAAAATTAAGCTATTAAAATTAGGTGAGGGAAAGCAATTACACCGGGATGACCCTAAAACTGTCACTGTGATGGTGTCACTTGCCTTTTTAAATAAGTAACACTAGAAATGGTAAACAGCAGCGGTTAATAATTTTGATTTTTAAGGTGTCGTGACCTCCCCTTTTTGTTGGCGCTTTCCACACCTGATGAGCCTAAAGTATAAAACAATTTAGGCGCTTTACTGCCACGCTGTGAGTCTCATTAATTATGGGTTAGTTCAGCCTCCCTCTGGTCCGACATACTCAAATAACTAATACAATATTCAAGACTCCATTTAACATACACTTTTTTTGGTCACAGCTAAACAAAATGTGATCAGGAACATCATCCATGTATTTAAATATTTGGTCATTCTCAAGAGATTAATCAATTATCAGACATGATGGAGGTGTGATGGAAGCCAGCCAATGTTGGTTAAAGTCATTACAGCTGTTTAAATAAAAAGTGAAAGCAGAACATCACGGTTGACCTATTTTAGTTAGAAAAATACAAAATGTTTGTCACATCAATACACGCTGCTTTCATATTCTCGGTACATTTCAGTTAACGAACAAATGTTGACATTTTAATAGATCCTTGTTTTTTTTTATTTTTGGTGCAGAGATGAAAATAATCCATTGAAGCTGCCTTTCATTTTGACAGATGAGAAGTACCAATAAGTGATGTAACACAACGCAACAACCACATGTAGATCCACTGTAGTCGACCAGTTTATGTCAAGTGTTTAAATCCTGCTATCCCAAGGCTGACAGAGCAATGAAGAACTATCAGCTGGAAGCTGGTGATTCTTTGTCTTTAGTGCTCCTAAATTAGTAGTGATTTCTGAATTTAAAACTAACACTAACCGATCAACTGATTGCTCTATCAATCATTATATAATAATTAAATAAATCATTTGTATAATAAAAAATCCATTAAAGGCTGTATATTTCTAAGGCTTATAAAAAACAGAAATAAAAGTTCAAATTAGAAACCCAAGAAATTGCACAATAATCAGTGCGCACGCACACACACACACACACACAGACACGCACGCTTCGTCATACACTCAGAGAGATCAATACTGATTAGGGGGACTTAGAGATTTGTTTAGTTGATTAGAAAGGTCAATTACTAATTTTGCACTAAGTTAATCAGCATCTTGTTACGACTGCCATCCATAGTAAATGACACCTTATGGATTCTGCAGCGCATCGCCTTGCCCTGTTGATTTGTTGCCATCTAATTATCATTTAGCTCTGACTGGTCAGATTTCCTAACAGCCTAAAATGGTATAGTATAACAGCAACAACAAAAATACATAATATGCCTTCATTTAATTTAGAATTCCCTTTTTAACCACAGTGTCAAAAGTCTGTTGTTGTGGTTTTAGGTCATGTTCGGGACAGAGCAACAATGGAGATTAACCTATATTTTCAACCGTTAAATGTGCCGGGCAGTGAGTCCAAATGTTGCCTACTGTCCTAATCTGAACAGAGAACACCAGAAGCTGCTTGTTGCAGCCCAAATGTTCCTGCAATTTTATGCTTCACACTGGTAAATCTTTTTCATTTGGCAACTCCCAGGTGAATAACATGCAAATGCAGAGGGAACATGGAGGTGTAACATCTTACTTTCCTCTCCTTTATGGTAACTGATCTGGGTGTCATTCTTACAGCCCTCACCAATGATCCCCTGTGGATAAAATGAGAGTAATCATCACTCTGTCCCTCAAACCCTCCACCCCTCCCTCTCCAAACGGCAGGCTCCTGCTGCTAGACACCCCCCCCCCCCAGCTGCTTAGACAGATGACCAGCAGGGTTAACCGGAGTCCTGGACCGGCGCTGACTGCTCCAATTCACTTTCATTAAGAGTTAAGAGGACATATCTGATCCCCACTGCTCGTGTCTGTGTGCGGCTCGGCTATTACGGGATGTAAGCTTTATTTAATGAATTTAACATCCACTTTCACTACCCTCCTCCCCGGGGGCCAGTAGAGAAACAGAGGAGATGACACACACAAACACTCAGGCGTGGAAACACTTCAACAAGGCACATATTCATCTGACGCAGCCGTCCCGACACCCCCGCCTTGCAACACATACACCTGACGCTCATGTTTGTGTTCAAAATTCAATTACCCACTTATTGATACTTCACGGGGATATTTAAGATGCAGACACGAGCTGTGATTTCCCAGGGGAGCCACTGGTTCCTCTTTATGTCCCAACCGAGAAGACCCACACCTCCTCCTCCAATGCATTTTCGCCTGGCTGACACACACACACACCAAAACAAACACATCCTCACTTCCCAACCCCTGCCCCAGCCTATGCCTGTTCAAGAGGTGTCCTTATTAATAGGCAATCAGTCAAAAATCATTCATTAAAAAGCCTAAAAGGTTTTACACCCGCGCCATGATTAGCTGGGAAAGAAAATCCAATGAATTCCTAATGCCTTTATGGAAATGAGATGTCATTTCCGATCTGCTCAGGGAAGCGGCAGGCAGGCAAGACTACGGTGCAGTGAATGAGAGTGGGTGTTTAGCTCTGCATCCTCTTTCACAGCTCTCCCAAACTGATCCTGAACAAATAGTCACGCAGAATTATCTGTTTTATAACCATTTTAAAGCAATTAGAGTATTAAAAGTTACCAATCCGACCACGCTTTTTGTTTCACTTTGGGCCAAATCAAAGGAAACGAAGAGTTACTTTCCCTTTCAGTGCTACTTTGAGGCCAAGGAGACTCGGGGGAAACAAGAAAACACGAGCACGGTGAAATAGTAGAGGTGAGAAGGCGGTGGAGAGCGTTGGTGGGGAGGCACACCCTGTTCCTCATTCAGCTGCTGTCAGCTCAGGCACTTCATAACTGGCCGGCCTGCAGTCAGCCTGCCTTGATGGATTGATGGAGGCACATTAGCACGAATGGGGGCCGGTGAATGCAATCATATTCAGCAGCGGCATGCCTCTAATAGGCTGGAGATTGATCCTGAGGGTGAGGAGGAGGTGATAGTGAACGCAGGCCCATTAGGAGCTGTCAGGGATGGGTGCCCTTCAGTCTCACCTTCACTCAGACAGATGCAACAGGGGTCACACTGGGTCTGTGCTAGGTGGTATTATAACAGAGGAGAGGTGATCGAGAGTGTTAGGACAGCTATAACAGGTGGTCCCAGAATTCACTGAGTAACACTTTTAGTTACATACCAAATGTTTTTAAATACAGGAATATGGTTACCACTTGTTGTTTATGTTACACTACCAACTTTTCTGTGTGTATCACTTGTTATACCCCAGAAAAGAGATCTGTAGCTTTGGATGTCTTCTGTCATAAGAGTGCGCCTGTACATGTGTCGAAATCCTGAGGATACAACCATAAGAAAACTGAGAAGGCTTTCAGACACTGGAGACACCTTTGTTACTATTTTGAACATGTTCAAAATTCAAGCAACAAGACTGTAAGGTTTGTGCAACTCACTAAAGGAAATGAGAACCCACACAAACATTTAGAGAACTTTTGGAAATTCCCTTGCAAATGTTAGCAAACTACAGTACCACTGCACTCTGGGGTGTGCCCCCCACTTTGGGAACTTCGGCCTTAAGTGAACGGCTTTGTTTCCTGTTGGAAAAAACAAAACAAAACACTGCTCTGCTGCGGACTTAATTAAAATTAGCAGCAATTCATAAATTGTTGCTTTAACTTTGAACCTAGTGTGAAAACTTAAAAATGTTAAACAAAACTAAACAAAACATACAACTTTTTTTTTTTAAATGAACAAATCAATTCTGGTTCTTCAAAAAATAAAATAGGAATTATATTTTTTTCTTTGCCCACACTTAACAAAAACTATTTTAAATGGCAGCAATTTTGTCCATAAGGTTACCAAACTACCAAAATAACAATGATTTATAATGCATGTGGGGAACAAAGCTTTGATACGGATTGTGCTTTTTCCATGTTTTACTTTATAAAATAAAGTCAGCATATGGTATACAGTAATCTACAATGTATCTCAATAAAAAGCACATCTAACGGAGCTACATGATAGTCAGCAGCCTAAATCCCACAAGTGTGAAAATGCCAAAATCACTGACTCCTGCAGCCACCTAACCAGCCGTCGCAGTAGCTGAGGCCCTTCAGTGAATCCCACAGGAACACTCAGCTTTCAATTACCTCCAATAGCAGCACTTATCAGACTGCTTCCCTTTCCCCAGAGGTTTGAGGCCTGATGCCCACGCTCACACCCACGACTGAGGCATTCATCATGGGGCGGAGTAACAGCTGGGGCCTGAAGAGGAGGCACGCGCCAAGTCCCTCTGGGACTGACTGGACCAGCGTCTCACCACCACACTCTGGTGTTGCTGGTGATAGGACAGTTGTATGTTGCACCGTTTCCTTCACAGTTGTGTTTACACTTATGTACAAACACAAATGTGCATAACAAAAAGCAGGAAGTAGTGCATGAATTCATTTTCTCACTGCAGTGTGGTGACTGAGGTTTCACTGCTTGATTGTGCTTTGCCCATTAACCAGCTCCCTCTTTAATGATCCACATGTTATAGGGGGAGGGGCAGTAAATCCTGTCCTCTGCGGAGTATGTTTACGGGCAGTGAAGAGTGCACAAACGTGATGAAAAAGTAGCTGAGATTTACAGGGCCTCCCCTGACAGCCAGGAAAAGGAGAAAATTAAACCAGAGAGCATTAAACAGGCACCGATTACAGGGCTGCTCTGACGCCAATAATAACCATCTCATTGTGTCCCGTCATCCCGAGGTGCATGACATGACTGCAAAGCCTGCAGTCCTGCACCTATGACAGCTAACATCTTCATACCAGAAAGATTACATTCTTTTTCTGTTTGAGAGAAGTTACAACAAACCAAATTTTTTTTTTTACTAAATAAAACTACATGTGACTTACGCAAACAAATGATGTTTCTTCTTTAGGTTATGCTACAGGAGCAGACCCTTGAAATTCCAATCCATCTGGAATCCAATTTAATGACTTTTTTAGATAACTAAACATTTTACACTACTGCAACTATAACATTTATAAAAAGCCCCACCAACAATCATTGAATTGTAAACTGTCATTGTGGATTTATCTAAGGAAAGTACTTCAGTGGAGCATGCGCAATCTCTCTTGCTGTTTATTCTCAGATTTCTTTGCAGTCATAAAAATGAACACTTTGTGAGCTTACCTGAGACAGAGAACAAACCTTTTTAATGTACTTATATTACACTGAAGAAAAGGGGAGTACAATAATTCTTTACTTGTGCTTTTGCACTGGAAAACTTACACCACTTCTTTTTTTAAAGAATAAAATCAGCATTTAGCTACCTCTCTCTAATCCACACTCCAGAAGGATTATGACAATAGGGTGGGGGGTGGATTAAATAAATAGATTGCACATCCATCAAATTCTTGAGCATTTTTTGCACGAGCTCTTGTTGGCATGCACTCCCTTCTTACTTTTTGTATTCAATTGATCTAAATCCACTGTGTTAAAATCCTCAAGGTCAACCTTTTTTTGTTAGGACACTTTCTATACTGTTTTTTTGGATAATGTGCGATCAATCTGTTTTGAGTGTGAACACAATCAAGGTGGCTGTGAAATCTGCGATGACATCCAGTAGTGAAAAGTCTGCGTGAACTGTTAGCACCATCTAGTGGTGATTGACCGTAGCACACCTATTTCACAACAGCTCACCTTCACCTGTCTGTCATGAACCACATGACCAGCAAAACCAAAAAACAAGAAATGGTTAAAGCACATTTTTTGTGTTATTCTTGTACTTACACTCCTCTAAACCAAGTTGATAAGCAAGGTTCTGCAATCCTTTGACTTTCTCCATCAGGTTGGCTGTGGTAAGACTCCCAAGCTCTGCAGAGAGATTGCAGGACATGTATTAAAATCTTCTAGCTACATGTAGCTAAATCCAACAAATTTGATTCTTCTTGGCGGACTGAGCTACGTATAGCTAAATATACCAAAATCTGATTCATTTCTTACATTTCTGTCCAAACTCTCCAGCACAACAGCTTCAGCACCAAATGCTGCAACTACAGTGAAAATCTTCTAAAGTAACCAACCTTTTAACATTTCGATGTCCTCGCTCTCTAGTTCAGCCATCCACTTAGGAGGTGAGTTTGGGATGGGCTGCGTTAACGACAAAGCAAAACAAAAAAAATGTTAGAGGGCAACTTATGTTTTTAGATTTCAGTATTAAGCCTGTTTCATCATCTGGTTTTAAAAGAACAACCAATGACTCTAACTCACATTTTTATAGGACGCGGCAAATTCTGCAACTCCAGGTACTGTGTGTGAAATGGCACGACAGTTGAGATTTAACCTAATGTTATGATATTCTGAACAACATAGAGAAGCATGACAAATAACAACTTACATTGTTCTGGCCACAAGTCTGGTGACGCTCTGTCCAACTTTTCAAAACTTAGCAGAGAAGTCTCAAAATCATCACCTGGGAATAAAATAAAAGTAGATTTTTAGGACTGATTAGCCTCCTGTGCCTTGAATAAAATAGTATATGATTCTCCCCCCCGGTATTGTAAACACTACTGCACAACACCGTCTGAACAAGACATCTTGAATGGCACCTATGTCGATACATATAAACTTCTTGTCAGCTTTCACCATAAATGAATCGTTTGAAAAATACGTTGTTGAATTGTTACAAATAGTAACGTCAAATTAATTTATTGCACTTGTTTGTAATAAAAAGCGAGTTAAATCCTGGCTGTATGTAAACATCCGCTGTGAAATGATTTTCTACGGCAGGTTGAAGACAGCTGTTCACTGTTTTTTTTCTTGAACGCTGTCATGACACAAACGACACTGAGGCTATTCCAGTGGAGCCTTTAGTCAACGGAAAAACACATTTAACCAAATAAAATACAACACTAGTAAGTGTATCTCCCTCGTATGAGTGTTTGGCTAAATCAGTTTTATATTTGTCACAAATTTGGTGCGCTTAAAATTGTTAAATTTGCAATTTATTGACAGCGTATCCGAGTACGGAATTAAAATTTACCTCCATTTGGAGACGCCATCTTTACAATGATCACGTGACAAACGAACGCCAATAGCAGTAAACGTTGATACGTTCTGTAATTCACAAAAATGCCACAAGAGGGTGCTTAACTGTTTTTAAAGGAAAATCGTCAAAACGTAGTAAAAAAAATGTTTAATTTTAACAAATGCAATTGCATCATTCGAAGTTATTTAGTAACTTATTAAATTATGCTAATCTTTTGGTTTTTTGTATACAATGTGTTTTAAATGTCAACTAAAATTGCATACACAGTAAGCTTGACACAAATTGCACCAAGTCAGCAGGAAAGTCAACTATTCTGATTTAGTTGAACATTTTTACACGGCTACTTGAAGTTCACATTTTGTAAAATAAAAATATGTATCTATTTTTTTAAATAGATACCTCTGTTTTTTATTTGTTCACATTTCTTTTTCTGTTATATATCTTTTTTGCACAACTGTTGGCCCTTGAGCAAGGTCCTTAACCCTCCAGTGAATTAGTCCCATGTGCAATGAGAAAATGCAGAGAATTGATCCTCCCTATTAGAAAACAACAAGAGTATAACAAAAATATATATTTTGCCTTGATGAACTATATAAGTACAAGTAAACGCAGAATACAAGAATATCCTTTTTATTATTCACTCTAAAATGTAAACATTGATCAGTAGTTATACTCAACAGCACTAATATCCAAAAGTACTATCACGAAGATCTAAACATTCACAAATAAAAACAACACTCTCAGATATCTTGTAATAACATTAGTGAAACTGATAAAAATATGTAACATTTGTTCATTTCAGGCACTTTTGAATTAAAAAAATAAAAGATGTATTGTGACTTAAGGCATCTTGGCTAGGATTAGGATTAACATCTTTAATACACAATAATCTTTTGCACATTTTGAATTAAATTTGTCTTTTAAAGTATTTTTCATCCATGCTTGCTTACAAAGTATCAAATAGTGTGATACAAATACTTGGACAGTAGATTCATTTAGTACCCTAAAAAAAACTACTTCTGTGTAAACACTTCAAATCTAAAATACTTAGAGTCCAGAACAGTTGACGTACAAAATATTAGTGTTATAATGTTGCGAGGAATGACTAGAACTCCCAGGAGTCCATCCACTTCAGACCAACCATAATGCTGCCCGCTTCGTGTGCTAAAGGACCCGTCATGCCGTAGGACAGTGGATGGAACAGGTAGAAACTGTTAAAAAAGGAAAAATGACAGAAATTCACACAGAGTAATTGGATTACCCTTTTAAAAATAGATTTTAAAGGAGCTTGATAGACCAAAATGCATACTTAGTATGAATATCCTCATTAGTTACAGAGCTGTTTTATAAAAAACTTGGTATAAAACACAAACAAAATGCAGTTTGTAAATTAACTACAAACAAAACAATCCTTGTCATAGCTCACCTGTACAGAACACTGAACAGGAGTACCATCAGCCCGCCTTTCTGCAGCCAATCAGAATAAGGGGGGTGAAGTAGCAGATCTGCACTTCTCAAAAAGATGTCCAGAGTAATACCTACGAAACAGAATTCTTTATGACACAAAACTAAATTAAACTCAACTAAGGAGCAACAACTCCAGTAACTCTAGCGACCCTCCAACTTATTTGTGGCACATTTTAATGTCTTAAAACATCTGGGATTAATATTTTAACAATAATCTTTTGGTTTTATAAAATACCACTATGGGTTGTATATTACTGGTTTTAGTACATTTGACTGTAACTAGAACTGTAACAGTTACAGCATTAGCATATCAGGTTTAGTTGCTAAATGCGGCATCTCTTTTCTTAAGTTTAAACTGTTTTTTTTTTTAAATCACATGTTCTGTTTTTGTCAAGCCTCTATCTGAACCTCTCAAATACAATATAAAAAACTGAAAACCTCCGTTTCTGTTATTGGAAATGGGCAAAATGCTGCCGACTTTGCAACCTGTTAGCATGGTACTGAAGAGCATGGCAGGAAAGTAGTGATGATAGTAGAGAACTCGGCTCATGGTAAAGAAGGGGGCATAGTGCAGCAGCCAGCCGAGCAGCAAGAGTCCTCCTCCTCCCTTGAGCACACGTGAATGCTCTAAAACACACAACAGTTCACAAGGCCTTTATTTGATGCTAAGATCTCTGCTGAAGCCACGACTGAGCAATCACTGATTCCACTGTCAATATTCGTACCGATTCTTTGTTGGCCCAATGGGAATCCTCTTTGAATGACTACAGATGCCACTGCTACCATGATGAGATACAAGACTAAACTGGCCAGATTTGTCCACCAAACCACCTAAAAACAGAAGACTGAATTAGGACTTCAATCTGTTAGTTAGACAACAACGGCAGCAGGAAAATGAAGCAAGTGTGAAGAACTTACAGGGTTTCCCAGCAGGTAAACACGGTATTCTGTCTCATTAATGCCTGAAAATCTCAATCCCTTCACAGAAAACCCAACAAACATTTGGCATTAGAAATAGCTAAAATCCTAAACTGTATTTTATCCAAAACAAAATACATACTGTTTACCACACCTGGTAGTTAATTGGCCAGTGCCATGGTTTGGAGTTCATTTCATTGTCTTTGGGTTTCAAGCCACTATTTCCCTAAAAAAACGAGGAGCAAAATTAGCAAATTTTAACTAACCTTTCTGAATGCAGACCGACTGATTTATTTCTCTCACGGTTACTTACTCTAATCATAACTATGTGGGACTCCAGTAAGGTTTCCAGAAAACTGGGCTTCAATAAAGAAAGACTGATGTTGGGCACTGCCAGGACACACATAGGGAAATAAAGAAAGTTAGTAGAAATAGAAACAAACAACACAACAGAGCTTAGTGTGTTTTTGTCATACGTTTGGGATTGATGTGATCCTCGATGCTCCACTGAGAGCTTGGCGTTTCCTTCAAGTAGGGACTGCAGGTCACTTCTACCTGCTCCCATCCCCTGGACAGAAACTACTTTTAGAGAACATGCTGAACATGGAAAAGAAACCTGAGCTGAGAAGATGAACCCTCACCACTTCGGAAGAGTCTTTCCGGAGGAGTACAGCACGCAGCCCGTAGCTTTGTGCAGAAAGCGGACTTTGCTACGCAGCACTTTCACTCGGTCGCCTTTCTGACCGCCGCACACCTCCACCTGCCACAGATCATTCGTGTCCCCGGTTCCATTCTACGTACAGATAAAACATGTTTCAAACTGGACAAAACCAAAAAATGTGAAGAACAGATTTACTCACAGCTCCATAACCTGTAACCTGGAAGTGTTTCTTGGTCAGAGGAGCTTGATGGAGGTGACTGTGAAGGTTACGGGTTGTTCTGAAAAATAAAATCAAAGTTATGTACGGTAATACACATAAAAATATTACTCATAAAATTTCAACAGAAACTTCATTCAGCAAAGTAAATATATGTTGCTTACTCTTTGTGCTCTAATCGGATGACGTCACCATGATGAACCAAATCAGGACCAGACTGAGCTTTGGAGAGATATACAATAGAGACAAACCATAAAAATACCTAAATATGAACCCTCTCACTTCACCTCAGCTTCAGCTTTTGATCCCCTCGTTAAGGGGGGCAGTTTTTATAGACTTTAGGATGCGATGGAATGAGGCCACAAAGCTCACAAATCCACATCAACTACCCAACACAATGGTGTCAACGTGGATCATAATCTCTTTCCACAACATAACACTTATGGTAAATCTAAACCAAAGGAGAGCAAAACAATCAATAAAAGGTGTTCTATAATCAATAAAGTTGGAAATAAGTGTATCAAGTATCAGTGAAAAGCTGCTCAACAGAATTTTCTTACAATCAATACCATCTTGTTTGCGAACCAGCCACAAGTTATTTTGGTCCTTATGGGGATAAGCTGTCACCTGTTAAACACAAATCAGAAAAAAAAAATCCTTTACAATAAATTTGAATAAATATAATTTAATGTTTCACGGTAATGCGTGTCACCTGACCTGCTGCTGCTTTGCCCCAACTCCCTCGGGGTATAAATGCCAGTGAGAGTGTAAATAACCTCCAGCTATACGGAGGTTTTTCACTGTAATGATAGAGCCATACGCCAAATCTGGAGAAGAAAAACAAATCAAGGAGACAGATTAAATGAATTTGAAAAAATTATTTTCATATCAATCATTCCGTTACACATTCAAGATTTATGCCACTGATACTAAAATGGTCTAAATAAAAACAAATGTGGGATGTTAAACTAGTAAAATGTAAAAATAAAAATGCTAGAGGAACGATTCTTTCATTATCTGTCACCCATTATTATTATTTATGGTAAACAGTTTTGGAGCAATACGTTTGGATTTATTTAAAGTTAGGTTTGAACTCACACTCAGGCATGGATGCGTTGTGCAAGTTGTTTCCGATTAGCCGGGACTGGAAGGCAGAACTGAAGAAACCATCGCCTGGTCCACTGGCAAGAAATAACAGAGACAACTACTCAAAAATACTGCTGTGTTTCATCATGCAGTGATCATGCTAAATCACTCACCTTTTGTTTAACACCGCAAAGTGGACCGCAAATATTGTAACATAGAGGAAGAGAGGAAGCAGGATGAGCCCAACGACCCGAGCCAGAAAGTGCTTTGCAAGGTCTCTCTGCAGCCGGAAAAAGATGATGGGATTGGCAGTAAAATTTAAAGCTTAACTGATTGTTTTGAAATTATTACAATGACAAAAATGTCGGTTTACCAGTGAAAGATTCAGGTCTCCCAAAAGTCCCCAGAGGTCCCGGACTGTGCTTACCCCCACTAGGAGGATGACAAACAGACCCACAAATTTCACTCCGAGAGCCCCAGCGAGACTGACGCCACACAGCAGGAGCCACAGCCACCAAGGGGCAGAAAAGGGCCTAAAAACAACATTTGGAATGAAACAATTAAGCTTTTTATTCCCATTTTAAATGCTCAAAAAGAAAAAAAAATCTAGATTACGGTATGTTTGCTACAAATTAAACACAGTCAGAAAGTAAGAAAACAGGCGAAACATTCTGATTTATGTGTTACATGTTATTTTAGGATAAAACTTCAATGGTCTCAACGTTTACCTCTGCTGGTTGAATTTCACCATGCTCAGAAAGGCTCCCATGATGAAGAACATAAGAATGGAGTCTAACAGGATGTACTGGGAGATAGTGATGCAGCCTGTGTCTGTCAAGGAGCAGTTGCAAACAAGATTGTATTCTTTTTATTAGAATAGAATCAGAAATGCTTTTTACTACAGGTTTAAACACACAAGTTGTCTTACTGAGTTTCTAATCTACCAATAACCAAGTGTTTGTTCTGGGTTGTGGAAAACTTGGAAAAAATTAAATTACTAACCAAATATGAGCAGCGTGGCAGTGATGAGAGCAGCAGTGTGAGACTGAGACAGCTCCTGCACTATGAGGTAGGCAAAGACTGGGAGAAAGGAGCCCAAAACGGCACAGAACTGTGCAAGAAGAGGCAGAACATTAACAGTGGCGACTTTACTATAGGTTTCCAAAACTTTTAACACACGTGTGTGAAAAGCTACATACTCCTCTCATCCCCCAGTAATTGTGGTGTTCATATTTGTCTCCTGGCTTTACGAAAGGAAAGGTGCCATCATAACCAGTAATATAACCTGCGAGACCAATCAGCATCTGCAAAATAAAAAAAAACTATTTATCACAATAGGTTTACATGAAAAGTGTTGGGTGTTCCTAAAAGCATTATTCAGCCAGCGCACTTTTCCAAGAGGAGGGTGGACATCAAAAAAGAAGGTTCTGTTGATGTAGTAGCTTCCCATCTTCCCAAAGTGAGTTTCATCCCAGCTGAAACACACAAAAAAAGTCATTATAGAAAGATGCTAATGAGATGCATGAACCAGAATAGTCTTGCTCACCAAACATGAGGGGGCTCTGATATTTTATACAGGCGAGTTGCAAAAGACAGCCCAACCACCAGCATCAGGCCCACTTTAGTTGGGAAAACATCTCTTCCTTTGGTCGATAAAGGTGCAGCTGATCTATTCCAGGACTGGGTGTCATCTTCTAACAAACATCCAGCTGTTTGACTGGTTTTGTTATTTGCCTCTGGGATGTCTGAGCATACCTGCTCTGTTGAAGGGCAAGCTTTCCTGTTTCGAAGTGTTAAAGTGTCCTTGACTTTGTTTTCCAGGAGACTCCATTCTTCTTTTGCCATTAGGAAATTAAACTTTGTGTAATGACCAGACTTCCTCTGAATCGAAGTAAAACCCAATAATTTGCTGGTACTATTTAATCATTTAGTATAAATAGGTTGTTAAGACGGATACAAGTTTGTGACGCTGAGTTGCTAACGTACATACCTACGAACATGGTACCCCAAATATCACGTTTCAGTAATGTCAACAAGAGTTAGAGACACATTCATGTCACACACTTCCATTCTACCAGGCATAACAATTTAACGTTGTTCTCGTTGAGCTGCAAATAATAATTAAAAAAAAAATTTAAACCACGCGTATTCGAGCTTTCTAGTTAAGCATCTCGTCGCACGATGGTAGCATTCAAATCTTTACTAGCTAGCAGAGCTCGTGGCCTCCACTGACTGATAAAACCGAAATTTTATTTACAATACATTGAAATTTGCAGTCTGGTACAGATAAGCGTATACGTCTCTTTCAACGAAAGCGTATGAGATGCGCTGCCGTCTGGGAAATGTATTCTAATACAGTTCCGGAAGACTGACGACGCAAAGAGATATTACAGAAAAAAACACAATTTCCCAAAATCCCTTTGATGAGCCCTCGTCCACTACGGCAACCCCAAAGGCTCATTTGGGACTTTTTAGTCCATGTTTGAATTTGCTTTCCTGCTGACTCAATTTTTTTCTATTGCAGATTTAGTTCATTTCAGTTTATTTCTTCTTAAATTCGTATTTTAATAATATATTATCAGAGAAGTGCTTCGATGACAGGGGGATTATTGACTTGTGAAAAAGCGATTCACTTCAACTATTTGGCCACTAGAGGAAGACATTGTTTCATTTTCTTTTATTAAAACTGCAATGACATTTTTTTTTTACAATAGAGTATTATAACGAGTCAAGACAACTTTCCAAGTTTTACTTATTTTGTATATCTATGTGTAGTGTTCTACAGTGTGTTATTTATACAACTGCTCATATCAAATATTTAATTTCTGATACACATGAAAGTTCTGTGATGGACTTGCGACATGTCCTGGTTAGCCCCGCCCCTCGCATTGTGACACCAGTGACCCCAGTGACCCCCGTGACCTTGAAAGGAAGCCGCGGGTTAAGATAATGAATAGATGGATGATGAAAGTTGTGTGTGGTGATATTTTTCCACAATAAATTGTGAGAATGTCAGAGAATTAGTTTTTCTTGATTTATTTCCACGACTGATTGTGATTACAGTCAAGAGGTAAACAAAAATTAGCACAATATTGACCAGAACTTTACAACAAGACATTTATCTCAAGTTATTTTAATTTTTGAAAGGCTTTCGATGTTTCGGTTTTAGACTCGTTGATGAGACTTCTGGTTTACATCAGCAATGATTAGAAGAGCGCAGTAAAGTACGGTGAACATCAGAAGAAAACATCTGTAAAATTGCATTACACAGCGTGAAAGCCATGACATGACACAACTTATCAACTGTTATCTTTGTTCCAATGAAATATTAGACTTGAACACGAATTTCTTACAAGTGCTTGTGTGTTGAAAAGCTAAGTACTGAATATGAAGGACAATTAGGTATGATAATACAAATTTCCAAATCCAAATGAGACTGCTAACACTGTATGTTATACATAAATTACACAGGAATCCATCAAACAATTAAATTATGTCCTTTTACCAAAATTTAGCTGTAAAGAAGTGAGGCACAAAATTTCAAAGCGTTTGTTTTTGTAAAACAAGAACTTGCAAAAAATATATATATAATTCATTGTCTGCTCCACAGGGCAGGGTATACATACAAATCCTATGGTTAGGTGTCAGGCACTCTTCTCATACAGAAAAATATATGCTTTTAAAAACATTTTTACAGACATATATAAATCTACAAAGCTAAAAAGCGGGATGTTTCTTACTTTTGTTGTATTATGCCAGATAGAATACTAGTTGTGTACAATGCTTTCAAAGAATACCTGACAAAAATAATACATAGTACTAAAGCTGTACAAAATAAATCAAACCCTTTGACTTTCCATATATATTTTGATGCACATACAGGAGTGATGTAAATTGCTTTGAAGATGGTCAAAAAATATTTTTGCTTCCATATTACAGGCATACACTGTCAGTCTCTTCTTTTAAGCTGGGATATTTGTGAATAAATGAAAATGATACCTTCAATTTCAACATGGTCAAAGTTGAGATATTTTGTTGTTTTTTTTTCCTTCTGATTTTGTTTTACTCCATGCAAGTATAGATCAAATCTAAACTAGTAAAAATATACAAAATAATGTTAGTATTTTAAGATGAGCAGCTGGTGTAAAACAACAGGTTGTACCTATTGTACCATTTTCAAAACATTACACATAACATCATATTTATCTACAGTATTTCAAAGCCTGTGCAGTGCTGCAGCTTTTTATGTACTAAAAGCTTAGTTGTGCTGACGTCGTAGTGTTTGGTCCAGAGAGTCTTCAACTTCTTGATGAAAGGCAGCTGTGGGATAAAGTCAGATATTTCCTGACCCCGTAAGATGCAAGGTGAAATATGGCATATTAATAGTGAAATTTCTCCTTTAGAAATACAAAAATACACTTAAATTCTTCTCACTGTGTCTATATAGTCAATTGGAAAGAAGTCAAACTAAAGAAATCAAGTCTACCCTCTGAATTAGGTTGCTTTTTTTAATTTACAGAGGCCCGTCATGTCAATTAAATAAATAACACATTAAAAAAAAAGAAATTGGCAGATAAACTGTTGTGGAAAATATATTAGTATATCAATTTGCCTGGGGTCACTGAATATAAAAGCTCAGTCCACAAAATCCCTTTAAGGCAAATGGATACCTGGCAACAACTGAATCCCATGTAGTACATTCACTCAACAGCTTCTGGTCCTCCTGAATGTGTGTGACGGGATTTGAATCTGTGTGTGTTAGTGTTTGTTCATGTTGGTGTCTGTGTGTGACATGAAGGGAAACAACTTGGACGAACAGTGTAACCATTGGAGGTTTTAGTGCCTTCAGGAGAAAAAAAAAGGGCAAAAAGTACGATCTTAGGGATCAGAAAAAGTCAGCCTGAAAACAGTCTCTGTCTCAGTTTTCTGCCTTCCTAAGCCTGGACTCGGGGATCGCTGGGATACATTTGTGTGGCTTAGCAGTGGCCACAAAGCCCGGCAAACAGGTGCACTTGTAGGACCCCTCCGTGTTCGTGCACTGGCCGTTCTGACACAAGGGGACCTTGTCGCTGATGTCCTCACACTCGTTTATGTCTGCAGGAAGAGAAGACGTAACACTTTAGTGAGCAGGGTGATCTGACAGCTGCCGGCAGCACATCTGCTGCCGAGTGGCCTCGTGGGTGCATGAGCGAAAACAATTCATACTTGAAAATCCTCAATCTGGCTTTATTTTATTCCTTCCGTCCTTTTTTTTTGATTGAAACATTTGAAAGGACGCTGAATTAACATGAAGCTAATAGCCAGTAATTAGTGGGGGATTCAAAATATTGTGACATAATTAATTATAGCGAAAACTTTTGAGAAAATTCCACTGATTTGTGATCAGCAAATCGGTGTGTTTTAGTTAGTTCCTCGTACGTCACATATTGGAGATAAAAAGCTTTCACTCAACCCGTATGCTGCATTATATTTAACACATTTTAAACAAACATGTTGCCGTGCTGCAGGTCAGCTGAGCTTGCAATCTTGAACTTTTTAAGAATGTAAAATTAACAATGAATTAGAGTATGTTTTCCTACGGCCTTCAACGCGCTGCTTTCCCCCCACTCTCAGCTCGGGAGGTCTGACTGACCCCCTCTCTGTTTATGTCATGTTCTGCTGTGGAAAAGCGAGCAGTTGATATTTATACGGGGAGGCACGGCACAAGCTGCGCATCTCCCACGTGTTTTCCACAGAGTTCAGCCACTTTTCATGGGAAAACGTCTGCCCTTGAAAGTGATAAACTCATACGCAGACAGAACAACGTAATCATGGCATTTCATTACAGCTCGCATTCTTATAAAACAAACAAAGTGAATTTAGAAGATATAATATCTCGTGTAATGCATGTGTGGCCAAAATTCAAGGCCTCCTTATTCTTGGCAGAGTATGACTGGGGAATTTAAGAGCAAAGGGTAATGCATGACGATTTTAAGGAGTACACTGCTTTCATTAGTTTCCCATAAAACCCAATTAAAGGCAAGGTTGTTAAATTCAAAGCTTCTCCTTGAGTCTGATGACATACACCATGATTTTCACTGCTGAACTGAATCCAAGATGTGGATCCAAAGGGCTTAAAAGCCAAGGTCAAGTTCACTTGGATTTGGTTTTAAGCTTCAACGCTACATGTGAAACAGCTTAAAGAAAGGGACTGGTAAAGTTATTGATCAAAGTTTTCTGAGCAATTTATTCCTCGGAAGTCGAAATGCGGGTGGTCCGTTGAGAAAGATGTCAAAGATGTAGGAGAGAGAGAAAGCCCACCTATGCAGGCCATCCTGTCCAGGTTGAGTTCGTAACCGTCGAAGCAGTCACACGTGTAGCCCTCTCGCACGCGAACGCAGCGTCCATTTTCACATCCGTTCAGTATCCCGCACTCCTCCGCTTGGAGACCCTCAAAGCTATCGTAGCGCTCTGATTGGAAAGATGGAAGAAACAAACATCTGTGTTCATACTTGAAAGTCTCTTAGAAAAAAAAGTGTTTTCATTTTCAGAGATGAGTCACATGGATAATTTTATTTGGACCCAGTGTTTAAGACTCAACATTTTAAAGTATATTTTATTATATAAAAAACTGCTTAACAGCCACTATCCTAGCAGAATCCTAGAAAGCTTCATTTGAGGTTTGTGTACCCACCACGATAGGGATCCACCGGTTGAGGTGGGTTTCTCTCTGGTTGCGAGACGGGGACACGAAAGGGCGGCTGCTGAACGCTGTAGTCACTGTCAGTAAACAGAGGAACACTCTCAGGAACGTCAAACGTTCCTGCCGGGCCGCCGTAGTTACCCCAGTACGGAGGGAGAAAGTGCTCTGATGGATCCTCCGGCCCCTCGGGACCGTACTCATATCCGATTCGCTCTCGAAGACTGTCTGTCCCTTCTCTTCCAGGCAGGTTGCACATGGTTGCATAGTCAGCTGTACAAGTCCGAGCAAAAGCCATAAATATTTCCCAATGGCATAAATATAGTATAACACATTACAATAACATAATAAATAGATTATGTGTCTTACCCGAGTCTTTCCTGGGACAGAACGCACACTGTCCGCTCCAGGCGATGCCAGACAGACAGCAGCATTCAGTGTACGTCGTTCTGCGCTCCTGGACGGGGTCTGCACACATGTCATCCCCCTCTAGTCTGCGCCAGCAAATATCCACATGGACATCGTGATCTATATCTAGGATTTCTGATAGAGAAAACAAAAAGGTTTTAATAAAGGGACTGAGAAAAAAGGGTTACAATTTAGGAATACTTCCGTGTATGCCACACCCTCCGTGGAGTTGAGGCCGACGCAGCGTCGCTGGGAGCTGTCCAAGACCAACGGAGGCCTGCAGAAACAGTTGAAGGACCCAGCCGTGTTCACGCAGGCGCCGTTCTCACAGGTGTTTCCAGACTCACACTCATCATAATCTAACCAGATCACAACAATAACAACAACAACAACAAAAGAAACAGAGGCATTAAGGAAAATACAATACACAAAAATGTATTAGTATATATTTAGTATGTGTCTTTAAAGCCATAAATAAAGTAAAAAAGACTGAATGCTGGCTGAAGATGACCGCTCTGTTACAAAAATATCAACGCTTGAAAACAAATTTAAATGTCCCATCCTAGAAACACCTGTCATTTCTTACCCACACACTCCAGACGAATCTTGTCATAGTAAAAGCCAGAGCGACAAAAGCAAGTATACCCAGAAAAGAAATTGGAACACTGTCCGTTCTTACAGATCTCTGGTCCAAACATTTCACATTCATTTGCATCTGAGGATGAAGAGAGATTTATTTCTTAATATTATTAAAGGGGCATAAAAACTTAAAAAAAAATGTTGCTACAAGTAGAAATAAAAGGCATTAACAACTAAGAATAAGTACCTTTGTAATGCTGTTGACTCATCCCAGAGGAAACTGGCAAAGTTAAAAATCCACTGCCATGAGGACACAACTGATTGTAATCATCTGTATAAGAAATAGAAGTAACAAATTGGAGCAGGGAAAGGTGAAAAAAGCAACGTAACAGTTTGTTCATGCAGTGTGCTGTACCTCTTCCTGGCAGAGGACAAGGGTGAATCTCACAGTTATCGCCCCAGCCTGCCCCGGCTGTACAGCAGCACTCCTGCTTGGTGGTGTTGCGCGACAAGACGTTGTTGCACAAGTTTGCATCATTCAAGTTGAAATAGCACTGCTTCCTCTCTTCAACTGATGAAAACCTGGGTTTGGTGTCAGACTCGGCTGCAAGGGAACAAAGAAAACATTTTCTAAGGACTTGGAAGCACATGTCAGGAATCTTGGTAAGAGGAAGCGTATGTGGATTACACATGTGGTGGTACGGTGGTTTAGGAGGGAATTTTAAACCCAGTGCTAGTAAATGAGGAAGGATCTTCCAGTGATGGAAGCCACACACTTCAGCAGCACATCATCATACTGTTTTAGCATCAAAAACAACTTTTGCTGTGCTCTTCATCCATCAGCAGTATCCTCGCCTGCCTCCGATGACCCCGCTCATTCGCCAAAACGATGGACCCAGGCATTTCACCCTTAAGCTGCTGGCTTACCCAAATGGAAACACTTGCATGCAAGCCAACGCGCCATTCAGACTCACATGATTGATTCACACACGTCAAAAGCAAACAGCGGAATGTGGCAAAAAGGTACACAGAGGCATAACTGGGGTTTAGTGGTCAGGCAGAAGGAAAAACATCCCGGCTGAGGGCGCGCCGCTCAATATTGTAAATACACCCAAATCATGCACACATAAACCTATCGGGCCGCAGATGTGGCAGTGTTTTCGTGACATAAAGGGCTTTCTAAAATTACAGGACATTAAAAATGTGTGACTCCTGTCCTCAGGATCGTTTACTAAAGAAAAGAACAACTTATCTTATGTTTTCATTGCCTATAATTACACCTTATCCTTGTTTTTATAGGTGGAGAAATAAGTTACAATAAAAGAAAATATCTACAGGAGATATTTCACTATTTGTGTGGAAAATTAGACTATTGCAAATTTTTGTAGCCAACCCACCCAACCTCAAATTCAGTCTTTAGAATAAATGGAAACAGACCAAAAAATAAAAAAAAAACTGCAGTGTAAGCCATGTCCTCCTTATCACCCTTGTTTGGATAATAAGTTACAGCTCATTAAATCAGGGAAAACTCTGTCTCCCAGCGATAGGATGGAGAATGAAATTCTCTGAGTGCTGGCCCTGTTCTTGTACCCATGGAGCGGCACTGGCTGGTGATGGGATCAAATTCCTCATTGTCGTTGGGGCAGATGCACAGGAAGCTTCCGTCAAAGTTCTCACACAGGGCCTCCCCGCACAGCGCCGAGCTCATCTCACACTCGTTTACATCTAAAAGCAAAATAAATTAGAAAAGGAGTCCATGAGGTCAGTGGCAGTAAAAGATAAGACTCTGACACAATTAGCTTTGTTACAGCAGAGGTGGAAATGTCTCTAATTGTTGTCGTGCAGAGCGTGACGAGCGGTTTTTGTTTAGCAAATTGTGCAAAATTCCCTTTATCTAGCTCTGCAGAACTCAGATTATCTGTCACAGCAGAAACTGAAGGCACAATTTTGATTCATAAATATAAAATATTCAATCATTTACCCTCAGTGAATAAATAACTTAGAAAAAGATCATGGCAATTTTCCAAACTAGCAAAAAAAATAGGACACCGTTGTATTGAGCCAAAGTTCATTTATTAAGAACTAATAACTGTAAATAACTAACTAATTTATGCAGAGGATGATTACACAACTAGCCCAATTGTGTTCATTTTTAAGCCACACAGCCCATAATATTATTTGTTGTTTTTTTATACTAAAATAGACAGTGTGACATATTTATTGGACAGTATTTACACACCCACACATGTGGTCAGGTCCCCCGGTGGGTTGGTGTAGCCACGGTCACACAGGCAGCGGAAGGAGCCGTCTGTGTTCTCGCAGAAGCCATGGTTCCCACAGACGTTCTCAGTGTCACATTCATTAATATCTGCGAGACCCGAGAGCATAGAGAAGAGGTGAGCAGAACATTAATGTTTACAGCCTCAATCTGCAAAACAGAATCTCAACGTGCCTCTGTAAACACCATGCTGCTTTTCCAACACAAACACCACTACCACACCGACCGCACAATAACAACAGATCACTGCCATCATAACACGTCAGAAACAGTGTACGAACGGGACCATTCATTCTGAAGGCTTTCAAACTTTGCTGTTCGCCAGTTAATTTAGGGAGACGTGCTCTTTGCATTAACATGTTCAGTCAGGATGCAGCACGAATCTGTAAAACTATAAGTTCTGAAGGAGAAGCAACGGCTAATAAACTGCAGGCAGTATGCAGGGTTTACCCACACAAGGTGAGAAAAACAGATTCTGATCTGGCAAAATCAGATTTTAAATGCAGGTAAGGGTTTAGATTTGGTACAGATACAGCCCTCTAAATCCATCCATCCATTATCTGTTACCCGCTTCTTCCTTTCAGGGTCACTGGTGCCCATATCCAGCAGTCACAGTGTGA
>JAVKLF010000002.1:11103831-11114160 GCA_034783495.1 Millerichthys robustus | reverse complement strand
CATCACATGGACACATAGAGACAAACGAGACAAACAACCATTCACTCTCTCACTCACACCTAGGGACAATTTAGAGTCACTAATTAGCCTAACGATCGTGTTTTTGGACTGTGGGAGGAAACCGGAGTACCCGGAGGAAACAAACACAAGCGCGGAGAGAACATGCAAACAAAAAGCCACCATGCCGCCCGCCCTCTAAATCCTAAAACAAATTCAATAAATGAACAGAACTGCATGCTATGTGTCGAGACTGTTAACACTGAACCTTCCAACAGCACTGCTGATTCCCTACTGGCTGCAGTTTAAAAGGCAACATTTGTTAACAATTTCTTACAAACATGATTTAGTATTTCTTGGCATCTGCAGCTGATGCAAAGAGGCCAAATATTGATACAGCAGGAAGAAGTGGCTGATTATAATTGTAAAAAAATAAAAATAATGAAATCAGAATTTATTGTTCACACTTTTGACGCGTGCATTTGTTCAGGTCAGTTCAGCTTGTCACTGGTTTCTGTTTGCGTTCTCGCAGGTTGCCAAGTGAAATGACTTCAGTTCAAAAAAACTTGACAATTTGGCAAATTTTCATTTCCTACATTTTCCATACACATTTTCAGTTCAAACAAACATGTTCCTTTACAGATTCGTTTCATTTCAGAGCCTGTCTGTTGGAATGTCTGTGAAGAATGAATCTATTGGTAACTTATTCATCAATTTATGCAAAAACAAATTGCACAGACAGCTTTTCTGCAAAGCATTAGGATGGAAACTTAACTGTTGTGTTGAAATGAAAGTGCACTCTGTAAGAACCATCCATAATCATTTATTTCAAAGATGTCTGACTCACCTCAGGTCATTGGACGAAAGAGTTTTTGAAACAAAAAAAATGTTATATTACATTGTAGATCAATGGAGGCAACATGTCCATTCCATTTCAGACATTTAGAACAAACTAAATTATAGTATGAAGATTTCTGTCTTAATCATATTTATACCTATTTATATTTTTTGTGAAGGCAGCTTTTGGGAAAGCATTGAGTCCAATATAAATCTCTCCAAAATGACATTAACATTATAGTATTGTATTGTATATTATATCATATGATGTACTCTTTATTGTGTTATATTTTATCAATAGGACATTGTTTTGACTGGTTTCATTTTGCCTCTGAGTATTAAAGGCTGTATCAAATGTGAAGAGATAGAAAGTTGGCCAGAGAAACCACAACTCATTTGATTTTAGCAGCGCTCTGAGTCCCGTCTTCTCTCTCAGCACAGACAACTGCTGTCTGAGGCTTGCTGGGAGGACTAGTCTTTTTTTGTTTCCATGAGTTTTTGTCCTGACTTGGCTGTTTCTCTAACATACCTCAGAGGTCAGAGACAGTAGGCCCCCACATGCTAATAAAATCGCAGAGACAAAACTGTCTGCTGTTTGTGAAATTTTTCACAGGAAATGCTGAAGCACCAAAATAACTTGAATAGACTTGTGGGCTCAGCTGGTTGCAAGATGAGATGAGGAAGAATAGATGAACGCATACTATGCTGAAAATCACCAGCCCACTGGACTTGCAGGCTCAAGAAAGTGAACTTGAGTATGAAAAAAGACATATTACATATTCCCAAGGCGGAGTGGAGAATATTGTCAAAGCGAGGCGAAAACGATTAGTAGCAAAGAGTTTGTGAAACATTTCCCGAAATTTAAAGAACTTAAGTGGAGTTGTGAATGTTGGAATGACACCGGCAGCCAGCTGGGCGGTCTGGGAGGAAGGATCTCTGCTAATAAACGAAATAATCACTCTCTAAGTGCAGCGTTTCATTCATGTGTAAAATGGAACTGCAAACCATATGTTGTGATGAGATGCAATCAAATTTTCATCCCCAGGAGGAATGATAGCATGGAGAACAAAGCCACTTTAAATGCCTTTGTGTCTGATTGTGGTATTATCTGAGCGACAGCACTCTTTAACAAACCTTTTAGATGAGTCATCAAAGAACAGGTTCGGTGGGCTAATCGCACCGGATAGTTTGTGTGGGGGTGAAGAAAAAAAGAAATGAGATGACTCCACTAAGAGCAAGCCTCAAACCAGCAGGATACAGACCTACTTATTCTCATCTTTCCATGTAATGAGTTACATAAGAACACATGCAGCGCTGCAAATTGCCTGGATGGAAGAACTAAAGCGAAAAAGAAGGTGAGAAGTTC
The DNA here is from genome assembly GCA_034783495.1 of Millerichthys robustus. NCBI lineage: Eukaryota > Metazoa > Chordata > Actinopteri > Cyprinodontiformes > Rivulidae > Millerichthys > Millerichthys robustus. Next base: position 11,111,960 of record JAVKLF010000002.1, on the reverse strand, counting down.
AGCTGAGATTGGAGGAGCTGCTGTTAAGAGGTGAACCAGGCTTAAATGAGCATGTATCCTAATGGGCTGATCCAGGAAGACCAACTTCCTGGATCCAGTGAGGTTGTGATTATGCTGTGACTGTGTTATGATTGCGTCTCTATGTCTTGAGTTCATTTAGCGCACATGGTGGTGAAAATCTATGAATCACTGACTGTTGGCTCACCCTGAACCGCCCACACTTTCCCATGTTTTCTGGGCAACCCTTGGTCTAATTAGACACATATGCAAAAATTAATTCACATACTAATAGGCATAGATGAGTTTACTCTTTGAGGGTTTTACTTTTCAGGGAAGCATATTAGCTGATACAAAGACTGGGTTGACAACAGTAAGGGCTTATCTGTCATATTGTGCTCATACTTTTCTTTAAAAAGAATTCCCATCTGCTCAGCAACGTGAGTTATAGCACACATGTTTTAGTCTTCAAATTTCTATAGGTTTATAAGAGTTGGAGGTTGGCAGGAGTGTGACCGCAGACAGTTTCTGCCTTAAGGCAAGCCTTATTAAAAACAAGACATAGCTTATAAATATGAGGATAAATTAAAACTAAAATCAATAACCCGAAAAATTTAAATGTCTCCCTTCATTTACAGAATCGCAGAAGCTTTGCTTTCAGATTTTATTGCACAATTGCAGGTGACATTTGCTATGAAAAAAAAAGCTTTTCTTTCTTTTCATTTTTGGTCATGGCCTCTAAGTCTAAATGAGAGCAGTGAGCAGAGCCAACGACAAAACCGCTGCCACTTTGAAGGCAAGAGAGTAAAAATAAAACAACGCCCCTCACAGAAACTGCAAATTATAACGTCTGGTCTCCTCTTAAATATCTGATGATTTTTACAAGCAGACAAAAATGCCCCAAAGTAATTTAGCTCCCTTCTTGGACTTTTATTGAGGTGATGGCAGCATCTCCCACGTCTTCCCACCGTGAAGTAAAACAAGCCTCAGTGGCATGTGCTGCTGAGTTTCTAAAGGTAAACACGTTTGGTTCTCATATTAGGGCTCTAAGTGTTTATTGTAGGATCTTTTGGACCTCCTTAAACAGTCACAACAAGTGCATATCTAGACCAGTTTATACTAAGAAACACAACTTAGCAGTTGCTAACTCTTCCTTTTAAAGAGTAGAAGTAAGCAGCTGGATTCCATCAGTCCTTATCACACTACAGGCCCCGGCACACTTTAGCTGGTGCCAGACAGACAAAATCATAAAATGCACTCAGGAGACAGCCACACTTAGTTGGGATCGGAGTGATGGAGGGGCAGCGGCATACTGTCAGAGCTGCAGCAGCGTATTTTCGCTCCTGATCTTCATTAGTTGCCGTTTGAATAAAAACCGGCAGTCATAAGAACATGCAAACTGCAGTCCCCTCCGATTGCATCTACACAACTGTTAGTGTCTTGAGTTCTCTTTTTCTAACACAAACACAGTCGTAAATTGTTTAGTCCTCCCACTAAACAGGTAATTCTTCATGCATTGTAAAAGTCATGATTATGTCTTTACAAAATGTGCCCACAGATGTTGGATAATTACAAACTCTGGTAGGAATATCTGGTGACCACATGGGGTGCAAAAAGAAAAGGAACTGTTATGAGACCACAACCCATTTTTTTCTTTCATAAGGAAGCAGCAGCTGCTACCAAAGGTGCTCCATTATGTTAGCTGTCAAAAGGATGACACCGTAAGAAGCTTTAATTACAGGACCTTTTTCTCCTCATGTTTTTTTGATAACTGTTTACGTGTATGGAAAGGACTTTGTAGGTTTGAATCACATCAGTCTCTGTGTCAGCACGGCTCACGATACCATAACCTCTGAGGGGGAAGGAGTTTGAAGTATTTGTACAGTGGTAGGTTCTAGATTTAATCACAGCCAAAATGTTACAAGAAAATGTTGGGAACATGTATGATTTCAAAACAAGTGTCTCATTACAAGATTAAAAGCATGCTTTTGGCTGTACTACATGAAAACACTCACCACATCCTTCCTCCAGGCTGCCAGGCTGACATGGCATGAAGCACCGGTAGGAGCCAATAGTGTTCTCGCAGCGCCAGGCGCCACACACTGAGTTTCCAAACTCTTTGCACTCATCCTGGTCTATATGGAGGATAGAAAAAAAACACGTTTGTTAGAATTTCACTAAAACAGATAATGCAGTTAGTCACCGACACTCCCTCCTCTGCTCGTTTAGGTCTGGTGGAATTGGCTGTGCAGCAAGAGTTGGCCAGAAGGCCTGTGGTGTAGCTGTCCGCCGTAAACGAGGCAGGCAACAAAAATGACCAAGAACAATATTATCACAGCAACCAAAGAACTTGTGAAGGAGTTAAAGGGAGACGTTCCAGAGGGAGAAACACCTCAAACTCACAATCGGGTCATTCATACATATCTCAAGGGAGTGGGAGCTCAACCGCACAAACACCTCACCCTTGGGATCACGGAAGAAAGCCTCTAAGCCAGGCCTAAACACTCTCACTGAAACCAAGTCCTCATGCACTATAGATAATCAATCAAAGCCAACTGTGCCTAACTGTGCTTTAATGTAGCATGACGATCAAACAGCTAATGCTAACAAGCTGGTTTACACAAAGAGAGGAAAGTTCAGGGCAGAGCTGGGGGTCAGCAACCACCATGACACAACAACATGACACCCCAGGGATGTTTTAGTGCAACTTACCTTCACAGTCAGCTGCTTGAGGGCTGAACTTAAAGCCAACCTCGCACAAACATAAGAAAGAGCCATCTGAGTTGAGACACTGTCCTTGAATGCACACATCATCTCCGCTGCATTCATCCACATCTAAAAACAGAACAGAGGAAAAAGAGAAAAAGATAAATTATGGGAAATACAAAAGTCACGAGAGAGACAGGAATTACCCAGTGTCCTCACCAAAAGAATCTGGAATTAAGTACTTCTCTAACCAAAATGCCCTGAAAATTCAAAGCAAGTAACGCTATGTTGGCAAACAAGAAAGGGAAAATGTATCTGTCTCAGTATCTCAGCCTGAGAACATTTCTTTTAGACCAAAAGTTAAAAATGAGTATTGAACGCTTGATTAACTGTAGATGGATGAGTGATTGCAGAACTACAACATAACTTGCAATGTTCTTGGACTTGGTAAAACATGAAAGATAGAATAAAAAGAAAGAAAAGTCCATTTGTGGAGAAAATGCCAACCTTCCCTTTTCAGTCTTTGATATTCACTTGAAGGTTACAGAAATAGGGAAGGTAAATGAAAAAAAAGCAAAAATGAAAAAAAAAGATAAATAATTCAGGCAAATTAATTAAGTTAACATGTTTAGAGTTGATTCATTAAAAAAACATGTGGATGGGATGACAAGTCTGTGGCACAACTTTTTAATACAGATGGGTTTCAGTCTGTTGTCAGTCTTTTATTATACTGTACTTTTTTCCATTTTGAAGCCAAGCATCATCATCATCTGTCATTTCCATGACCTCACAAACCCTTATCCTCCCTTCTTCTCCCCCTCTAGCCTCATGTCAGAGGGGTCTGGTTTTCATTGTGTCAGCACAGAACACGCCATGGCAGACTGCAAGAAAATATACGACAAGTGCTGATTTATAGGATAATTAGGGCCTAGTATTTATTGTGGCGAGCAGCCAAAGTACCTGACACAGCCTGGGCAATTTGCTCAAAGTGACTGGATGAAATTGAAACTGCTGCACGGCCAAAGTTTTGATAGAAGAATGTCCACATTTAAGTATTAACTATAGTTCTATGCTGTAAATCTTGCCAATTACATGTTGGACCTCTCCAGCGTCTTTAGGGGAATTGAAGATTGAACCTACCTGCTTCATCTCATGATGGGACGTTACGCTCCCAGACAATCTAGTGTTTACTTTACTCCACCTTTTTCTCTCAAGACCCACCAAAAACAACACAGTTCCAACATCCTGTTCAAAATAATTTCATGCAAATGCTCCAGTCTGCAGAAAAGTCTTCCTTAGTTGACAATTAAGCTACATTTCCCTCCCTATTCGATGACCAGTGGGTCACTGGGTGCGGCTGGAATAACATCAAACTGATGTCCAAGCTGAGACAGAGTGAGCTGAGACAGTTGATGAGGCCACAGCCCATTACACAGAATGGCCCCAGTAACAAGAACAGTTTTGTGAGAACATTCTGTTTGCATAAAATAAAGTACATGTATGAACCAACATTTTGGTTAAAAATGACTTGCATTTGCTAAAATTTGTTAAAATAAATACTACAATCTAGCTCAGACGCTGAAACGGCCTCACTAAATTGCATACAGCTAATAAAATCAGAAAAAAAAGGATTTCCCATTGGTGTCTGTATTCTGGCTACAATATGTTGCATTACCTTGGCAGCCAGGCCTTCTGTCGGTGGTGGTAAATCCATCAGGACATATGCAAGAGTAGGAACCCTCAGTGTTGAGACAGTTGCCTTCTCCACAGATCCCCATGATGGTTAAACACTCATCGATATCTGTCACAAACAAGCACAAATAGACTCACACAGCTGTGTCAATATGTGGTAAGCCACAAAAAATAGCCAACCACTAATGGCATATTTCATATGTGTATAAATACCTCTGCATGTATTCCCATCTACTAGCTCAAGTCCAGATGGGCACAAGCAGTTATAGGAACCAATGGCGTTGGTACACTGGCCTCCCTGACACAGGCTGGTGTCCTCACATTCATTCACATCTGCATTTCCACATACACAGATGTCAGCACTATGACACATTCAGCTGTAAATCATTTGGTTTTGCCCCAAATCAAGACAAAGCGCTTCCAGACCACACTGTCAGAAAGTCATGCATCATTGTCTATAGAGGGTCATACAGTGCTGGAAAAGATGACTGAAAAAATAATCAGGGCCCAGTAGACTGTATCTTCACATGAGAGACCATTGGGTGCCATTGTGTAACCCGGGTCACAAGATATGCAGGAAAAGGAGCCTTCTGTGTTGACGCAAACACCTGTGGGGCAAACACCTGCAGCCTGGCACTTGTCTATATCTTCAAGATATTGGAAAGAATGAAAAGATTAGATATAGATTATCATGTGAAAAACCTCCAAGAGCCAACCTTTTGTTTTATCTGTTAAAACATGTATAAACGAATAGACGTGACTCAGCCTAAAATAAAGCAAGCAGAGCCGTTTTTATTACATAGCTCTGACAGTGTTTTATTAAAAAGAGTGGAAAGATAAGTATGTGGATTGTCATTAAATCTGAAATCTATTACAGGTGGTGCATAATTATTATGATTATGGTTCGTCCTGTAACTGGTGGGTTGCGGGCTCGAACCCCTGCTGTCTCAGTCGTTGTGTCCTTGAGCAAGACACTTCACCTTCCTGAGTACTGGTCAGACCGTTCAAGTTTGTGGTTGGGGCGTGGCTTTGAGCGGAGCATTGACGGGTGAGGGAGGAGAGGGTGAAACGTAGAGGGGCTGCCTTTTTCAAATCTTGCTACCTGTCCAAAATGACCAACCCTAGCTTTAAGGAGAAAATAGTGACGGTATGTTAAGTGAATGAGATGCCTCAGTTTTGCTTGCAGGTGGACAGAGAAAGTTCAACATGGCAAGATCACTACAGTGCACGAGACACAGGGAGATGGTTGATTTCATTTTAAATTAAACCCCTCATATTTTCCATGGCATCAGATACATCCATTAAAATCCTATAAAAGACTGAGTTGGACTTGGTTTTATAAAATCATTTCCCAGAGCAAAGACACATATCAGTGGGGGATCTTCCTCCCAGGCTGGATCCACACTCCCATTGAAAAACACACCACAGTATATAAAACTGACTGAGACTATGTTGAAAAGTCTACAAGTTTAAATAATCATTCCTCTATTGCTTCCCATGAAGTCATGACACATCTAACCTTGCTGGATCTGCGAAAGCTGCCATTTTATTGCACTGATCTCACAATTTATGTCAAGACAAATTACTGAGCACTAAAAGTGTCTTCTCTACTCATATTTCAAGACTAATATTTTCCTCTTTTCCTCTGTCCAAAAAAGGTTAGAAAACAAAACAACTGGATGTCTTTAAACCTTTGGGTTTTTTAGATTTGATTTGATAGATTTAGATTTTTAGAACCTTTTTTAGATTGACCATTTTCTGGATGTCTGAGAATCTTCACCAGGTCGTTTACCCTGGCTGTCCATGAGTGTAATCATGAATTTAGCATGAAGACTTGCAACAACAATTTTACCTTCACAGGTGCGACTGGTCTCAGACAGTTGGAAACCGGCTCCACAGCTCCTGCAGGTGTAAGATCCTGGGTTGTTCAAGCACAGCTGGCCAGGGCACAGATTAGCCACCGAGCACTCATCCACATCTGGGCACAAACACAACCACACATGATGGTACAGATAATAATCTGAGGTTTCAAATAAATAAAGACTGCCAGTTGTAACCAATTACTTGATGGTTAGGAGTAAAAAAGGATGACACCTCTTTCATTTTATTAGCTTGACATCATCCTGTTCTATTTGACGTTAAGTCTTTAATAAGAGGCAGTGCCAAAGGCTGAATAATCCAGAATACAGCTATGATTTTATGGGCTGAGATAAAAAGCTCTTGTAGTTCAAGTTATTACATCTGATGCTTCTCCAACACATTTCAAAATTAGAGCTGATTTTGACAGATATGACTTCAGTTGGAAATCAGCTAATGTAAAGAGAAGGCTGAGTTGGGTAACATTGCACTCACGTAGATGGTCACTGTAAGTCCAGGATGTCCTTACAGCCAAGAAAAACAACTTCAACAAGCATTTTTACAATTAGGATTAATTCTGTGATACATGGAGGGTTACGTTTCTAGAAGAGTAGTGTTAAATAAACCAACCTTGACAAAGTTCTCCATCTAATGACACTCTGTACCCTGTGGGGCAGTTATCACAGGTGTAAGACCCTTCAGAGTTTAGACAGATCCCGTTAGCACAGGTAGACAGGGACCGGCATTCATCAATATCTGAGAAAATCCACACATAGATGTATGGTTACAGTAAAGTTGTATAATATTTGGAAGAACCCCAGATTAATAGCAAAGAGAAATTTAATAGTGAACTCACAAAGTAGACACGTGTTGAGTAAGTTTTTATAAACATTATTGGTTTGACTGAATGAAAAGCTGGGGGTTGAATTTACCTTCACATCTCTGCCGGTCTTCAGATAATCTGTAGCCTGCTTTACATTGGGTGCAGGTGAAGGATCCCACTGTGTTGGAACACACCCCTCCAAAACACAAGTCACCCTGAGTACACTCATCTACATCTGGAAACGAAAAAAACAAACTCCCACGAGTAAGCAAATAGTTCATCAGTATCCACTAGAGTTTCTTCAAAACCCTTTCTTACCTTCACATCGCAGTCTGTCAGTAGATGGTCCAAACCCAGCCCGGCAGGTCTGGCAAGTGTAGGAACCTGCAGTGTTGATACAAATTCTCGCAGGGCAGGCTGTACCAGTCGCACACTCGTCAACATCTAGCAAAAAGAACGGATTTGCAAACATTATTCTACTGCTGAGAGAGTCCCATGAGCAGAAACCACGCTTGCTCTGGTGAGTTATGTTCAGTAGCTTTGAATAATTCTTTGCAAACCTTCACAAGATTTGCTGTCTGAGGTGACTTGGTAACCATGGTTACAGATGCACTTGTGGGTGCCGTCCAGATTGACGCAGCGGCCGTGGAAACAGACTCCCGGAAGCAAACATTCATCCACATCTGGAGAAAAGATACATGGAAAGGGGGAGAAAAAAAGGAAGGATTCAGAAATTAAAGCCAACCACGAATGCTTTGTAGCTTTTTTTATAAGCCATCAGTGGTACCTCAAAGCTTCTGCAGTAGCACTGAGGAAAACTACTCCCAGAGCTCTGAACTGCAGCATTTATAATGTGTGACTGACCTTCTGACAGACAGTTACCTTGGCAAACATTGTCTGATGAGAGTTTGTAGCCGTGGAAACAGTTGCACCTATAGGAGCCTTCTGTGTTTATACACCGTCCATGGCTGCACAAGGTTTGATTCAAGCACTCATTTACATCTGAAGGCAGAGGACAGAACATTTATAACATATATAACAGAAGGAGACTTTA
>JAVKLF010000002.1:11068642-11094186 GCA_034783495.1 Millerichthys robustus | reverse complement strand
CCAGGATTATTCAAACACTTGCAGACTTGTTTCTGATCAGTGACAAGTTCATGCTGTATTTATGTCTATTATGGCAAAAAAAAAAAAAAGACTGATCAATACATACAGTCTACCGTTGAAGACAAAATTACAGATTATGTTTCTGTCTGCATGTGTCTGTGTTGGTTTGTCTGTACCTTTAGCAAAATATCTCATGAATCAGAAGATGCATATGAATTGAACTTCATAAAGTCATCATTAGATGTTTACCTACATCTGATTTTAACTCCATCAATGATGATAAGCGAAATGTTGTGTGGTATGCTAACACTTCTCACAACATCCCACAGTATCACATATGACTTTGCATAAGATCATTTAATCCAAACAGCCTTTAACTCCATCCTTTCTCATTTAAACATTTTCATAGTCTAAAACTCTGGCTTTAAAGGTGGTGTGCAATATGCATTAACCCTGATTTATCTGGGTTTCAGGCGTTATTCCAGATGACGATTGACAAATATGTTTTAAATTGTCTGTACCTTTTAAGCGGACTATCTTAAATGTCAAAGGAATTAGATAAAATTTTCATCAGCTTTTCTTTGAAGTGGTATAATGTGACCTTCCACCAGCACTGAGTTACCACCCACAACAGAAGCTGCACAAGCGTCTCTGTGTGCCTTTCATCTAACCAGCACAGCTACAAATGGCCAATTCAGCTGGCCAAACTTTCCCAGAAGCAACTTCTAAAGATAAGAAATCATCTTTAAAGTCAGCGAACTGACTGAGTCTCTGATGGGGTATCCTATCCAACCATAGGGAGGACATCACTAACCACAATAGTCAGTGTTTTAAACAAAAAAACAACAGTAGTGAGCCAGCACCGTTCCAGAACGTGAGACAAATTCTGCTCTGTTCCAAAAACACACACTACAAGAGGCTCAGAATAGAAGCCACACATGGGCAAGCTGGACACCATCCGAAGAGTAATAAAAAAATATCCCAGAAAAAAAAACAACATTTTGGCAGCTGTTGTGAGACATAAAATTAAAATAATTTTGGGGGGAAATGGGGGAACCAACTAAACAAGATAGAAACTTCAGGAAACATTGTGGCCAACTGTCACCTTTGGAGTTATTTCGGACCATTGGGAATTAAGCAAAATGAAAGGGAGTAACATCTTGAAACAATCTTACATGAAAAGCAAAATATATATTTCTACAATTGTTGGCTGCTCAGCTATGCACTAGGAAATATTTAAAAGACTTGTCCTAGCAAGGCTTAACAATTAAATATGTATTTTCTGCTCAATAGATTAAAAAAAACCCATCAAGAATTCTGAGCAGCTGAGAACATTTGTTGAACCTGCTGAACTAGAGGGTGAAGTGTGTCATAGAGGTGTTCAGAGCTGTCCACTGAACCATTATGTTATTTTGCCCCATAGGCTTCAGTAAGCACCACCCTTTGGATTATGACACAGTTAATTAAGTCAGTGGCACAGCTGTAAGTAGGCTGTTTTTTTGTTATTCTAAGTGTCAACATCAGTTGTCTTAGCTGGATATTACATCAAGCCGCTATTTTTTTCATTCATATTAATTTTTAGCTATTGCTTATTTGTTTGCCCCTTTTTAATTCTAACATTGTCAACAAATATAAATGCTTTAAATTCTTTAGTTGGAGACTGTCAAAACTCACACTGTGGGTGGTTATTGCTTCTTAGACCATAAAAGCCAGCTGACAATTTGCCACCCCCATGATGTTGCACAGCAAGAAAACAATCCATGTTCAGGACAAATCTTTGAAATAATCCCACATAGAAATGGAGGCGTCTGCTGGCTGTCATGAGGGTTTTCCACTGTTGCAATATTTGTAAAGGATAGAGCAACTAACTAATGTAAAAGCTCCCATAAAACATAAATAAGGCACCATATTTGCAATATTTGACTTTGCCCCAGAACCCTGAGCCTAACCAAAACAAGAGCCACAGGTGCTTATTAGCTGCTGTGCTCTGACCTTGGGTCTAACTGTAGCTTTGACCTGGTTCTGATCAACAGTAATGTTCTTAAAGGAACAGCTTTTTTGGATCTGTAGAATATTTATCAACTCTAAGTCTCTTGGGTACAATAAAAAGACATCAGTGCAATCTCAGTTGAAAGAATACGGAAGACATTTTCACAGTTTCACAGTTTCACCAACCTACTTTCAAAACAACAACTACAAGAAGTGTGTGATTAAAAAAGCAAAAGCAATGCATTTTTTTTTCTGGGATAGGAGGATCTCTGTATAAAAACTGGGTCTTCAGCAGTACGATAAGTTGAGCCATCACTCCACTTGAACAGTGGTTATGAAATTGACTCCCACATGCAATTTGTCCGATTCCCCAAACAGATTGTGCTTACCTTGACAATGAGTGATATTCATCCTTTTAAAACCTTTTGGGCATTCCACTTGTCCATTTGCAATCACTGCATATGCTGCAAACAGAAAAAAAAGCACAGTTTAATAGATGTGTTTTTTCTCTCTGTCACAAAGCATCATAGAAAAATGTTCAAAGTAAAACATGTTCCTTCAACATCCTGGGGAAAATAATAGGGAAGCCCACAATTGGTCCTTGTGAGGCATTAGAATGAATTTTAGAAAATTAGACATAATGACAAATAACACACATCTTGAGGTAAAAATCACAAGCTAAATCATTTTTTTCCCCTTATTTAGCCAAATCATTAAAAAGGTGTGTTCTTCAGGTGTGTTCAATAAAAGTTCCCCGACATGTTGCAATAAATTTAACAGTTTGTAATGGACCCAGTGCAGACAGAGTGTCAGTCCCTGAAGCTCATAAACATGGTGTCACGATTCACCTGGCAGGAGGTCAAGCCTCAACACGCTCCATTATAGACACAGACAGGTCAGTGTGACTAGATGGTGAAAACCGAGTCTATTTGTGTTCCATTGAAAGTGTCTGTAGCTACGTTTGACAGACAGGGTTGACATGTGTGAGGTTTTATATTTCTGAGCAGAAACTGAGCGAATATTGGTAACAGAACGTTTTGTGACATAAACTGAGATGGCAGCTTTTTCTGCTACAAATAACCATCTCTGCTTTTGGTTGAGGAGAGCTGTAAAAAATGATGACATGCTTGTTAGCACGATACAACTGTTTCCTCCTGTCTGTTCACATTACAGTCACTAAATTAGACAAGCTCAAGCAGAGACTCACGTTGTTTTCATAGTGATTCTGAGAATAGGAGCAAAAATATTATGAGTAAAGTTGAAATATTTTGAAATAGTACAATTATCCATCCACTCCACATAAAGCTCAAACATTCAAGGCTCCAAAAACTCAGCTATTAATATTTTTTAAACTTATTAGTAAAACTTTAGTGTCACACACTTTGTCTGTTAGTAAAATGTAAGCCCTTGGAGTATGTGTTTGGGAAGTCTCTCAGTTACTACCTCACCAAAGTTCAGTACAATATCTGCAAAATAATGTTTTTTATCTGCTAATGCTAATTTATTTACAGTGGTTGACATCTTGAATCAAGCTGACTTTAAAAGTTAATCAGTTGTAGACGTGTCCAGCGATTGCTTTCTGAGTTTCATTAAATATTGTCTACTGATTTTAAGACATTTATCACAATAACTGTGTTTTAAATAATGCCATGCTATATGAATTATGGCCAAAATAATGCCAGTTTTTAATTGTTGATAGTTTTAATGCTGGCAAAATCTGCCTAAAGTGTACGATAAGTGTTTTTATCAGGTCAACTTCACCAGAAAATTAAATCAGGTAATTGTTTTTTATATGTATTAATGTTTATTCTGTCCCAGTGAGACCCAAATGACATGTGTTTCTTTTTAAAAGAATTGAATATAAACGTTTAAATACGCATAACCAATGTTGAAAACAGCTTCAAGCCGCTGGTTATAGCCTATAAAAATCATCATTTTATTTTGGTGACATGGTCCTTTAGGGTTTGGCTTTCTGATTTTATTTTCTCAATAAAAGTTTAGTTTCATCCCTGCCTCCTGCTTGGGAGTTCACACTTAGTTCCTCCACCACACCCAGCCATGACAGACTGGACTTCAAGTTTTAATCTGTTGCCACAACAATAAAAAAAATATAAAAAAAACTATACATGCTAGAACCCACATCAGTGCCTTGTCAGCAAAGAAAACATTGTATTCTCTGTCAAGTGTTTGAGGAGAAAGGGAAACGTAACATAGTGTTTGCGACGGCAGCTCGAGCAAAACAAAGTTTGGATTAAGTGTTTGTGGTGAAATGATGTAAAGGCCATCTGGATATTTTACTGGACAAGTTGATCCAGACAGGAAAACACTTGTTCCTGTAATGCTAACACTACCATACAACTACCCAACAATCTACCACAGGTTTGTGTCATTTTCCCAGGACCGACTGGAATGTCTGGCACATGTAGGTTTTCTGGGAACAAGCTCTTGCAAGCTGACTTGTGCTATAGTCCCTGCTGTGACCCAGTCGTCCGGGCAGGGTCAGTGTACCTGAGGGTTGACAGAGCAGAAGTGGGTCAGCATGAAGGAGGTAGCCAGAAAATTAAAGGAACTGTGTCAAAGCAATGCTTCTGTTGCTTGTCGTCTTCCACACCCTCCTAATCCTTCTCCAAAGACTTGGAGTAATTAGTTGTTATGGAAAGGCGACAGGCACAGCTTTCCTACTGGGAAGGAATCAGGGAATGTCTGGCCTGAGTGAAAGCAAGACATTAGTTGCCAAAGCAAGTCCAGTAGGGAAGGTCCAATATGCTCTATAAAGTATATTAGGAAGGAGAAGACCTCTGCAGATACTGAGATCTTTGGCGGAAATTCAAATATTTTGTCAAATGTTTGATATGGTTTATAAAGAAAAACATAAAAACTACTAATGTCTTAAATAGCTTTAAACCATAAAGCTGTTAAGTTTCAATTGTACCAGATGGATTTTTCTAAAATGTTTTTTCTTACTTTAAGTAAGTTAACGCTTTCATGTGCTCTCAAAAAGGGGATGTTGCCGGAGTTCTGCTGGCAGATATTTATTGATCCCTAGGGGCACTTTGTTTGCTGCATGTTTAAAACCAGCTGGTGAAACTCAGCACACAGATGCAAACAACGACCCAACTTAAAACTGATTGTCTTTGGTTGGTAAAAATATAGAGATGTTTTGCTTTCTGTTAGTATTTAGCTAAGTCTTGTTTTCTGATCCAAAGAGACAAGTTGGCTGTATAATGTTCCTGTTACTGTATACGAAAAGCAAAGAATAATGGTATTAGAAAGCTGAATGGTGTGCCAGAAAAAGTGGAGCTACGCAAGCAGTGGTGTGCAAGAGTGACCTCGAGCTGGACCTCCCAGCTTCTGAAGACTGAGCAGTCTGCTCCATGAATCACAGGCCCCAAGGCTCTTTGCCAGAATTTCTAAAAACTTGCCTAGAAGACAATCCCAAGGTTGGACCGCCTCACTTAGACGAAGGGATACACGAAGCTGGCACAAGACAAGGTGGTGCCTCTAAGGAAAAAATAAGTATAGCTGTAATGCAAAATAGTTTTTTTTTTTGTCTTTTTTGTTGTTGTTGAAAGCTAATAAAGAAAATAAACTTTTTCTCAAGACAAAATACATAATTGGCAAAGCAACATTTGCCAATTTGCACTGATGCCTCGCAGGAAGAAAGTCCTGGGTTCAATACCCGGTTTGGACCAGAATCTTTTTGTGTGGAGTTTGTATGTTCTCCTCGTGCTCGCGTGGGTTTTCTCTAAGTACTCCAGTTTCCTCACACAGACCAAAAACATGCATGTTAGTGTTGCCTTCAGGCCCAGGCCTCCCTTGCAAACAAGATCTGTGATCTCAATGGAATTTGCCTGCTTAAACAAAGGTTACTAAATAAATCTGACAATGACCATATGACATAACACAGTGATACTGACAATGTTAAAAGCTACAACACACTGGTTTTCATCATTAGGATACTTAGCTGTGAACATGTCTTATATTGCTTTAAACCATCTAACTCAAAACAGATGTTAAGCAGCAACAAAAAGACTTATATGACCCAGTTCATGTTTCTGTTGCATTACATTTTTATGTTGTTCTTTCTGCTGTTCCCTTCTGCAGAGGTTAGCACAGCGATACAGCCCGCATGAAAGATTTGGCAATAGTTTTACGCCAAAAAGTCCTTCCTGACGCAACGTGGGGGCCAACTTGCAGCTTCATGGTTAAAAGACCACAGCGCTGACCACCGAGGGACCGCAGACCCTGCATCAAATGTTTACGTAAAGCCAGCAAATTCACAAAAGTATTCGTTGTCACCAAATAGATAGTTTGACGATGTGTATTAACACCCTCCTCAGAGATACTGATGACAGCGTTGCCCACATCAAACACATTCGAAACAGACCCACATTCCTCCATAATCTCCAACTCACTGTGGACTATTAACCACCTGGGCTTGTTCCAGTGAAAAGCATGCCACGGTACATTCCTGATACCCAACTTAGTTTGGCTCCAATTAGGAAAAGCAAAGCAAATTTCATATCCATCTTCCTCCAACTGGGATTAATTTCTCCTAGCGGTTAGGTCTGCTGTGCTGTGATTAGCCACTCTGCTAATGGCTTCATCATTCGCATTGTGAGGGAATAACGCTAAGTCAACACCAGTGAATCAGTTGCTGTCAGAGACGTGACGTCTTTATCTAATTACAGTGAAGCGCTGCTGTGGTGTCATTCTGTGGCATGTGTTCTTTTGTTGCATGTTTCTTTGGCTAATTAATCCCCCTTTTGTTTAATGTGACTGTTAACAAGCATCCATCTTTGATCAGAGTTAACAAAATTTGGTAACACAAGCGCTGGCTTCTTTGTAGCTGTTAGAGTAAATATATTGGTCAGGATAAATATCTTGGGAACAGATGGAAGAATTTCAAGGGATGCGTTCATGAGGGGGGGGGGGGGGGGGGGGGGGGATATAGAAAAGTGGAGCTCTACAGGTCTGGACCTCAGTAAAAATAGCTTCCTGACTGCAAGAAATTCAGAGAAAATTGAGTGAAATGCGACTTCCACACAGGGAAGATGTTGCCCTTAAGCGTTAGATGTGAGGACAAACAACTTGTGAAATTACCTGTTTTACATTTTATTAATAAGACAGCGCTACAACTGTGAAAACAATATTTACTCTAACTTCTCATAACAATGAATAAATTATTCTCATAAGCCTAGTGGATCAACTCACTGCAGCATAAAGAATAGGTGTATCTAATAATATCATTGCTCAATTGTTAATTTTATAAGCCACAAGGGCTCATATTTAAGGACAAGCTTGAGCGTTTGTTACAAAAACTACATTTAAAACTAAGAGCGAGACCGTTTCGTTACTCCACCTCATCTTTCCAACCAGAAAGATGTATCTGACTACAGTTTGTTCTGGTTGATCTGGATCTCATTATTCCAGGAATCCTCAGCATGTGACTTTTAAAGGCCCTGGCTCCTGAAGGCTTCGTCTCCCACCAAGATGGGACACACTGGCATTCTTGCTTACAACCTTCCTTCGCATAAACAGGTACTGACTTACAAAACTTTTCCACTCACTGTTACAAATGTTACATAATAGTCTCAGTTTGTAAAAGCAAATAATGTTCAATAACATGTCATTAGCTGCTTCAAAATGTCTTTATGTACGTTAAAAGATTTCACAGACACACCCAGCCTTTCACATAGGCATCATATATTTATGATGAATTTATAACACTGAGTCAAGTGATGTAAATGTACTGAAAGTAATATAGACATGAGGAAAAAAAGGACTAAAAGCCGTGTGTGCAGCAGAACCCCATTAAATTCTCATACTGGCATTTTACGGTCTAAAAAGATGAAGTAGTGAGCTTCACCTTCATTCAACAGCACATTTTGTAACAGGCTATAAACTGACCAATGATAGCTTTGCACGCTTATACACAAACTGAGCTTTTATGACATAATTATCACATACTCATGAGGACACATGGGAGACTTGGATGAAGCTATATGCTGCAAGCTAACAACTGATTCATCATCATAAAATAAGAGGTGCAGCATCATTTTTCAGAGGCTGTTGCCTCCAGGCTGCAGGTAACTCCTGTCGAACCCATAAGAAAGCACACACCTAATCAGTCCAGCCAGAGAAAAACGTGCCGTAGATTAAGGATAAATCCAACATCTAAAGTGTGAACTATAACTCTCCAGGGGAATTCAAAGTATTTATCTTATTACATTTCCCTCTAAATCCTTTGGGACACGGTACATGACTTCATTTTGACTTCAGTTTTTCCTTTCTATCATTTTCTGAGTCATTTTCGTGTCTTCCTGCATGTGACCCTACAACATGCTGCCTCTCAAAAACAGCCACAGAAATGAGCAATCGGTCATTCTTTTTTTTTTTTTTTTTACCAGCAAACTTCAAAAGAGGGAGGGGAAGAAAACATCTGGGAGCCAAAAGAATCATGCTATGACAGTGCGTGAATCTGGCAGGCCAAGAGGAGACAAGAAGTAAGAGGGAAAGGAATGAATCAACATCTATTATTGATGGAGGAGAGGGGCTCATGTCTGTTTCTGATTAAGGTCCAGTCAAACATGGTTCAAGCTGTCTGAAAGCCAATCTGTGGGCATGTCTGTTATATAATGCATAAAACTAAGAGATAAATTCATCTCAGGGTACAGAAACCTCTCTCCGTGAGGTCTAAAATAGTGACAAATGGTGACTCCAGATTACATGCAGAGTGTCAGGCAGAGCAGCAGTCTCCATCTGAAGTGAAGAGCGTTGCCACCCACCCTGTATGTCGTCCTACATCCACTCTGCTGCTTTCCCTCAAACCAACCGCAGCTCTCATCGGAAAGCTGTTCATTTCCTCACTCTTTCAAGCCCACAGCGGTTCTCTCTGCCCACAGGGTGGGTGGCACGCCTGCCAGGATCTCATCTGTATGCTAAATGCGTTTTTATTTGCATCCTGGGTTTGGTTTATTGAACGTGAGGACCACTTCATTTAAATCACTGGGTGCAGAGGCGAGTCACAAAACTAATGAGAGCTGCTGGTTTTGGGGCTGAAAACTTACCTGGTTTAGTTGGGCATTTGTGGCATTTGTTTAGACCCCAGGAGGCGCCAACACTTCCACAGCAGTCATCTTGTTTGGTAAGGCCTGGCAGAGGTTTGTCACACTGCAACAACACACAGCTGCGTCAAATCCGGGAAGCACTTTTTTTTTTTTTTACAGGTTTGTGCCTGCACACTTGTTTATGTGTAAGTGTTTGTGTATTGGCAAGGGTGAAAGGGCTGATTATGTCACCGTGTGCGCATCTGTCTCCTGGGACAAAGTGAACCAGACACATCTGAGATACTTTTTAGACAGGTAAGAACACAAACACTGAGGCCTGCTACCAACTACAAACTGCTTGGCGTACCTTATAAAAAAAAAACCTTGTAAACTATGAAGAGAAAAACCTATTATAACTATAGTTATTGATTTTTTGCCAGTATAGATATAGAAATAGTATAGCACCATGTAGAAACGTCATGCTAAAGTATTTTTGTGCTCCTTTTGTGCACAAGTTTTGCTCTTCTTTTACATAATGACTGTTCAGTTCAACTTCAAGCTCCCAATCAAGTCATAATTTTAAAAACGATAACCTGTGCTGATAAAACAACTCCAATTTGGATCAGTACTTCGTTACAATAGCATAATTGAAGTCTAATGGCATCCATGTGAACAGGTGCTGTACCAGGTCTCAGATTAGATGATTCAGTCAAGACTGTTAAAATATTCATACTTCACCCCAAATAGATCAAAAAACTAATAGGCATTAAGGAAGCGCATAAAAATGATTATGTTTTGTCTCCTTATTTAGACACACAGAGAACCATATGGGAAGAATATCATGCTTAACCCTTGACTTTTGAATCCATAATGATTCATAAGGTGTCTTTAGTCAGGTAATAGATGGAACAGGAAATACCCAGTGTGGCCTGAGCACATAAATCCTGGAAATCAAATAAATCATTCTCACAAGTTGGCTTCCTGTTTGAGACAGCAGCTTTAACGGAGGGAATGTGCGGAAATTGGCACTTGTGGTGAACTCCTATTACTATAACTTTCCACATGGTTTGAATCAAAACGTGATGACGGTTTAAACGCTCTGTTTGTAAGGACTTGACATAATACCTGTCCTTCGACTGTTTCCTGAAAGCATCTTCCAACGTGTCCATTCTGACGAAAAGGAGTTGTGGTGTGACCATTCCATTGGTTGTTGCTTTGTCGGTTGTTATGTTCATGACCATTTCCTGGCTGGGAGCGCTGCTGGACAGAGTGAGCCCCCTCTGTAGTAACTGGCCTCTGACCAGGTTGGACTCGAGCTACTTGGTGGACCTGGACTTCAGCCTCTGGTGGGTGCTTAATGTGGACATTCACCAAAGACGGGTGAAGAGACACTTGAGAGAGAAAGAAATCCAGAGTTTATACAAAATGCATAAAATAATTCAGAACTTAAAACTTGCCATTCTGTGTCCAGAAGCAAGAACAGTCAAAATATTAAAATAAAGTATAATTTTTCAGCTGTCAGATAACATCTAACACAGATTGGTTCAATAAACACATGCTTCATCTTTAATTTATGGCATCTAAGGTAATCCCTGGCAGTGCTACTGCAGAACAACTAAAAGTTTGGGATTCTTTTTTTTATCAATTCAAAGACCAGAAACAAGTTTACTGTAGCTGAAAACATGTTGCAATGTCTAGAATGAGATCTTTTGTCTCTCTGACAGAGGGGAAGTATCCATCTTCAGGGAGCGCCAGGGTTTTTTCCCAGAATCCCAACCCACATAAATCATAAACTTACAAAGAGACAACAAAGTCCAAGCAAAGAACAGAAATTTTACAAGGGGTCCCAAATTTGAGTCTGTGTATAATATTGACAAAGTGAAGTGCTCACTTGGTGTGACAAAACAACACAGACATTTAACTCTTAAGTTGGCTTCTTTTTACTGTTCGACAAATTTAGATAAGCGTCTGAATAAGTAAATGAATAAACTTTTTTAAAAAGTCAAGAAGCAAATATTTTCTTTTTCATTTATGAAACGAGATTACGAAGTGTCCCAGATCTGTTACTGATAACCACTTCTGTTTGGATAAAAAAGAAGGATCGTGCAGACTGTGTGTGGACTTCCACTGAGTCATTTATTAGTTAATTTGCTAAAAATAGTCTGGCCTCTGCAGCTGTTCCAGAGCGCTACACTGTGAGTAGTGTTGAAAACTGAAAACTAGTCCTGAGTGCTTTGAAAAACTTGTGGAATCAGTCTGGTCCACAAGCTTGCTTTGGAATAATTGTTAAATATTTGACGTTGAAAGCAAACTCATTACAAATCATACCGAGAGAGAGTCAAACAACCTATGCTTTATCTAACTGAGTGGCATCAGTTTTTTTTTTGTTGTTGTTTTACCATTTTGCATTAGAAACCAAAATTAATGACTTCAGGTTTTTATTAGCTTTGTAGCTATTCTATCATTGCATTTGTTGCCAAGCTTTATGAATGACGATGAGCCCTTTCATTGTTTACCTTGCTGATTGGACAGTGGCAGAGTGTACATAGAGTGGGATGGAGACTTGTGTCCCTGGTGGAGCGTATCCTTGCGGCTGTGAGGAGTGGGTTTGGCGGGAGGTGGCGCCGAGAGGTGGCAAAACTTCCCGGTCGAGTTTGACGGACACCAGCATAAGTCTCTGCCGATGCATTTGCCTCCATTCATACAGGGTATCTGACAGAAGTCTGCAGTGAATGAACAAAAAGAGGGGGAACAGCAATGTAGTGCAGGCTTTGTTTGCAAACAGTAGGCAGAAACCATTCTGCCTATTACCAAACACCTTGTTTTATGGGACATTTATGAAGTTTCAGCTATGTCCTGTGGACAGAAGCTTAGCATTGCTCTTCATGCTTCACCTCTTTCATAAGCATGATTTTGCCCTTCAGTACATAGATAATTACATATTCCTGAACAGGCTGGTGAGTGATGATCAGTGACTCAGTCAGTAATAAACACAAGAAAATAATAAGTGCGTGGGTATTTAAATGCAACCTTGATCTTACTTGCAAAAGACATGAAATATGAATTTTCCAGAATATTAAACCGTTCACATTTTTAACAGAGAGCAAACGTGTCCAAAGAAATGTACCCTATTAAGGATCCTCTGTCTAGAATTTGATTTATAGCATCAAACTGACTACTAAGAAAAAAAATTGGCACTTTCACAAAAGTTTTAAAACTCCTTGTCAAAAAAAAAGAAAGAAATGGATGCCAGGCCAGCACTTTGCATACCTGGACCTGCTCCCATAGCAATGCTCTGACATAACCTCTTCAAACTCAAAACATCAAAGAAAATTAAATAAAATAAAAAATAACTTTATCCAGGATGAATGAAACAATTAAACTATATGGGGGCAAGAACAATACCATTTTTCTGCTTTAAGCCGTAACACAGCTCAAACACGAGGGAATGTTTTAGTCAGATATGTGACTCGCTCAGATGAAAGAAGCTGCTTGTCATGAAATCATGCTGGAAGCTGTGTCCGAGCTCTGCCTCGGTGAGACAGTAACGCACAGGGTGCAAACAGAGAGGTCTGGACAGCCTCTCTGGCATGTAGAGATCCCTGTCTGACAGCATTCGTAGCATCAACAACGGAGAACATATAAGAGAATAAAAATGGAAGCGTACCAAAGATTAAAAGCCATTATAAAAAAAATGTTAACAACACAAATTGAAGACAGAGAAGAGAACAAAAAGAGATCACAACCAGAAAACCAGACATAGAGGCTAGAGCCAGTAAGCGCTGGTGTCCAGACACACAAGAAGACCTCTTGTGATTCAACATGCTGGCTAAATTATCAACTAAAAAAGGCTATTAAAAACATTTTAATGCGAGATGCATGTCTGTACTGGTTTGTGTCAACTCAGTTCCAACCTTTAACAAGGCAGAAAACATTTTTTTAAAACAAAACTGTGGACAGCAGTCTGTTTGAGCATTTAACAACCTCTGATAAACATAATTTTCACTCAATAAACACACCTCTACCCAGTCTAATATCTGCCCTTTAAGGTAACCGCTGTACGCAGGGTGTAAATAAAAGTCAGCCTGTCATAATTATCCTGCTGGAGTTTACGGCAACATGTAGGCAACATAGCAGCAGCATGAGATAAGTGCTTTCTGTCCACTTGACATTCCAGGACGAGCACGCACTCAGGAAAAGGAAAAACAGCATGTGAGCCTAAATGAAACGCAATCTCTTTTTAATATGCTCTTTAACACGTGCTTTCAAGTAATAAGGTGAGATTTGATGGGACTAAGTAAGGGCATTGAAAACCAAACATTGAGAAAGAAGAAGAGGTGGAAGGAATGTAATCTTTTGAAAAGGTCTCTGTCAAGAAGTGTTTAGAACACCAATGTCGCGTGTTTGAGTTTATGTGAAGCGTAAGTCTTAGGGTGGGTGGTAAAACTCCTTTTTGCCGCAAACTCACAAATAATTATTTTTATCTGACTGATGAGAAAACTAAGAAACAAGCAGGGTTGTGCCCCTCCCCCTGGCATTGACCGCCCCCTCCCTTCCCATGGACGCTCCCGTTCAAATTTAGAGCAAAGCCCCCTGGATAAATGGCAGGTTTAATGTAATCCCCATAAAAACCCTGTTCATGCTGCTACTCTTTCTCCCTTTCTGCCTCCCCGTCTATTCTTTCATTCATTCCTGCTCTCCCAGGGAGCATGTTAAATGGTTAACAGCAGGGCCAACCGCGAGGTGCAAACCGCAAAGAGATGGGGCTGAGTGCTGGGAGCGTGGGACCACCGGCTCCACGTGTGTGTCTACAATGGGAGATTAGCCCCCTTTTATAGAGCTTTTAATCTGCTCTACCCGTGCTTTCCCTGTCTATTTCTCCTTGACAGTAAGATTTTTTATTTTTTTTTTGCATAGCTCTCAGCTTTAATCTTTATAGCTCTGCTTGTTTTTCGAGTTTAGTATTCAGTCAGCATGCTACTGGGAATCCATTTGGTCCTACTCACCCCATAAAAAAGAAATAAGATATCAGAATGGAGACACATGAAAAGTGTGTAGGAATTACAGCGTAAACATGAGAGACACAGAAAAGCAGAAGTGAAAATTCACAGACGAGAAGAGCAGGAACAGAGGGCCTTGAGTTAAAACTCACAGAGTCTGAAGCCTTGATTCTTTGGCTGCTGCAGTTGCAGCTGCTGCTGGTGCGAGTTCTCGCTGTATACCGTGGTAATGTCTCCCTTCTCACAGCTGTTGTAGCAACGACCGCCATTGCACAGTCGACGACACAGCATAGGTGTGAAGACAATCTTGATGCGGTCCAGGTTGGATGTGAGGTTGGCCCCTGGAAGACACACACATATCTGCTTGAGAAGAAGCAGCAGGAGAGGCAGGCCGGAGAGGAACTGCATCTTTCCTCCTTCAGCCTCACAGTGACACACTCCTCATCTGGATGAAGGTTTATAAGTGTGCGAGGGTGTGTACTGACGATTGGCCAGTGGCACGCTGCAGCTGAAAGAGCGATGTGCCACAGGCCAGTAAAAGAAGAGAGATGAATACGATTAGGTGTCAGGCAAGCTTCCAAGCCCTTTATCTTCAAGGGAAGGTGTTTCGGATGTGTGTACGTAAGGGAGACAAAGAAAAAAATAAGTGCAAGTGAACGCGCCGTGATTGTGGGAATCTGTTCAACAGCCGTTGCCCTGGCACAAGAGAAATAAAAACAGAAGCCAGAACACCAGACAGCTGTTTGCACTGACACATCAGAGAGAAGTGGAGTAGTGAAATGAGGATAAAAAAGCAGAAAAAAAAGGTCAAGTTTCTTTTTCCTGTGAATACAGGTGCTTTGGTTCAGGGCCTGTCATGAAGGAAAGGTGATGCAACGCTGTGCAGCAGAGGAGGGGCAATTTGAGTAAATGGCAAGTTCTTTCTTCTCTTTTTTTCTTGTTGTTTATGCTCCATTATCAGTGACACTAGGGTGTGTTTGCATCTATTGTACTTGTTGTTAAGTGTGCCAGAATGGACAGAGGATGCGGGAGAAGGGTAAAACTAGATATCAAAGTAAATTTTTGCTTCACAAGCCTTATTTATTTTGTTGTTCTTACCTGCTGGAAGTAATGCGTTGTTGAACTGTCTGTGCAGCTGGACGTCACCAGTAGGCCTGTGATTGTTGCTTTGACCGTTCCTGTGTCCATACCAGTTCCTGCGCTCGCTGCCATGGCCGTTAGCACTACTTGGCAGAGCGTTGGAGGTTATCGGTTCAGAGGATGATGGATAACGTTTCACCGTACGGGAGGTCCCGCTCTGCTGAGGGGAGGAGTCTGGGGGTCCCCGTTTCACTTGGGTCCTGCCAATCACATCATCACATGTCTATAAACACATGACCTCAGTTTCGTGTCCTACATGTAAACTTGGAGGAAAAAGATACACCCATCAGCAATGTGAATCACTGTGAAATCAGCTTAAGTGTACAGGAGAAAACAGTATTCCTAAGAGTGGTCGTCTAGGTCATAGCTTTCCCAAATTGAATTTACAGATAAACTCTTTAATCCTAACTGAAATATTAATACAGTATAAATCTCTACAGAGTTTCTCAGCTAATATTTCTGCAAGGAGCACTGACAATCGGTAAGACTGAGCTGAACAAAGACATTATTTAATAAAAACAGAAAAAAAGCATCACAGGGTATACAGATCAGAAACATGTCCTGCTGACGTTTTTTAAAAAGCAGGTTCCATTAAAAGCATCCTTCTGTCTCACCAACGTGTAATAGATATTTATCACTGAAGAATACACTGTCACTTACGTTCTGGTCCGGCCTAGCTTATATAGAATTTTGGTCAAAAATATTAGACAAGTACTCTTTACATCCAGAACTGACTATATTTGGCTGTTCACGCTCTTTAGTGCACTTTAAAGAATAAAGTGCACTCTGGGGATCACTAAAAAACTCTTATATTCTTATATTTTTGATTTCAGTCATTCAAATGGAAAATCTCACGTTGTTGCACAATGACTTGAACAGGAAGTTTTTGGAAACTTGAGAACCCTTTATTATTTACTTTCATGAAACCATTGTAGCGTGAACTTTTGGTTATCTTCAGTAGATTCTCTAAATAATGTACACTTAATATTCATTTAAATGGCATTTATCTATTTTTTTGTGCATCTCCTTTGTCTGGGACTGTGTTTAATAGTTATGTTTGTTAGTAAAGTGAAAAAGAATATGAGGAACAATGTCCAGTTTTTTTTTTCAACTTGTCCTGTCTGGCATATGTTGCATTCAGTAAGATGAAACTGATAGCCTTCTCGATGCCTTGACAGTTTTATTCTAAAAACTGAGGGGTTTGAAATAATCCTCCTATTGCAACCTTTATTATTCTGAGCTTGAAGTCACCGGACAGCGTAGGCTGAGGGGGACACAAAAGGAAAGGACATAAGGGAGGGAGGGGCTGGGAGAGAACAGAATGAAACTAAAATAAATATATATTTTTTTTTTTTGCAGTTTGTGTCTGCTTGACTTGAATACGAACTGTGGACAACCACGAAACAACATCCTGAAATTTGCACTAGACTGGAGGAAGTATTAAAGCTAGGGTCGATGAGCAAAGCTCAATCATGGCTGTGAAGGTCGTGTTTCTACCGGTGAGCATTTGATTTTGGGTCAGTTACTGAGCCAGGGTAACACAACCTGGAAGCTGAGCTCATGTGAGAAACCTGGAGAAGGTGTTTGTCTTCCGAACAGACAGAAAAATGGACCTACCTGGGCTTTGAGACTAAATGTGGAATGTTGGCGCTCCAGCCCTAAGAAAACCATCTGGATCACACTGATCTTCTCTGACAGACAAAACAAGACAAACCCTGCCGGAAAGATCAGACGAGTTGTTCTACAAAAAACACCTGTGTTCTTGAAAGCTTGTAATCAAACCCAAAATGAGGCTATAAACTACTCATTTGCTTTCATTACGTGTAGTTTTCAGCCACACATTACGTATTTACACACCGAATCAGCTCTGTTGACCCACAGATTTGCAGCAATATTCAGACAATAAGCAAATCAGGCACGAATATCCGCATGCCCACACACTTGGTTGCAAACATAAAAGCAGACACACACACCCTGTTCCAGCTGTGCTTTCATGAAGCACAAGCCTCTGCAAGTCTCTTCTTTCACAGAGTAAGAGCCACATTCCAGTCGCTAATATGAACAGGACACTAAAAAAGAGGGGGAATGGAGACAAACATTTGATGATGGTCTCTCACGTAATCATTTTGAAAGCACCAGGCAGCACACACAGCTGGCAGCTACTGACCCAGATGTGATTATTCAGGGTGGGTCCTGAGGATAGGATATGACACGGGGAAACAAGAGGTTCTAATGTCATGGTTCTAAAAGGATGGACAAAAGGTGGTGGGCCCAGTTCCAGTTGCCAGTCCAAATTATACTTGGGTTGATTCCATCGCTAACACTGACACCTGGCCTGCAAGCATCCTGCCTCACTTCCTGGGTTTAGCCAGATGTTGCTTCCTCCGACTTGCTCACTTTCAATCACAAAGTCACTTCCTCACTACTCCACTATGAGCTCATTATTACCCTCACTGTCTATAGATCTGAGGGCATGGAGAGGGGACAACATGACTAAGTTTGGCTTGTCTGATATCATCAATACAAACTTCAAGTCCCCTAAGGCTTAGAAGAGACCCATCATTTCCCTACCTATGCAGTACTTAACACTTTGGAAGATTTCAGCCAGAAGAACATGAGGTATGATATAAACGGCCATCCAGTTTCTGACGCTTCTCTTTGGTTGAGTTGCAGAGCCAGTAGATTTACTAAAGAAACTCAGACATCCCTTTTTACAGCAGTTTTCTCCAACTTTTCCTAGGGATCCCAAGGTGTTCCCAGACCAGAGAGGATACACAAACCTTCCAGTGTTTCCTGGTCTGTTTCAAAGTCTCCTCCCAGTTGGACATGCCTGAAAAACCACTAAAGAGAAGCAACCATGGGACATTCTAATCAAATGCCCGAGCCACCTCAACTGGCTCTTTCTAATGTGGAGGAGCAGCGGCTCTACTCCAACCTCCCCTGGATGTCAAAGTTCTTCACCTTTAAGGTTGAGCTCAGCCCACCTTTGAAGAAAGCTGCTTTCAGCTGCTTAGCTCATGACCATAGGTGATGGTTGGAACTTAGTCCAGTAAATCAAGAGGTTTGCCTTTTGGCTCAGCTCACTATGACAGATCGGACCAATGCTTTCATTACTGCCAATGAGGCATCTGTTGATCCACCTCTCACTCTGTGATTGTATCGTTATTGTTTATTCTTAATCCTTAAACACATAAATGAAACTAACGGAGCTGCGTCAATAAACGCATGGAAAATCATGTTAGTTGACTTTGAATGAGACTTGTTTCTTTTGAGCTCTGATGTAAATTTTGTCATAAATTGGCACAGTATAAATAAACTGACCATAATTCAAATTACACTGTATAAATTGACAAGTGCAAATCCTTATTCTAAAATGAGTCACCCACAGTGCTGCATTTTTTCCAGAAACCAAATGTGTTAGAGCTGTGATCACTTTCACTGCAGGCTTTATGACTTTGGGTGGGGGATGTGAGAGCATCTTTTATGAGCTTTACCACTAACATGATCCCTGCTGTGTGATCTAATTTGTAGCAGTTTTATCATTCTCTCCTTTGCCCATGAAACACTAAAGCCTTATGAAAACAATCAAAGCCACTCCTAATACTTTTTTTATCTTGAATTTTCCTTGAGGGCTTTGTGAACAACTCATTCTTACAAGAACATGGTCTTCTACAATAGATAAAGAAAATGTCAAATGAATTTCTTTAATTTTTTTTAGTACCTAATCACACGAGCAAGATTTTTTTCTTTGTAAATACAGCCTCTAGCCTTGATCTATTTTTCATTTCAAAGTTGTGGCTTTTTGACTGCAATTCTTCCATGAAGGCCAGCAGACGTCTTTGGGAAGTAAATGTATGTATGGGCCACACGGATTCCTACCAGTTGTAAAGTGATGACACTGCATTTTTTGCAATTACACCAAGAAGTAAGCATGATTTGTCTCTCGTCTGCCAAATTACATTTCCTTGGCCAACTACTGTGTTTACCATCCTCGATGTTGCCTGTTTCTTTGTGTTTATTCAAAAAAAAACTTGGACAGTATATTTTGAAACCACAGTCTGCTTTGAAATCTCTGCCTGGGAAAGACTTTACTGATACAGTAAAACTGCCTAATGTCTTCTGAGCCTTGTCATGGTGTTTGACCTGAAACATAAAGCTGTCTTCCACAACCTCACCTTAATAGCAGAGTTATGATCTTCCTCACCCAGTTTAAAGCCTCCCACACAGCTGTTTCTGTTTCAGTTAATGACTAATGTTTGATTTTGCTGGTTAATTATAAACCAGATTGTATTCCTACAAGATTCAAGACTTCTTAAAGTGCATCTCTAAAAAGATGAGCTATTTTTGCATGAATTAAATTTATTTCGTTTTTTTTTTATACATACTGCAGTTCTGTTACAAACTTGTGCAGAAATATGGTCAAAAACAGTTAATGGCATTAACAAGGTGTTGAAATCCTGAATTAAAGCTGCTATAAATCAGGTTTTTTTTGTTGTTGTTGCCTAATTAGGATTTACTGTCAAAAAGCATATATCGTGTCTGTGTGCAAACATGTTCACAACATGTGTTCAACTACGTTCCAAAAAAATTTAAATTCTGCCAAATCTCAGGCCAAAGATTTTATCAAAGCAACAGCTTCCAAGTAAGACATCAAGTCACTGGCGCTGACCACTTCCACTTATTATCAGTTATTCCCATGTACAGTACATGTGGAAAAGAATTAGGGCTAATCATCAACACATCTGAGGAAATTACCAATCTCTGGCAGTGATGGCCAAAAATTGGCATTGTGCTGAAATGACAAAGCTTCCAGTGCATTGCTGTAGCATTACTTTACACTCGTTGCTGCATTACAACATATGGATGTCGGTTTTCCAAAAGCCATGACAGACAACATAAGTGGCAGTTCCAGCTCTGAATATCGACCCAGATGAGCTGGAAAGGAGGCAGCAATGTGAAAACACAAGGTCGTATATAGAAAGAAAAACGGGGAAGAAAGTCAAAAGAGTTACAAATCGTCTGAGCCCAGAACATCTGCTGACGGTATACATAAATCCTGTTGATTTTAGGAACTACCTCGCCAAACAAAATGGCAGGTGAATTTTTTGAGATTTGATGAAAGTGCATGATGGGTGAGGAGTGAAATCCTGTTGGGTGTCTTTGTTTAACTGCCAGGAAAACACCAGCTCCACTCGGCCAAAACCGTGACTGTTGTTTCTGTTAGTTGTCCACTGGAAATAAAGCATCTCTTAGATAGACGGAGGAATTCAGGATTTATCTGACGTTCCCCACACACACCCGTGGTGACCCAGATTCTCAGGAACTGTTTACATTTTAAAACTATCTCCCACTCTGCATGACGAAGGTTGATCGGTGTTTATGCGAAGCCGTGCGCAGCAACGTATGGGCCACAGCTGATTCATTCACTAACAGTTCTGTCTCTGAGGAGCTTTTATAATTCCTTGCGTCTATAAATATCTTGAAGAAATAAAGCACTCTTGACAGTTGATGTATCCAAACAGAGAACCTCCTTCAGGGCTCATGATACCCTGCAGGTTGGAAAGAAGATCAGCGAAGTGATATTAAATGGTTTTTAAGCAGCCCTTTCAACACTTGAAGCCCAGAAAAGGTCCAACTTAGCAAAGCTCATTCTTCATTTTGATATGTTTGAGCATAACAAAGTCAGTCTCAAACTCTAACGGTTTGGATTGTTGGCTTAAAGCAGCTAATGCACAAAATAGACTGATATGAAGAGATAATCAAGTTGTCGGATGGAGCCATGTGGGTTTTGAGCATACTCTTTTAAACAAGGCAGCAGCAACAAGGCAAGACAGCCAGCAGGTTTCTGGCATGAACACCCCAGTCACACGGCACAACCAGACAACTTTTTCAGGATTGTCACTTTTTCCATCACAGTTGTCTTTGTTTTGGACTGAACACAACCTCCAAAGTGACGAGTGGCAGACCTCTGCAAGTACAACAAAGTCTACAACCAATCAACACAATCATTTCTTTATTCTGCAAATCTTTTTTTTATTTTAACAAAACATTTAAATGTTCTCAAGTTCTAAACTGGCCTCTTTTCAACATTAAAAAACCCATCAAAAGCCCCGATTATTTAAGAGCTGCACACAATTACGACATTTCGAAAGCTACACAAACAATTGTCATCAAAGTGTGCGCACATTTACCCAATTCAGATAAAACCTCATTTACCTCACTCATTATGAAGACTGTATTTGGGTATGCATATCCTCGATCTAACTGGAGGGAACAGAAGAAATCTAAAAATAAAACTCTGCAAACGGCAGCAGAAACAATGAAAACCTTGTGCAGCTCAGCCACAGCAAACAACAGTTGGCAACAATGAAGAGAAAAGATTTATGAGTGCATTTGGGACACAAACCTTTGCAGTCACAGAGGAAGGACTGTGTGAAAGGAGCACCATGTGAAGGGGGGACAAATTATTTCAGATGCAGTAACATATTACGGCCTTATTCCAAAAAACGTACCGTAAGTATTTGGGAACACAAAGTACATAAGGTTTGGATTTAAAATATTATGGAAAAATAAATTATGCAAAAAAACACCTTTATTTTTCAGAACAGACTCTGTTAAAACCATGAAACAATCCCTCTTTTTTATTTTTCACAAGACTTTAAATTTGACAGTGTCAGGAGAGATATTTTTCAGTCACAGGTTTTGCAACAGATGGAGTTCCATGTTTCACACAGAGGATGGAGAGTGCAGACTAGTCCCAGGAGCTGGTATCTGAGAACAAAAGCAAATACGCACACTTGACTCGTGTTTGTGTTCTTCTATTCAAAGCCCAACAGTGTTATGAATCTCTGACATTCAAGACATTACTACACTGTAGCTTGAAAAAGAAAAAAACATGTCAAAGGTACTAAAAGCTGACATGTTCACTCTGAAATTTGATTCTCGAAAAAAAAGCAGAATTTTTAAGCATATGTTATTTAAAGTTTGCTTATGTAATTTTTTTTCTTGGGAAAATTAAAGTGTCTTGAAGATTTTCAAAAGTTGAAAAATGTCACTGAAAAAAATTCCAGCTTTCTGCAGAATGCCCTCGTCCATTCATCACTCACTCGCATCTCTACATTTCTTGATCCAAAACCCTCAAATAGACCCTTAGCATGAACCAATAAAATTCTGTCCCAGTTACACGTTTTCTTCTCTTGTTGTTGTGTGTTCCTCTTAGCAACTAGGTCATGCAATGGCATGGTGGGAAAGTTTGTGTTCATTAAAAATTTAAAAATAACTCCACACCAGCAGCTGTCACATAAAGTCTTACCCAAAATTACAGCTTTTTATAGATGTTTTTTTCTCTGGTTCTAAAGGTCTAAACCTCCAGAGTTTGGGGTTTTTCGCACAGCTTGTTTTGAAAAAAAATCATGCAACTCCATTATCCATTATCTTCTTCCTTTCCAGGCTGCTGGTGCACATGTTCAGCAGTCTCTGTGTGAGAGGCAGGGTACACCCTGGATAGAAAGCAAGTCCATCACAGGGCCACATAGAGACAAAGAACCATTCATGCTCACCTTGGGACTACTTAGACTTACCAGTTAACCTAACATGCATGCTTTTGGTCTGTGCGAGGAAACTGGAGTACTCAGAGAAAACCAACGCATGCACAGGGACAACATGCAAAGTCCAGGCCAGGATTTCATCCTGCAACCTTCACGCTGAGCGGCCACAGATCTATCACTGTGATGCTCTCCTCTAGAGTCAGTGAGACAAATTTTCTTTAAAAACTTTGTCAAACATAACTAAGCAGTTAAGGCCTCGCTTTTGTTTGATAAAATCTTCAGTCGTTGTGACTTGGATAACTGTGGGTTTTGGCAGAAGTCTTCCCCTTGTAATAATCTGAGGTGTGTCTGAGGGTTTATCGCACCAGCCACGGGGGCAGGATTAAATCCTGTTGTGTCTGTCTGGATCACTTTACGGGTATCCTGCTGGTAGCAGCCAGTGGAAGGATGAAATAAATGCTGGCTTGAGTCAGAAAGCTTTTTAAACTTCTGTCCCAAAGGGGAATTAAAAGTAAACAGCAAATAGGTACAGACTGACCTCACTCTGCATCAGATAACTGCAACACAGACTTTCCTGTCATATGCTGGAAAGCTCCATCCACTTTTCCCAAAAGGACTCATTAAGGGAATGGAAAGCAAAGAAAATTCTTGAAAAATTAAATATGCAAGATCTGTTTGGATTAGCCAAAGTGCCACAAAGCAGAATGAAAAGTTAAAGATCTTTCGTTTATAGACATTGCTTTGTGGTATGCCAACAAAACATGATCAAAACAAATGACTACTGCAGTCTACTTAGCCACAAGCCAAACCCTGTGAAATAAACAGCTCCATTTTCATCTTTAGGGGTCAATCACATTGCCAACTTGTCTGTTTTCACCTAAGCATTTAAAAAGCAGGGTGTTCAAACTATAAGAGATTCTAGATAGAACCAAAGCTGTGTGGTAACTGTGGTTCAGGAACTGGAATCAAAATGTCTGGAGGCATGGTGAGCCGAGAGGCCATTCAAAATTCCCCAGTTTATTGTAGTTGCTTCGATCACACACTTAGTGAAATGCCACAAGACAGGTCAGCAGGAAGAGCCATTAGAAATTGCTGACTGAAGCTATGTCTATTTGATGGTTAGCATCGTATGTCAGGCTGCTTCTAAGGTAGGCCAAAAACAGCTTCCAAAAAGGGAGTTGATGGAGGGAGATTTGGAACAAGCAGAAAGAACTGATATTAAAATTACAGCAGACGTGTTTTTTTTAAAGATTCTTTGACTTGTGTGGAGGTCTATGTCCTTATTTTAAGAAAAATCTGTCCTAAAACCTGAACGTATTAACTGGTCCCACCATCCACGGACTTATGCTTTCAAAACCAATTTTCATATCTAGGAAATGATTTTGATTGATGTCGTTTCCATCTGCCTTTGCACTGTTGCTAGAGAGCATTCTGGTGTTGACACCATACAAGTGCTGTACAGTAGTTGCGCCCTACAACAGCTGCATCCGCAGAAGCCTGCATGATTAAAACGATTTGGCTATAGATGCGGATGATGATTCGTATGGGGCTTTAAGAAAGTTGTGATGGAGGAGGGGAGAAAGACATGTCTGCAAGAGCTGTGTATTCTGTGCTCCTTTGTTCCCTCTGGCCTAGCAGGAAGCCAAATACTCATGGGACTAATTTGGC
Organism: Millerichthys robustus; assembly: GCA_034783495.1. NCBI lineage: Eukaryota > Metazoa > Chordata > Actinopteri > Cyprinodontiformes > Rivulidae > Millerichthys > Millerichthys robustus. The sequence goes on along the minus strand of JAVKLF010000002.1, from coordinate 11,069,793 downwards.
TCTGTCCTTTTAGTGAGCGATACCAACTATTCCTGGCCTGGTTCAGTCATCAATGTTAAGAATTAAAGCTGCTCAGATCCAAAAATCTGCAGTACATTTAATTTGACTAAAAACAACATATCCCAAATGAGTCATGACTATTTCATATGTTAAGCTAAAGTTTGGTATTTTCATTTTTCGAAGTCAATTAAAAGAACGAACCGAGGAGTCTTTGCTGCTACAAGTCTTCAGTCAATCGTTTGATCTCAATTCCACAGTGAATTAGGAACATGACATCCGTCAACACAACATTTCCAGCCCTACACCATTCAGATCACAAGAGAAAGTGAGCACTGAGGTCGATGTTTGTAGCACCAACCTCCATCACAAACATGCTTTTAAGCTACTTAACCTGACTTGGCTCAAGTTCTTTCCCTATCTACCAACGCAAGAGTACAAATCATAACTCCAGACACAAAGTCCTATGCCTGGCTTAGAAGACGTATATAGTGTACAACTCAAGAGAGAACATAAGGTACAGTACAACCAGTTGGAATTACCTTACCCTTTACCCCTTTACCTTAACCAGACCCCCTATCTACAATACCTCTTCTGTTTAGGCAGCGGCTAAAAAAATGAGACAAGTGAATGATTCTGCAAGTCACTTCTGAGTGGAAACGCAGACAGCCAGTTGGTACAGTCAGAAAAATTTCCCAGGCTCAGTGTTTCGAAATATGTTTTGGCTACCAAAACATGTATATTTATTTTAAGTCAAAGGTAGACAGAGAGAAATGTTATGAGAACCGACTGCATTTGAACTTGTCTTTTAAAATTAATTCAACTAAGGAGAACTTGGTGAGTACATTTCCTCTCCTGCTGTTCCACTTTTACAGTCAGTTTTTATCTAAGGTGGCTCTCATATTAGTGATAATATTTACCAAAACGAGTCCAGTATTTCAGCACAGGTGCAGAGATAACCTACTGTAGGAGATTTTGACAAGAGTCCCAGCAGATGGTAGTGTGATTTGTCCAGAGTGAGAGTGAAAGTGACTAGTTATCCATGATAAACATAAGGAACTCCCACAATGACCACAGTTTCCTCTGGAAAACAGCCGGGTGGCCGTGTGTAAAGCCTTGAGTCAACAAGCTACATTACCATTAGCCACATTAGT
>JAVKLF010000002.1:11026734-11050413 GCA_034783495.1 Millerichthys robustus | reverse complement strand
TTGTGTCCAAGTCACCATCAAGGATGCTGCTGCTGACCATCATCATCCCCATTAGTTAGGTTTTCTTAAACATTTCTTTTATTACGTAGTATGTAAAGTACCGTGCAAAACTATGAATCGAATAAAAATATTTGTAATATGCTTTCAATTTGTTTTCTGCTTCTAAATCTATTGTCTTTTAATACAAAAACCTTACAAATAACTTACACAATGACATCTTAATAATGCTGTGCAACTAAAGAGCACTTTTAAATCACTTCAAAAGAAACCATCATGACTTTCCTACAATTTGCTTTTACATGAACTCTAAAAACTTTAGAAATTTTGACATCGTAGCATTTTGTAGCAATTTTTCTATTGCTGATGAAAACAAGATGTAAAAAAAATAGTCCCATTTGACAAGATTGCAGCATCTCAAAGAACTCAGACCACCTGGAGGACGTCTCTGGCCATGACCAACACGTTTTTACAAAACGTTCTAAAACTCTGGTATAACAACCACTTCTATTATCTTACAAATGCTTAAACATTTACAGTAACTGCGTTAAACCACACATTTCTTACAAAGCACAGATAACAAAACTCTAATCTTGTTTTTACACCATCCCAAAAATAGTTCAAGTGTGTGATTGCTCCTCTCCTTGGACAGATGTCAAAACGTGAAGTCAAGTTGTTCTTTTGAAGCTCAAACAACTTCCACATGCTTACTTATCAGCATAATAGTCACATTTACATCCATTTGGTGAAGAGCAACTGTCTCATCATCTCCGGGGGGGTGAAGGGTCACAGTTCAAGTGTACTCATTAGAAATCCAAACAGTATCATTACACCCAGAATGTAAGCTTCCATTATCTGTGAGAAATGAGGGCGTATATTCAGCCCCACCAGCAGAATTTTAAGTAATCTTTGTGAATCAGTCTCTGTGATGACTTTCAATGGAGGGCACCAGCAAGGAATGTCAATCTTTTCATTACCTTTTTTGCTGTTTGTATCAAAGCCCTAAGCTCTCCTTTCTTTTTGCCCTGGAGCAAACATAATGGTGACATTGTTCGGACCGGGCTGGAGGGAAATGTGGAAAAAGGAATTGCCATTGGCAGAGAAACGTTTTGTAGAGACTGAACTTATTTGCTTTATTAATGTCAGTTTTTTTCTAATTAGTTTTTGTTTTCTTTGACGTTGACAGCTTCCCCTGTCTAGGACTGGAAACCTGTTCAGGGTGGACCCCACCTCTTGTCTGTTGACAGCTGGGATAGGCTCCATCCCCTCATGGAATGGAAAACAAATGAAATAAAGTGGAAGAGCGAATGAATGAGAGCTCCTTTCTTTTAGGGAATGTTAAAGAAGATGTCCATCATGCTTTGCAGCAGCTTGAGCCTTGTACATATGCAGTAAGAGGCTTTCATACAACAAAAAGCAGGTTTTTCTTGCCATCTTTGATATAAAAAGATATCACATGGACAGGAAAGGTGGGGGGTCACAAAGGGTATTAAAGAGTTGGAGCGTTTGCATAAACGGCCGTGAAAAACATGCGAGTGTGCTTTCTGAAGAGCCGTAGTGTAAAATACGAGCCATGCCCAGCACTGTCAGACACGAAACAAAGGCTAAATGTATTATCCTCGTCTACACTTTCAAACAGTGGTGTGATCCAAAAACTTGTTCAAATCAATCAAACCTCTGGCAAAGATCGTGATGCATGTCATGGCACTGGCGGTTTGCTCGGAGGGATCAGCTCACTCCGTTCTGGGTGTGAGTTGTTCCGCTAAAGGCTCTCATCTGCATGAAACAAGGGGAAAAAAACTATGGCACAGATTATTTACTTACGTTTTACAAATTATTGGCCACTTTCATAAGACATATTTCTGTGTTTGACTAAGGCAGGTTGGCACAGTGGTCCTGTTTCTGCCCTTTGGAACAGAAGCGTGGTTCAGATCCCAGTCAGGATAAGCCTCTTGCAATCTCGTAATCTACATGAGAGAGAGACACATTGAAGTTTAAGGAGCCAAGAGATGTCGATGAATGGGCTTCAAGAACAAAGTATTCATGAACAAGAGCAGAGAACTTCTTTTTTTTTGAGTTGCTGCATGTTTTGACTTAGGTCAGTGGAATGATGTGCTGCTCAGTTCGCTAAAAAATCTTTTAGATGCTCAATTTTAGTTTTTCAGTCTTATGTTTTTGAAAAACACATGCTAATGATCTCAAATGTCTGGATAGCCTTTCCACCTAAAGGTTGAGTTAGTGCCCAATTGAGTCAAACTAAAACATTTTCTGAAATAAAACAGGGATTCCTAATCTGTAGTCAGAATAAAATCAACATAAAAGCATACATCAACACTAGCAGAAGTGAAGTGCCCTTTCTGACACATTTTTAAAACAAATTCTGAAAGTTCAGATCACCAAATAAAACCTATGGAAGGACCTGATGTGTGATCGATCAATCTCTTATTTTTTGTTGTTGCTTTTTGACTGAGTTCTCCTTTCTCCCTATTCTCTCCCCATCCTTTCAGTTTTTTGTCTTCTCACACACACATTGATGCGCCTCCCCTGTGTCTGGCCCAACCCCCCTCAGGGGATCTGCTCCTCCCTGTGCCCTCCAGACTGTGACCTGGCCATAAGGCACTCACTGGACCCACTCTGCTACTATTTGTTCTGATTGGGGTGATAAATGGCAGTGAACCTCACAGCTTCAGTCTCCATTCATGTTGTTTCACGGTGCCTCTACCAACCCCGGGTGGAAAATTAGGGCCAAGCTTTGTCCACAATAGGAGCTTTCTCTGAAGGATAGAAATGAATATTAATTGCAATTGTCCCTCATTTCGTCAACACCACAGACAACTTAAACTGCTCAACACATGCACTGAAAAATCTGCCTGGAGCTGTTAAATCTTTTATACTTCATACGTTTTTAGACTAATGTTGGGCTACAGTGGATCAAGTTTTTACTTTTTTAGCTGAGTTTTTTTTATTTTATAAGCACCAATTGACAATAAAAAAAATTCATCACAAGGCATTTTACAAAATAAAAAACAGTAAAACAAGTCAAATTTCAAATTCAGTTACAGTCAGTTTACTCCATTTATAATAGAAAACATTCACACAGGGTTACAAATCAACTAAAGACCTTTTAGGGAGGTTTGTTTTTTTTTGTGGCTATAATAATGTCCTGCAACATAGCAAAAACTTTTAAACAGTAAATTGTATTTTTCTTGAAGAAATGACTGTATAAAACTAAACACTTTTGTATTATCATCTTGTGCGTCCTCTCAACAGTCTGACACACACATATTTACAGACCCACTCCACAAACACACACCACTAAAGAGATTTGCTGAACAGTCAGTTGTTTTGCTGTCCCACTGCTGGTATGTTGGTTATGGCCTGTTTACCTTTGCTGCTGGGAATGGATGAAGCATCAGCCTCATTCATTGGCTGACTCACAGCAGACACGTGCCTTCCAGCCTCCAGTGTAACAGCACATCAATCTGGTATGAAGCTGCAGTTTGGGTTCAACTAATTCCCGGACCTGTTTTTTTTAAAGTTCTTTTACCAATATGTAACGCTCAAAAAATGCTCATTTTGTTGACTGTTGGTATCAAACAAGCCTCATGCTTGGTTAGTTGCAAGTACGAGTAGTGGGATCTCTTCTGCAACGTCCATGTATTCGCTATCTTATCAGATTTTCTTCTCTGTCTCCAATTAACCGTGACAGTTGAGAACCAGAAAGTTATGATGTGATTTAAACCCCTGCAAAAGGTCAATTTGACCTGAATAGTTTCATATTAAGCATGAAAATTTTGTTATTTTTCATTCCGCTGAACCTTCATTGAGTCCATGCAGTCAGAACAAACCTTTTTGACCTTCCACTACCTGTACAATATACAACCAAGGAACATTAGGGGGGTTCAAAAGCTGCAACAAACCTGCACTAAATACCAGTCACCAGCATTGGATGGGCATTCCTCCAGCATGTGGTGTCAAGGTTACATCAACAGCAACATATAAAACCAAATGCAAATGCATTTCATCAATGGGACTGTGTTCGAAGCATGGGCTCCATGGCATGGGAATGAAGGGAGGAGCAGATGTGTGAGGTTCAAAGAGGTATGATGACCTGTCTGCAGAAGCCCCCCGGGGCAGACAGAAAGCAAGGCCTCCTACAGATGTTAGGGAAAGGCGCCCCATTTATCATGAGAGTTTACTGGAATTTCTTTGAACTACTCGTAAGTTTTGTGCGACATTCATCTCACACAGAAAATGAGCAAATCTACACAGACAAATATAGTTAATTAGATAACTTGGAAATTAGATAGGTAGTTCAATAGCTAAGCAGCTAATTAGCTAGCTAGTTAGGTAAAGGGTTTGAACAGCTGTTATTCGGTCATTATTTCTGGATGTCACTTGTTACTGCCTAGCTCATAAAGCTAACTTCTGAGAGCGCTTTTGAGCCTGACTTGTTATTGAGCAACTCTTGTTTTAGGAAAAAAAACACACTCCACACTTTGCTTTGTCCATAATTCTCACACAAACATAAATTGGCCTGTTGGGAGTGTGAAGTCATGGTATGGCTGCATGGTCTGATGTAGAACTGGGATTTAAATCACCCCAAACAAAAAAATGACAGGAGTAAAACTATAGCAAACAGCTTGCAGAACGATTGGCGCAAAACACGATGGCGGAGGAACAAGCTGAGAGTTTATTCTGTGGACTGTCTTTTGTTAACATTCCAGTTCAATGTAATGTAAAAACATTCATATGACTCTATTCGACCTGCTGGTACTGCTGAGTTTTATGCAGCGTGCTCAGTAGGGAGCAGGAAGAGAGGCCCTTACTCGTCCAGAGCCCCATCTCCTGAGCAGCTCCGCGCACACAGCAGGCTTCAAGGGCAACTGTTTATTAGGGAGCCAAGTTTTAATAAGCCTGCAGACAAGCATGCTGCTAAACAGCCTCATGTGCCGGAGGACGTGAGTTTACTTATCCTGCTGATCCTCAAGACTTTGCTTGGCATCATCAGCATCAGATGACCGAACTGTCACCTAATTAACATTTAAAACACGCAGGAAAGTGTTTTAAATGTATAAAACATCCATATCCATATAAATAATTCTCTACGGTCCAAGCATCCTTTAAAACAAAATCTCTGCAAAAGGGAGGTTTGGGTGTTTGGTTTTATGAAACAAATGTCAAAGTGCAAGACACAATTAATACATAACCCTGAATGCACAGAAGTATCATCAGGGCTGCTTTTCATCACTTTATCTTGAATGTGTTTTGACTGCATGATAACTAGTTCAGTGTAAACTCAAAGAGCTCCCCTGAAAAATAAGCACCTACCTTTTTTTCCTCTACTGACTGCTTTTGGCACAATTAAAACCAATGTTTGACTAAGGAAATGGTAAATTACCGTAATAAATTAATCTTTACAATGACAACTAAGCAGAAAAACACAAGTTGACTGCAGTAACAGTTAAAACGATAAAGTTATCAAACTGCCCTTCAGTGGTTTCCCTTTGTAGATATGATAAGGAAGCGCAAAGCTTGTGCAGTGTGCTTTAAGCTTTTCATTGTGTGGGATATGTTTAAATACATTTTTGTGTAAGAATTTGGTTGAAACTTTGCACATTTTGTTTCGTACCAGTTTTTTGTTTGTTTTGTTTGTTTGGAAATTGTGTAAGGCTGCAGGGGATTTAAATCTGGGCAAAGTGGAGTGGAAGGGTGTAACCCAGTGTCTGTTTATTGTCTCGTTGAATAATTCGGATTTTTTACGTTTCCCTCTGAAAATAAACACATTCTTTGGTGTATCAGCAAAGAGAGTAAAACAGAAACAATTGTTGGCATTTTGCATCAAAGTCCATGTTGGCATGAAAGTATATGATGGTTAAATGTCTGTTAGCCCAACTACTGTTTCCACCACCTCCTCATTGGTTTCATCTCACCAGTTAGTGTGGTAATCACTGGCTGTGATTGTTTGCAGAGGCTCGACCATCTGTCTACCATTTAGCATAAAGAATGATTCCGTGCTCTCGCCAAAGAGTCAGATCTACTTAATAGATCTCTGCGTCATCCCTTAAGATGATGGATAATGTCGCATAGGCTCTCTATTTTAAAGGTGAACTGATCAAAAAATGGATTCAGAGTGTGTGTTTGAAGCCAAGCCACATCTGGAGGCAACCTGGGTGCTGTTCATCACAAACCTAAACAGAAAATAGCTCAATCTCATTTGCTGCAAACAGCCAGAAACTTCTTTAGTTGCATAACAGCCGGTGATATGTCATGTTCGATCTGTGAGGGAAAAACGAAAATGAAAGGTTTTCCGTTTTCTGTTCCATAATGAATTCAGGGTGTGAGTGAGCTGAGACTTAAAAGTGTTACACTCTATGTTTATTTCCATGGGGAAAAAAAAGGCTTCTTGATCAACAGAATGTTTATTTTACTTCAAAAATGTTGCTGCTGGATTCTAACGGCCGCAAAAACAAAATCACAGATTAATTCAGAGGATAGGAAACATCTCTAATGCAGTCAAAACTGGATCGTTGATTGTTCTTGTGGAGCAGTTGGCTTACAGTGAAAAGGGTTTTGAAATAATGACAGTGGTTTGGAATAAATGACTTGAAAAAACTGGAGGATTTCATCAAATTTAAGAAAAAAATGTTGACTGCTGGCATGTGATGCCTGGGGATGCATATTAACAGCAGATCTGACTGACTAAAGTGACAGTTCTATGGCAGCAGATATATTGAATTTAAACTTTGTGTGTGTGTGTGTGTGTTTTGAGGATTTCAGTGCCTGGACAGTCACCACCAGGCCTTTATCTCTGATCTTCATCTTTGCCTGTAAAACAGTGAAATCAGAATCATGACAGCATCTCTCTGCTCTGTTCATCAAACCAGAACAGTAAGAAAGATGAGCGATATATGAATTTTATGTTGCACTACACAAGAAATATGAGATATGAATATAAACAAACCGTTGCACGATGTTGTAATATGGCAATGCACCCCAGAAACTACTACGAGATTTTAAAAAGGATGTTAAGTTACTGTTGAAAACTTTTTTTTCCCACGTCGGAACAAAAACTCATGCTGCCGAGGGTTAAAAAGAAAAACATTTTGCTTACACTGTGACCAAAGCAAACAGTCGCTGCCATATTTGTGACCTTTCTCATGTCCTTACATGTTTCTGGGTTTTATTATTTTTCCCAAAGTGCTTTAAATGATATCATCATCATTTCAACACCTTTAAACAGGAAGACAGTTTGATGTGTGTGTCATCGTGGCAGGGAGCAGGAAAAAGCCTGCATCAGTTACGTCATGTCCTCTTCTAGCTCTCTCACATCAGGAACTGTGCAGAAACTTAAATAAAGTCTCTCTTTTTAGGAGCATTTAAACGGCAGCGTGCCGTCTTCTAAAGTGAGCGCTCTGCAAGTTTGAGAGGCAGCAGCTGATAGGATACAGTCAATCATTCTGTCAGTCCAGACCGAGCCTCACCTTGTTCCTCTCTCTCACCAGGGTGGTCTCTGCTGGGCCGCAGAAATCACCACAGCAGACAGGAACACACTTTTCCTTACTCAGCAGTTTCCAGTTTGAGATACTGTACTCACCAGCTTCAGGCAGTTTTGCTTGATTAAATTTAACCCTATGCTGTTAGCTGGTCAGTGCTGATGTCCACACAAATAGGTTGCACATGTGCGGACCAGATGTGGCTACTACTGTGTTTCCAAAGCTGTGAAATTCCTTCTCTATCTCATCATTCTCATCAGCAATGAAAGCATGAATGAATCCTAATTGAGATTATATATATGTGATTTTCTCCTCAAAATACTAAAACTTGATGACTTTCTATGAATGTGGCTAAAAACACAAAGCCTTGAGGGGGTGTTTTGTGATGCTCTAAGTCCAACACTTTTATAAGCAGGAGACAGTACCTCATAAAGGACAAGCTTGATAAAAAGAAATTAAAATGAAGAGCATTTTCACATTTACAGCTCTCAGCGTACTCAGGGTTTCCTACTTGTAATAACACTTATCAGCTATCATACAACGTGGAAATCTTGGTAACTATTCTCAAAAAATATAATGAATAGGGATGCAGCAGCCTGGCATTTTCTAAGCTGATGAGTGACCAAATAAAGTAACAGTGAAGCAAAATTGCCCGCAGTTATGCTCCACCTCCAGTGGTAATGGTCTACAAAACATCCTGGAGCTCCTGACTCACAGTTTCTGTAGATGGAAAGAAGTCCAATACTCATGAGGTTTGTGTTTGCCAAATGTGGATTAAAGATTTTTTTTTTTTAAATTAAAATACGTATATGATTCCAGAGTAGCGACACTGACTTTGATCCTGATCCTGTGATTTTTGACGAGCAGATTTATTTTTTTAATCTGTAAAAGAAAATGCACTGCAGGCTCAGAGAATGCATGAAAGATAGACATACAGGAAAAGGATCACAAGAAAATGGGAAGAAACAGAAAGAGATTCAGGTGGGACTATAAAGAGTTTGTACAGCTGCTCTTTAAAAAAAAATCAGCCAGTTGCTTTCTTAGCTGAATGTGTTGACTGATGAATAAGTTAATATTAAACGCTTAAGACAAGTGAGAGTGATAATGTTAATACGTCTGCAGACATTTTGTCATACACCAAATAATTACATTAGCTGGTTACATATTCAACATTATGAATACCTTCTAAATTCGAAATTTGAAATTGAAAAAAGTGTGGTTTTATTCCTCATGCAACATCCAGTTGATCAGTTTTGGTTGCAAACCATGCACCTTCCTGTGATGTCCTCTCATTAGACTATGTGCACCATCCAGTCAAGCAGCAGAACAGGCAAGATGGCCCTATTTGAGTCAGAAAATATGGGATGCCATTGTGCAGCACCACACTAGCTTAAGATGATGTTTAATCTTGATAAATACAAGTATCAAACATAGTATCAGACCATCATTTCACTAGTAGTTTAAAGTCAAAGTATATTTGCATTCAGAGTTTGGTGGTGGTTTTATGTGAACCATGAAAGTCTCAGTCTTTATTTACAGCTTGTGGTCTCAGGGAACAAACTCTAATGCCAATCTGTTTATTGCAAATTTAACTGTAGATATTTCAAAGAGTAAGTAAAAATCTGACATGTAGTAGCAATAAGACCTTGAGCATCATGAACATCTGCAACAAATAGAACCGTAATCAAACCTACATCTCTCAACTCATGTTATTGGAAAAATACAACTTTTAAGTGTAAAGTGAGGAAAAGCTACGCAACGGCTAAAGTGAGAAATAATAGTCTCTGGGACACAAGGGACAACCTTTTTCTTTTTTCTTTTTGGCAGTTCATGAAGTTGTCGAGATATTTCAGTCTGGATCAAACTGAGGGACTGACAGATTTGACCACATCATTTTGTGCTAGCATGACTCAGAACATTTCTTTAATTTCTGTTGCTGCACTTCAGACACGAGGATGAGGATGAATCCCACTTCACAGCCAGTTCATAAATTGTACAGTGACACAGCACTGACAATAGGGTGGAGCAGCATGGGATATTTGTCAAACACTTGGACAATCCACATTAGAGACCCTGTCTTTAACTGGAAATATAAGGTTTCCCAACACACTTGAAAATAAAGCAGCTGCACAGCCCAGCAGTAAAACTAACCCAGTGAATCAATATCCTCTCTCCAACATCTTATATATTACATAGATAGTCACCAGCTGGGGGATGCTTAATCACCGCACTAGCAGTTTTTCATGACTGCTTGTGGCTGAGAACTTCTGCTTGTCTCTGACCTCAGCCGGACACATTCTGCAGACTTTTATATCATTTACAAATCAAAACATGTGTCTGCAGCTCTGTTCCAGATAAAGGAATCCATTTAAATGAGGCCCTTTTTATGTATGCTTGGCCGCATGCTGTTCAACATGAACTCGTAGCATCCTCATATTTAGGTGTTGAGAGTCAGTTCTCAGCACTTAAATCACAGAGAATCAATAAGAGCAACAAAAAAATCTATAGAAGAGTCAGGAGTAAAGAGGACAAAAATCTTTTCAATTAGTCGTGGTTACCGATACGTTCCGCGCTTCACTGCCAGACCATTGTCATCACTACGATGTGTACTTAACACAGCTGTTTTTTCTATAAACACTAGATTGCAGAACCACACTATCAGCAATCATAAAAGGAGCCATGTTAAAACCCTGATTGAACAAACAGGCATTCTAGTGGTCAGCTGTAATGAAAGGAGGAAGCTCGTCTTTGCTCCTCCTGGAAGTGGACTTTGTGCACATGTAGGCCTGATGCTTTTCTGTGTTTGAACCCAAAGCAGAAAACCCTTTAAATATAACACAAAGTTACTGTGCCATACAGTGAGGAGAAAACCCCAAACTCAGGCCTCTAACTGGAGCAAAACTCTCCCGTCCTTCACAGACTCCGATTAGGTCTTCAGTCATCACAGATGATGAATAACTTTAGCCAACCCAGTTGGCAGTTAATCAGCAGTGTCCAATCAGGTAATGAGGACCCAGGTTTTTTTGGAATATAAAGCAGACGACCCCCACGGCTGTTTAACAGAAAGCTGGAAAAGTGGGGTTGTGTTCTACAGCCGCATTAGGAATGCCACATTTGTGTTGTCAGCTCTGAGAAAGATCACTGCCTGCAGTTCTGTGATCAGAGAAGATAATGGACATCTCAGCGGCAGACTCAGAAATAGGAAATGAGGCATTGCACACCACCTATGAAACTGACTGGCCCAAGTTAGATAGACTAAATCCAAACATCCAAGCCACTTTTATGTCTGGTGTTGTGTATAGAGCAGCACAAGGAAAATTAGTCAGAAAAACATGTTTTTGTAATGAAATCCTGCACTTGTGATCTCCCACAGATAAATAAGGCTGATGACTTTCTGATTTGTCCTTCTTTAGCATATGTTGTTCAGGGGGGAATTTGAGAAAGACTATTATGTAAATCAACAGGTGCATGTCTGGACTAAATAGCAGGATTCCTGTCTTCAAGTGTTTCAATATGGCTTTCTGGTGACTCCTGATGGTGTCCAGACGACACTGTGAGGAGATGTGGGAGGACCTAAAAGTTCACAAGGAAATTCCTTTTCTTTCTGTGAACAATATCAAATGTTAACTTAGAAAAGGACACTAAAGTTGAAGCTCATGTGAATTGTCTAGTTTTAAATGTTTTATGTTTACCAGGGATGAAAACATAAATCAGTGCCTTAAATGAATTTATTCTGGTCTGTTCAGTGTTAAAAAAAAAGAAAGTTAATCAGCTGAAGACAGAAACTTTTGTTATTTCGTTTCTGAGCTATTTTTGAGAAATGACTAAAAGAAGAATTATTTTCACTTATCAAAATTTACTTTGTGCATGTCAAATGCAGAACCAGCGCCCTCTTGTGTCCAAATTCCCACAGCAAATACAGATGCTGCATCTGCAAATAACCGTTTTCAACACAATCGCATATCGAACTTTGTATGCATTAAGCTGTTTCACAAAAACTAAAATAAAAACCGCACAGTGAAAGATGTACATTAATCTTATTTTTATTCCAATAATGCAGGATCTGCAATCCAGAGAGTCTTTGAACATTCTTCAGCAAAGGTTGTTAAAAAAAGGAAGGGGAAAAAATGGATCAGCAATTTTTTCACTATATCTATAAAGTTAAAACCCCCCCTCAGGTTTATCGAACCCAGAAATCCATTCAAACCTAAAACCACGGGAAGCCAAACATGAAATAGGCTAATGAAAATGAATGGTTGTGTAACGCATGAGAAGCTTTTCTGTCTAAAAGTGATAAACTCTTAAATTAGGAGCTGAAATTTCACCCTGACGAACTAAATCAGTGTATCAGGAGAGCATTGCACAACCCAAACAAGTTTAAACCCTCTTACAAACCTAGTAAAACAGCAAACGACTAGTAAACTCAAACCACTGTCCAAATGATGTCTGTTACTCTACAAACTAAATCTCTGAGTGAACAGGTCATACTTACAGCTAAGTAATGTTAGAATATATGCATTTAAGAGTTGCATGTGGTGAACATGAACAAACAAAGTGTGTTACGGCAATGAAAAAGCCTCAGCCAATGTTGGTTTCTTTCTTGCTTCAGGGTTAAACATCATTTTTACTCGATGAATGCTCTAGAAATACTCCAACTGGCAGCACATATTAGGACAATATGGCTAAAAATCATGTAAACGCTCGAACAGCAAAGTAATTCTAACAATATGTACAAAAAGGGGAAACATCTGTTGGCTCAAGATATTGACAACCCTCACAACATTCAAAATAAATAGTTTTACAGTAACATAAGGAAAAGACAAAAATGAACATTTCTCAAAAATACAATGCTTTCCATCAGCTTCCTCAGGACAAAGTTGAACAGACATGATTAAAAGGAGGCAACTATGAGCTAATGGTGTGTGTGTTCTCATACACGAGGATGAAAACGTCTGTCAGGGGATGCATAGGTGGAAAGAAGATCCTGAGGTAAACCCACAAAATGTTGTGACTAAAAATACAAAATAAATATGACAAATGGTTGGTTTAATATGGGCTCGTTTAAGATCCAACTCCACAGCCGCCCTTCTTATACCAATTAAAATGACTTCCTATTATTGTTTGTTTGTTCCCTCCTAAACATCTGTCTACATACAATCAGAGGCAAAGGGCATGAATAAGGCAGGTTCTAAAACACAAGAACGTTATAAAACGAAATATTCATCAATAAATTAGAAACGGAGATGGCAGAAATTTCTTGGCCTCTTTTAAAAACTCTCCTGAACTCAGAAATAATAATAATAATATTCAACCTAGCAAACATGCATTGATGAACAAAATTCCCTTCTTCTTAAATGTCACAACAAAAAGTTAACAAGAGCAAAACTCGTGTTTACACATTAGCATGTACACAGATCAAGTTAAAAGAACGATATCATATATTTACATACACACATCAGTCCCTGATCGATTAAGGCCAAAGTGCTGCAGATGCATGTCACCCACATCACATGGAGGCTGTTGCACTTCCATCTTTCCACTGTTTGCAAAAGTAAGTAGTTCTTTAGTATAACTCCAAAGCCTTTTTTCCTGCCTTATTTGTTTATTGAACTTATAAAGTTAAAGAAACTGCATTCAGAAATAAATGTACCTCCAGTGCCGTTTTTTTGTTTTGCAATTTTTTTTGTTTGCATTTCTCATATTTTTTTAAAACAAAAAGGAGGTTTTATTTACATACAGTAGCATTAGAGTTCATATGACTAAATTCCACAGTCTCCTGGGACTTCCTGAATAGCTCTGTTCTCCAAAAGGAGAATATATAGTGAGAGCCGAGCTGTTGGGACTGTTAAATGTTGAAAGCAGGGAACCAGGGCAGTGGAGCAGTGCTGGTCTTCACGTGTATGAGTGGAACCACAGTGGCGGAGATGGAGGAGTCAAAGCATGCCGAAGCCCTCACTGCCCTCGCTGATGGCCAGCTTTAGCATCTTGTGCAGCTCCTCGTAGGAGTCATACGTAGGGAGGCACAGCTGGTTGAAACTAGAGACAGAGGGACAGAGAGTCAGCTCATGTCAACACCACTCTCTTATGGTTAAAAAAATGCATTGCATATACATACATATGAGTGACCACATTTGCTCTGGGTGACAAAGTTAAAAACATTTGAGCAGCCATACTAAGACCAACCTACTGCAGCTATAGCCACATAGCTCTTATACTGCTAAAACACTATGAATAGAAACATACAGGCAGAAGTCAAGAAAGTTCTGCAACCCTGTTGAAGACCATGTTTGGCTACAAAATAGTCTTAATCACATAAAAAGGAATTTTTAAAAGTTCTGCACACTGAAGTGTTTTGATCATTATAGAACTAGTAATTATTTGTTTTAACCTAAAGATTTACACCTAAATTATGTGTATGAGGAATTTTAAAAAAGTTTAATATGCTTGAATGCCACACAGGTGGTTCAGTTATACAATGTCTACTCTAAAGTTGCTGTTTTTTTTTTTTAAATCAGCCTCTGCTTACCAAGTATGTGCAGTGGGCAAAGTGCTGTGTGTGGGAGCAGCAATGATTTGAAAAGAGGGGCAAAGAGTGTTGAATCCTCCGGGGGGAAGCTGAGAGGATCCGGTGGTGAACTGCAAGAGACGTGCCAGCTCTTCCTGGGTGAAACTGGACACCACTGCCCAGAACCACTTCATCACCTGTGGGTAGAGGAAAAAAACAGATAAAATCAACGCACAGACAGTTCTTTGCTAGTAGAAGATAATACATGAGCATATTTTCCTACTTTCTCTCTGAAATGCCAGGAGCCTCCAACAATCACAGCGTGAGCTTTGAAGTCCTGCACATTTATATCGCCTGTTCCGCACATCAACAACTGATGAGAATAAAATACAAACGTACATGATTACCCCCATGGCTTTCTCTTCTTAAAGATCTCTAGGATTTTATTACCAACAACACAGATACCTCCAACTCGTTCTCATCAAATATGGCCAGCAGGTTTTCTGGAACCAGTTCATTCAGTCCTGTTATTGATTAGATGAATCACATTAATGAGATGCGCACAACCGGGTCGAAACAGCTGTGTGGATCTGTGTTTGTCTTCTTACCTTTCAGGAAGTGTTCCACCTCATCCCTCACCTGGCTGGCTAGTCTGTATTGCGCGAGCAGGTTGAGATAATGCATCTTATTTTCATTGGTAACAGCGATCTGAGCTCCCCCTGAAATTAACTCCACCACCTGTGCATGAGGCAGGACAGAGGAACGAATCCATCGCTTAAAGGAGCAGATTGATCTAGTAACATATTGATCTAATTTTAAACAGACAGCTAAGTTTTGTTTCAACGAGAGGAAAACAAAACCAGATATGTTAGAAGTAAAATGGATACTAATCTCAAAAACAAAAGCCTGAATACCAAACTACTCATCCACCATCATATAAACCCACTGACATCCTCTTTCAGGAAAAGCAAGATAGCTGCCAAACAAGAAATATGGTTCATTTTGTATGATTTATAACCATTATCTGTGATGAAATAGCTTTACAGATTAAAGAGGTGGTTCCTTTCCAAAGTGTTGCCTCACCTTCTCCAGCTGTCCTGACTTGTTGTACTTCTCCTCAGCAAACACCAGGTCCATTTCACTCACGTCATTGTTTAGGATGAAGCAGACTTTAGTTTTGTAGAACTCCTGGTCATCTGTCTCAAAGTACTTTATGTGTGGAAAAAATAAAGGGAAAACATAGTAAAATGACTTCTTTTAAAATAAACATGGCATTTCATCATCTTGGAGAGAATGGATTAAAGACAATTGGGTGGGCTTTTTGAATTCTTAGCAAGTTAGGTAAACAGCGATACATGCTGGCTGGGTTCTCATAAATAATCCAGAGAACCAGATTCCGTTTCCCGGCTTTTTGGAGTATGTTTAAAAGATGAGACAGACCAGATGACAAAACAGGATAAACAATGAAAACAGAACCTTGCTCATTTGAAGATTTCTATACCTTGTAGTTCATCCTAAGACCAATGATCTGAGCTAAGAAGGAACGTGTAAAGCGAGCTCGGACCAGCTGTTTGTAGGCTCCACCCAGAGCAGACTCGTACAAACATTTTCCAACGATGCGACCTGCAAACTCGTACATCTTCAAGCGCAAGTGAGGTGGCCTGTCGGGATTTGGGTGCACCTGGAAAAGTGAAGTGGGCTTGCTTAGTTCTTATTTCTTTTTTTTATGAAATGTAGTTGAACTAGATTATGAGGAATGAATGTGAAAATGAGCACAAAAAAACTCACAAGGCCCTGGTTATTGTCACTGAAGCGGGTGAACAACTGGTTGGACGTGTCAAATAGAGTCTTACAGATCAACTCAAACCACTCCCTGCGAGGTCCACCCCAGTCAAGAGCTGCAGAACAACAACAGAAAAAAGTACACTGCTTCATGCAAGACTCCAAGGCTTCAGTAGAGCTTAGAAAGTTGATAAACTTACCTTCTTCATCCTGAAACACAACTTCAAAGTTCTTACTCCAGTCTGACACTGAGAAGTTCCTCGTGGCCTTTAACGACTGAAATGAGAGTCAACATTATAGTTAAGCTCACAATATTTGAATAATGTTTAATTGCAAAAAGCATGAAAAAGTGTTATAATGCAACAATACTCACTGAATCCAGAATAGTATGTCGGGAGATTTTTAGGCAGGTTTTGGTTCGAGGTTTCTTGGCGTGAATGTGCCTGAGTTCTCGTTGAAAGAAGTTCACTTTGTCTTGAAAGGTTTCAGAGCCACCTAAAAACCAAGAACATCAAATTACTGCGAGGGTCTGTTCACAGGACAACTTCAATAATACCCTCATGAAGTTAAACGAACCAATGTTTTTGTGCAGGAAGCGAATGAAGGTGGCCGCCATGATGTTTCTTTCTTTGCAGCTGAGCTCCACAGGAGGCTGGATCCCATCATCCACCACAAGAGTTAAATATCTATGAACTGGGTCTGGACCATAATAGGTGAACTACAAAAAGAAGTTAGAATGAGCTGAAAATCCAAGTAAAAACATGGTGTTTTCACAAAGATTGTAACTTCGATTCTGCTTACCTTTGTTCCAGGACAAACTCGAAATGTGAAAAGGCGCCATGGAATAATTTTCAGGTAGAACTCCTTAACAGATAGTTGCTGTTTGACAACATTTAAATCAGTGTTTTTATTTTTAAAGACATACGTCATGTAACCGTTCAGCCCCCTACTTACCTTTGGCGATATGTAACAGTAGACCTTTTTTGGTTTCTTCACCTTCTCTGGTTGCCCCTCCACAGGAGAGTCATGCTCCTCATCTTCCTCCCCCATGGAAGGCCTCCTCTGAGGAGTCAGCAGAGAGGAAGCTGGTAACTGCCACGATGAACTGCTGTAGTTCCCGCTGCTGTACAGGTATGCCTCAAAGTAGATGCTTATGCCTGGAGTGGACACATTCTTCTCCACACAGGCTTTTTCATTCTCTGCAATGTGCAACAATTGTCAGATGAGGCTTTGAAAACACTACCTGTCAAAAGTGGGGTCTTCTAAATTATTGCTTGGTATTCAGAATCTGAAAGTTGCTCACCACTGAGAACAATTATGTCAAATTCCCCATTGCTAAGAGGCTGATCCTTGTAGGAGATGCGGGCCCTGAAACAGCCCGTCTTCCTCAGGGTCAGTCTCAGCAGAACCTGGCACTGCTGCTTGTTGAGTGAAACAGACTTGCTGTAGAAACCCTCAAGGCTGTCATCATCCACTGTACCTAGCTGAAAACCAGAAAAACTGAACTGAATATCAGCTGAGTTCAGCCACAGCTGAAGCAAAAATCAGCAGAGGAGTGGAAAAAGAGGCTGGGCTTTGCTTTCATGGTCATAAGCAAGAAAAACTTATGAAGTTCAGACTAGTAAAAGAAAAACGGCTGGTTCGACTCACAGAGTGTACATGCACACTGTAGTTGGCTTCATCTGTGAGAGAAGTGGAGTTACTGGTGGGGTTTCCGTACTCATCCCTGGGTTCAATTTGTAATGTGTGCTGCTGGCTGTTTGTTAGCACCAGGGTAGAAAAATGGTAAGCTATCTTTGTTTTGGATGGAACAACTGTACCTGAGGAGAAAACAAAACCCAAAAGAATATTATTTTTTCTTTATTAAAAAAATATGTTTAAAAAAAATGTCATAATTGTACCTGGCTGAAATATCTTGTAATAAGGACTGTAAGCCACATTGAGGCCACCCAGTTTGACAGCGACCTCATAGCGTCCAGCTTTGCGCACTGTAAAGGCAATTTTGACAACATTGGACTCCGGTTCTTGCAGAACCTCCTGCGTGACAGGGATGTCCAGGGCCAGTTCAATGTGGGTGATGTTGACCCTCAAACCCACGGGCCGATGGGCAGGGAAAGGTTGACCATTCTTGTAGAACAGCTAAGACACAAGTAAACAAGAAGCATAATGGCTTAAAGAAAAACGCATACATCAGTTTTTTTGTTTTTATAACATATATTTTCCCCAACATATATTCTCAAAAAGACTGTTTTTGTAGGGTCCTCTTAAACAAAGACCTTTCAGATACATTTAACACTTTTACCATCAATGCATTTGAAAACTTTCATCACCTGGACTCTAAAGGTCATCGTTTGCCCCACTTCCTGCGGTTCTTTCCAGTCCCATGACACCTTGCAGGAACGTGGGTCCAGGTAGTTGCCACGGACGTAGTCATAGATACTGCGATCACCCCTTCGTCCTGGATCCTCATTCTGAAGGAAGCTAACGATTCTTGCTGCAACCTCACAGAGAAACTTGATGGTAAAGAAAAACGCTATGATGGAAACAGTAATTCCACCTGCCACGAGAAAAAGAAGAGAGAAAAAAACACAGAACTTAGAACTTTACGAAATATGTTAATTTGGTTTTGAAATATGTTGTTTCAGTTCTACAACAAGGTCAAAAGTTATTTTTAAAATCTTTTGTCAAATCTTTAGGCTACACAAACCTAATTGGTCTCACCTCTTGGTTAATATTTAAATATTAGGAAAGAAGAAAAAAATAAGTTCCTTACTAGTAACTATCAGCAGAGAAACATTCACTGAACAGTTAACGTTGGACTCACCAATCACGTAAAACATGAGGTCCCTTATCGAGAAGCACAGCGCCACAGTACAGCCAAAAAATAGAGCTCCCGCTAAAAAGAATTTGAAAATTGGATTAAAAAATATTTGAAATGCGGACAGCAGAGATTTACTTTACAAGACATGACAGCAAATGAAAAAAGGGGCAAGTTGAAAGGCCAGTTTTATGCTTTTTCCTGTGTAAAGCCACTCCTGCTGAAAGGAATGCTGAGCAACAAGTGCAGATACACATTAGGAATGCTAACAATAAAGGCACAACATTTGATTGTTCATATAGCATCACATTTATTCTAAGGATTTCTTTTTTTTGAGAGAATGAGAGAGAAAAAAAGAGCCAATTTTGTGTTATGAACTGTTGTGGTTTGTGAAACACAAAGTTTCCCCATAAAAAAACACTTCAACTGTGACGCTTTCATAAGCATTTGCAAAAACATTTAGCAATATTATAATTCATTGCGTGTTTATAGGTTGGAGCTAAATGCCTCTTGTTAATCCACAGCTGTGAAAAGTCACCAAAACTAGAAGGTTTACAAATCACAAAGACAATTATCAGTCTCACCAATTGACCACTTTTCATTCAGACGCCTCTCTGCAAGGCTGTGTACCAGCCGGATCTCGTAGTCCTGGTCTCGACTCCGCCTGGAAGTCTGGAGGATCTTGATGCCAGTAGAAAGTCTTATGTAATCGTCGTAGTAGTAACTCCAGGCAGCTAATGAGAGCTGCAGCTGACTGTCAAACTGGGACAGATCATCCAGATTCATACATCCAAGGGTCTTCAGTCTGCAGAGAAACAGAAAACTGAAACACTTTTCTTCTTTAAGTTCTAGAAAAAAATGCTGCTCAGACAACAGAAATGTTGAACTTCTTCAATTAAGCAAGTCTACTTCTCTAACTGCAAACAGAAGACAGTCTTTCACACATAAACACTCGTTCACACGAAATTCTGCATAGTCAGTGATGAGAACCTTATCTGCAACACGTCAGATCAACAGTGAGATAGTGTTGTGCAGCTCTTCATTCCTAATGTTAGAATTAGAAATTAAAATATCCGCATTGGACAAGCAAGGGAAGAACAGCAAAAGGAAAAAAAGCTATGCAAACAAATTAATTTAAAACAGATTTATTTATTTTGCAAGTCATAACCACCAAACTGATCTTTTCGGAACCTGCTGCTGTCATACCACTGAGCTTTATGGTAAACGCTGAAACATAAAATATCAAAATTAGCATAGTCAAGCCAAGTTCCTAGCCAGGTTTAAAGCAAAAGGAGGCCAGTTATGTGACCAAACGGAAAAAAATTAGGTGTATTATTTGTAACTATTAAGATGTTTTGTTTTTGATTTTAGGAAATGCCACCATACTATACTTTGTAGCTGGTTCAAAAACTAAACCAAAACTGAGAGCCCAATGAAGATATAAAAGGACAGTGGTGTCATAGCCTTCAAGAATGTGATTCTGTTTGCTTTCATAGAAGTCAGACAGCATTTTATCAAAACATGACAATTATGGTATCTGAAACATGTTTGACCTTTAGAAAACCAACCACTGAGGTTGTTGTTTTTAAAAGTCAATAGAATATATATATATATATATTTGTTTGTTTTTACAGAAAGCATCCAACACAGAAACATCTGCATTGCTACAGGGTCTCCAACTGACTCAGTCTCTAAAGAATACTTTTTACTGCAGTGACCCTATGAAACACTGCAGCCCACACATCTACTCAGTGATTCAGAGACACTGCCCTCAAGTGGACAGCTAAACACAGCCTATACAAAATATGCATAAAACCTAACCATAACGTACAAAACATTTCTGTTAACAACGTAAAAGCGATGTGCTAGAAACAAGGCACCATTAAGGATTTTAAAACTTATAATTAATCAACAAAACAACAAGATACCTATATGCCACATTGGTGTAAAAGTTTGGGTAAAGACCTTTCATTACTTACGTCTGGTAATAGTGGTCCAGGTTCTGGGAACAAAGCCACTCCTGGAAGGCAAAGTCTCGGAGAAGCTGGATGTGAGCCTCTGCAATTTCTCTCCAGCGCTGCTGTTCGTTCACGACCTCCTCCAGACGATTCAGTACACTTAGACTCAGTTCTTCCAGTGTCTGTACATCTGGATGACACATGAACAGCACATTTAAAAATGGAAGGAAAAAAAAGTCCCTCTGGCCAACAAAATTACAGCAACATCACTTAGGACTACTGCAAACACTGTCGTTATTTATTTTAGTCTCACACTTAACTAAACAATCAAGCACATTTCCACTATCCACTCACTGGGATGAAAAATTATATATATATATATATATTGACTGTAACCCACTGACCTTCAAATAAGTGTCTGTACTGAGAGAGGTTATGACCTTGGAGCCATTCTTCAATCTCACTTTCTTTTCTGTTCTTCCAGCGTATTTCCCAGAAGAAGATCCACAACACTGAGCAGAAAAGGAGGGTCAAGAAGAAACGGCGGTCCATCAGACCATCTTTGAGCCTTAACTCATGTCCTTCCGTGTTCACAGGAGAACTGCCACATACTGGAGTAACCAGATAACCTACAATGCAAGCAAAACATGTTCAATAAAGTTATGTCACAAACTCAACAGACAGCTTGGGTTTTCAACAAAGACTACCTTAGTCAGATTAGAAACATTCAACCTGTTATGCTTTTTTCTGCTTTCCTACGAAAACAGTGAAACCGGAGCGTGGTGAGGTCTGGGAAAGTAGATAAAATAAAATAAAATAAAAACACGGGGTTATAAAATATTTTAGCATAAGAACTGTTTGGAAATGTCTCAAAGGCTTTTGATTACAAGCGCTTAAAACATTGCCAGCAATAATCCATTTGTAATTTTATTCGACAACAGTGCAATGATGAGCAGTTGGGACTCGCTAGCTCAGGTTTCAAAACGTTGACAAATGTTATCTGCTGCCACAAACAACCAACCAGACAAAAATCCTAAATAGCAATACCCTAACGTGCAGCTCATATGTATGCTTGAGTGATCGTTACAAAAAATAACAAAACTCCAGAGCAAAAATAAACTTGTTGATTGCAACACAATCCCTTTCGCTTGTCACATAATGATGTTTAAACCTGCATAAACTGCTACTATAAAGACAACACAGATGCTAACAGCTAGTCAATTTAGCCGACAATGTCCGGGTCTTTTCAGAGAATTCGGCAATAGCCAATAGGGGTTATAAGGGTGTGCATCCTCACAAGTTCAAAACGAACCATCTGTAATATAATTAATAACCAAAGCATCATCCTAACAAGATAAACCAGTCCCCAATCTATAAAGCTAACGGCCGCCGCAACTACCTTCGTCTTTCAGGCGAAAAGCGTAGCCGCCGGATAGGTGTTGTGCTGAAAATCGTACTCCTGCCGTCAAACGGGCCATTTCGTGGAAAATACATTTGATACGTTCACAAATTAAATAATTACCATTTTTTATGTCAAAGGTACGGTGAATGTCGTTGCTGTTGCGAACCTGGTATATCCTGGCAGCCTAATTAACCAGATAAAGTGCAATTATAATTCATTAAAATTTTTTTATTTTTTTAACAAATGCATTGACAAGGATACCAAAACCCTGAACTCAGTTTGTCATTAACAATAACTCGATTTATTTATTAAAAAAAATGCCTTCAATAGGCTTCCTGCGACACGATTACTTTTTAAGGCCGAGGTGGGGTTTTTTGTACAACACCGAAAAACGAGCACAAAAGGTCGATTTTTGATTACGTCATACCATCGACACACGAGGAGAGAAGGAACAACATATATTCATCTAATTTAAACCGAAGATTGAAGTTCAAACCATGGTAAATGACGATGAACTGGTTTACAGCTACATTACAGTTACGCGTTTTATTAGTTTAAGCTTGCTACCTTGTGTCAGTTGTTTTGTTTTGAATTTACAGCTACAACTTATGGTAGCTCAGCTAGCCTAGCAGCTCACGTTAACCAGCTACCAAACCTTTTTTGAAAATGAAGATGAAACCTTTAAATGAGTGATGGAATTTGAGTAGTATTAATTGTGTTTTTTATCTTGTTTTTGATTTCTTTGGGGTTTAACTTTTGTGAACAGGCGAAGCAGAAGACAAAGAAGTTTGCTGCAATGAAAAGAATGATTAATCTCAAAGATAACAGAATGTAAGTTGTTGCTGATAAGTTTACTAAAGTCACTGATTTAGTTCTCTTTCCTGAGTCCAGACCATTTCATTTATTCATTTAAGTAAGCGTAACAAAATATTTTTCCCCAAACACAACTACCTACACGTGTTAAAGAAAAGAGAAAGATCGTGCTAAAGCAAAAGAAAAGAAGAAGAAAGACCCCTCTGAACTCAAGGAACGAGAAGTGTAAGTTTGGATCTCAGCAGGTTAAACTGTTACTCAAGTGTGGTTGTTGTCTTGTTGACGGTTCTTTTTTATTCTCCTTGCAGCACAAAGTATCCATCATGCCTGTTTTTCCAGTACAACACTCAGCTTGGCCCACCGTACCACATTCTTGTTGACACCAACTTCATAAACTTTTCTATCAAGGCCAAACTAGACATTGTTCAGTCTATGATGGACTGCCTTTATGCCAAATGTAGGTATTACTACAATGGAATTGTCATATTAGTCACTTGTTGCACTAATTTGAGACGGTATCATTTGATTATGATACAAAAAGTTAATATTTTTCTCTCGTGCTGTTATCTAGGTATCCCATATATCACAGATTGTGTGATGGCTGAAATTGAGAAACTTGGATTAAAATATAGAGTTGCACTCAGGTACAAACGTTGGCCATAATTCAGTTCTGAGCATGTGTCTATTTTTTTTTCTTCACCTAAACAGTGTTTTACTGTTTTACATTCATCTTTTCCTCTGCCAGGATTTCCAAAGATCCTCGGTTTGAGCGCCTACCCTGCTCACACAAGGGAACATACGCCGATGACTGTTTGGTCCAAAGAGTAACACAGGTAATATATATTTAAAGATACAATTGTTGTACTGTCATACATTTTGTAGAATATTAATTTCATGGTGAACACTTA
>JAVKLF010000002.1:11008196-11023697 GCA_034783495.1 Millerichthys robustus | reverse complement strand
TTTTTTGTTTTGTTTTTACCAGGGCTTTGTGAGAACCTACTAATGTCAGTCAGTGGATGTCTGTCTTCACTTTATTAGATTTAAATACTATTTCTCTGGCTCATAGAACATGTTTTGTGTGACTGGCCCTCTGTTGTGATGGTGTTTTGTGCAATATATAAATATATAATTTCTTTTTCACAGGTTAATGGACATTGCTAAGGAGATGACACGAGAGGCTCTGCCAATCAAATGTTTGGAGGCGGTGATCCTGGCAATGTATCTTTAAAGCCACAAAGAGCATGTTGTGTGACAACTGAAATGTTAATGTTATGGTATGTTTTCTTGTGATGACACTTCAACGTGCGGATCATGTGTTTGGTTAGCTCATGGTCATTTCTGAAGGTGACTAAACAGCCAAATTCTCTCTGGTGTCAAGTAAAATGAAAATCTAATTGTGGGGGAAATAAATTCCAATTTAAATTGCTTCGATTGCATTCATATATAGAAAGCAGAGCAGATGTTCCTTTCCTTGACCTGTCTCGATCCAGTTATCTCACCAATAACATGCCCGGTGTGGAGCGCTTCCCCCTCAGCTTTAAGTCTCATTTCTCAGGGAACCATTTCTACCACATTGTGCTTGGCGTTCACAGCGGAGGGCGCTTTGGTGCGCTGGGTATGAGCCGAAGGGAGGACCTTATGTTCAAGCCGCTGGCGTTTCGAACGCTGCTGGACTTGGTGCAAGAATTCGAAGGCGCCTACCGGGGCTACTGGCACACCCTGCGCAAGATCAAGA
Source organism: Millerichthys robustus (assembly GCA_034783495.1). Taxonomy (NCBI): domain Eukaryota; kingdom Metazoa; phylum Chordata; class Actinopteri; order Cyprinodontiformes; family Rivulidae; genus Millerichthys; species Millerichthys robustus. The sequence goes on along the minus strand of JAVKLF010000002.1, from coordinate 11,022,922 downwards.
TTGGCCAGTACGTGTCCCACGATCCTCACAGCGTGGAACAGATAGAGTGGAAACACTCGGTACTGGATGTGGACAAGCTGAGTAAGGAGGAGCTACGGAAAGAGCTGGAGAGACACACCCGAGACATGAGGCTGAAGGTACTTTACTGTGATACTTATTTGTGGCCTTGTTATTCTTAAACTTCTTACTGTTTGCTTTAGTCTTTTTGTCTGGTGTTCTTCTTAACTTATTTAGCACTAAATTGAGCTGTTGATCCTTCTATAATTTAAAGTAATGATGAGAAAAATAATTTCTCAGCAGATGGAATTTCCTTCCTATCTGCTTATTTAATTTCCTTTGGCCTAATCGCTCAGTGACTGGGTTGATCTGCTGGCTGAGAGGCAATATCTTTCAGATGTTTCCCTCATCACCCTTCATGCTAAGATAATGCACTGTATGTAATAAAACTAATGCTTTGTGCACGGATAGTTCAATCCATCCTGTGCGGCCACTTTAAAGGCATGAGCAGATTTAAGCCACGAACAGAACAGAACAACTGAAGGTGAGTGAAATTCTGATGTACTTGTTGATTTTTTTAAAACTATTTCTGCAGATAGGAAAGCCAGCACCTCCCTCTCCAGTAAAGGACCGCAGAAACAGTGTGGGTTCTCCTCATAAAGGACCAAACAGCCCCGTCTGGAGGATCAGCCGAGTTGAGAGACGGTATGATTGATCCCTAACTGATTTATTTCATATTGGGGGGGGAGACAGCCTTCTTTACCTGTTGGAATATATTAAGACAGCAGGGGTTTTGTGTCCTTGGCGTAAATATGTAATATCAGGAATCATGACAGTTTAGTTAAGTTCTAAACAAAAATTTTGTGTAATTTTTTTTACAGCCCCTCTGGAGAAAAGAAGGTTGTGGAGCAAAAATCGTCAGATATCAACGGATACCAGATTCGTGTATGAAAATAAATTATGTTCTGCTTGAAAGATGTATCCCACTATTTTTATGGGAGCACTGATGAAATTGTGTACACACTGACTTGCTCACTGGATGCAGTCTTGAATAGATCACTAGAACATGTTGTTCAAAGCTTTTCTTTCCTTCACACATCACTCGTCTCTGTGCTGTTAGGTTTCTCTGCTGTCGGCGTCATCATATTGTTAGTATGCAAAGAAATAATGTATTATAAACCCACTTTGACTTCTGGGTAACAGTTACACACATAGTGACTAGTTTATAAACCCTTGTGCCTTGTATAAAAAAAAAGTCCAATATTTATTTTTTATCTGAACAGTTTCATTTTCTGTGGCAGAGTGATCCAGCACCCAGAGACAAGCATGTTTAAGATGTTACGGTCAGGATTAGTTCTATATTTAAAAATAAGTGGGCATTTATCAATTTTCAGAAGCTCTCATAAACCACCAGTTATTACACATCCGTTAATAGAAGTCTATATGTCTGTGTAGCTTATCTGCTTAATATTGTGTCCAACTTTGATTTGTAGCAACTTTCACTTGCCTTAGGTGATGTCCAAGTCCTTGACTTCCACTGAAACAAAGATGTAAAAAAAAGTTTTGCTGCACTTTTATCTGGATTTTCTATTTTTTATTACAATATTTGTCATTTTATACTACCTACAGTGTTTGTGATCACCAGTTAACACTTAATATTCACCAAATGCTGTTCTGAATGTTGCTACTGCCAACATTTTTATCTAATCGGGGTGTTGTTGTTTTAACTTCAGCGTTCAGTAATGCAGGTAATTTGCAGAATCACAATAAAAAGTTGTTTTTTGTGCTTTGAGTTTTTTTTTCATATGAATTCATGCTCATATTAACATGCATTTCCAAAAAGTCTGAAATATAATGTGGATAATGATTGTTATTGTGGTTTGGCAGAAAATATTTTCTGTGGATAGTTTTTTTTTTTTTTTGCCACAAAGCACACTTTTTGCCACTGTTAGATTTCAAAGATATTTCAAAATATATATTACACTGAGCAACAAATGTAAAGCCTTGTTAAATATTGGATTAATAATTTTCCCCACTAGATTGATGGTTCTCAAACTTGAAAGTCAGGACCTCAAAGTGGGTCATGCAACATAAAGCTGGGGTCCCTAAAATCTCCAGAAAAAAAAAATGAAGACAAAATCATAGCAGATTTGTAATGTCATTGTTGCAAGACATAAAAAAATGTAACCAAAGATGGCAGGAGTTACAGGTCTTTGCTGTTATTTTATGGGTCAAAAGCTGATACGTTTGGGAGGCACTGATTTAGATGATGCCAATGTTTGCTGCAGTCATGTAAAGTAATATCAATATGTTGGTTGTGAACTGTTATTATAATCTGTCACTAACGTATTGTGTAGACCTAAACTTGACAAGTAAAAGTGGAACAGCCCGTTGGGCTTCTATTGATTTAACACCAATTAAAAGGAATGGACTTTGTTGTAGACCGGTTATATACCTCAGACGGAGCTGTGTGTTGTGTAAAGTACTGCCGACAATGTACTGTCCTTTTGGTTAATAAAAAATATGTATCTTCCTTTCATGAATCCAGAAGTCACTGTCTTGTGCACAAGTGGTGGGGGGAAAGTCCCCATTTAATTGAAAATAAAGAGGGAAGTAAAACATTTTTTTCTTTCCCGAAGTTTTCAACTCACTGACTGTAAAATATTAGCAAAAAGTGGTTTTTGAAAGAAGAAAAATTAGTAATGGCAGGTAAAGGTCCTGTTACACTAATGTTTTAAACTTGGAAAAATTCTCATGAAAAAAAAAAACAAATACTGGAAGCCTCTTCTTGACGTATACATAGTGATCAGAACAAATATACAACCTATGAGTAATTCAGTCATATAACAATTTTTTTAATGTCTGCATAGGTTGTCTAAAACGTTACAGTGTGACAGGGCCCTAAGGGAATACTGAAGACTCTTTACTGAGCACCATTATGCATTAAAGCTCAACTAAATACATGAATTATTCAGCGATGCATTAACCACACGCAGATAAACTGAATGCCTGAGAGCAGCGGGATGAAGAGCAGTGGAACACATTCAGGTCACTGCAGAATACACACATCTAGTCACTAACTGAATGACTAAATCATATACTGATGCAAAACAGGAGTCATATTCAAAAATATTTATTGAAATGTTGCAATTTTTGCCTTTCGTCAAAAATAATTTAATATTAAAAAGAAATAGAATTTTGTCATGGCAAAACCGCAATTCTCGAATACTGAAAATACTGCAAAACTCTTATCAAACAAAAATTAGGCTTAAGGATACTTTCATAATAAACATGTTCATCAATTTTAGATAGTGTTCAGGTCCAGCTGAAACTGTGCAACCAGAGCGAGATGGTCTGAGGGGAAAATGTGATTGGGAAGACCGTTCATTGACCACAAAGCATCCTCAGATAGGAGAGACAGAAAACCAGTAAGCTTTAGACCTTCACCTCCAAACTTCCCACAAGCTAGAAGGAATAAAACCAAACACACACAAGAATATGTTAGATATTTCAAGAATCTCCTAAAAGGTTTAAAAACTAACATTCAGCTGCTTCTACTTCTGTCCCTGTACCTCTGTGCTCAGGGGCAACGAGACGTTTAGGAGAGTAGAAGATGTAGTCAACAGTAGCTCCTCCTTCAGAGTGCAGGGTTGTGACTTCTGGACAGCCCGAGCCAGGAAGTACGTGTTTATAAACCGACTCCAGATCTAACCGATGACTGATCATCTGTCTGAACCTGGAAAGCCATTACATGTTATTTTTCACTCAATGGATTATTTTGTTTGGAATATCCTATATTTGTTTGTGGGATATTAAAACATCAAATGGTAGTATAATCCAAAAAAAACCCTGTCATTCTAATTAATTAAAGTAGCTTTAATTTTAAATATGCTAATGTTAAAGACAAGAATGTCAGGTAAACTAACCTTTGATGTTCCTGTTCTTTATTCCTTGAACCATCTATTTAAAATATGAATCAAAGCCAGAAACATCACATTAAAAATATAGTATTTTTTTATATATATAACATGTTTAAGTTGTGCTTTCAGTATGCATATGTGTCCCACCTGGTTTGATGTCAGTCACTCCTGGAATCAGTATCAAGTCTTTAGGACGGACACAGGCTGCGGGACAATAGCGCAACTGCAGCATAAACTCATGGCTGTACTGATGTTTTCCTTAAGAACAATGACAGAAAAAAGGTCATGAAATCTATAATTCTCTGTTTGGATAAATATTATAAGTGTAAATAACTGACCTGCTTTCTGATCTTGGCTCTCAGACATACTGTCATTAGAACTTAAGTACTTGCAGCTGTCAGTGATTCTCAAAGAGCTGGGCCACAAGGGGGCACACAATCTGTGGTAAGAGGGCTTGTATGACATGTCCTCTTGGCCTGAAATCTATTGGACACAACAAGTAAACACTAGCTTAACTGTTGAAAGACCTGAAATAATGACACAATTTGCTGTATTTAAATTATAATGAAGTAGTACGATATTTTCTGAGCATAGATTACATTGTGATTATGTTTTGGTTTTCTCACCATCCACGCTGGCATACCCTGGTAGTAGAGCTCACTGGTGGTAATCAGCTGGTACAAAGGCGTATATGGTCGAGAGTTAAAGTCCCCACAAAACACAACATTACAATGTTGACCTTTAGCCTTACAGGACTTGATCATGGTGTCAATTTCTGCCAGCATGATTGCCAACTGTGTCAGCTTCACATCCCCTCTTCTGGGGTTGAAGAGCAAGTGTGTGTTGGCCACACACAGCGGTGGGCCCATCTCCTTAACCTCTGCTCCTTGGACGACTAATGGTTGAAGAAGTAAAACGATGCCCACATTGTGCCGGTCTAACATCTCCGTCTCAGGCCTGAAGAACTCCAGCGTCGAAACTGCTACCTCAGCAAAGCAGGTACTATTATAGCAAATAGCACAGCCATCGGTCTTGGTTCCTGTACGCCGCTTGTACAAACAGGTGTAGCCTAAATAACAAACACAGATACTTTGTGATGTTTTTCATAACAATTACTGGTTGTCTGCTGTATCTCGGGTGCCCTACCCAACTGAGAAAGGACTGGATACAGTTGTTCACTGTAGTGATTCTCCTGAACTTCTTGAAGACACAATATCTACACCCAGACAGACACACACAAAAATTATTAATGACAATAAAACATTAGAAACATAATGTAGTTACATACATAAAGTGCATTTGACTCACATCTGGCGTCCAATTTTTTATTTCTTTTAGAAGCAGACTGCAGCGGTTATTCCAGTCCAGCACCTCCAGGGGGCAGTGTACGTACAGATGCTCATTGAGCTCCAGTAAGTCTTGAGCAAGGATGTTGTAGGACATAACAGTGAAGTCCATTGAGGCACATTTAGATGAAAAGGGGGTGAGAGCACACTCCGCTGCAGCAGCACTATGAGCCAACTCCTCCCATACTCTCCACATTACTGGAGGAACAACAAACACAAGAGCACTTAGATTAAGATTAATGCTAAAACCCTCCATTGATGACACAATCTTACTGTGTGTGTGTATGTGTGTGAGTATGTACGTATGTATGTATTCTAGCTGAGGGAAAGCAAAGTTTATTTACCTTCAAAAGGTACTGTCAGCCCCAATGGAGGGTAATAGCTTCCAACAGGAAGCTGCCACAATTGGCACTGCACTTCTTGTGCAAGACCAGGCCCTGCAGGAAAATGCCAGCCGGTTTGTGCATCATGTTGCTCACCAAGCTTAGAATGGGTTTCAGTGTTGGAAAGATGTGAGGCAAATATAATCTCTGATTTACCAGTTGCATCTGAGGTAACTTCTCCAGTGGGAGCTATATACTCATCCCAGCACTCAGTTACTTCAGATGTAGCTTTAGCTGGAGACTGTGGCCCATATAAATTTGACATGCCAATTTGTTCATCTGTGAAGCAAGTACGTTTGTTCTCTCCAGCTTCAAGTGCAGGCACTTCCAATGTTTCAGTCTTTGTCTGTTTCTGTACAGGACAGGTAACCCCCTGTATGCTGTCCTCTGGCTGTAGATCTTTGAGTTGTGCTATCAGTGCTTGCTGTGGACTGACATCATCAGGTGAAGAAGAGCTTTCATCTTCAGGGTCTTTATGGTGGATAGCAAAACTCATGTCTTTATGTTCGGGAGTTTCTACTTCTACTTCTACTTCTCCCTTCAATGCAGATAGCATTTCACTCATCTTTGGAGGTGAATCGTTTGTGTCTTTCTGTGGTACAGCTGTTAATGGTTCCTTTTCCATGTAAAGATTTGTGTTGCTATTCTCATTGTCAGGTTCTTCTACTCTTTCTTTTGTGTCACCCATTGCTTTTTCTCTCGGATTGTGCAGGCCTGTCTCAGATTGACTGTTTGTGTTTGTGACAGTACCACCATCCCACACTGTTCTGCCATTTACCAATGAAGGAGAATGCATTTTCTTTGACTCTTCTACACAACAGAGAGAAACGAAAAAAAAAACAAATGTTAAAAAAAACAATATATTGCATGTACATTTTGCGTAGGTTTACATAACTCAAATGGTTCACTAGAAAAATTTCCCAGAAGCAATTAAAAATTTTAAGTAAAAGCCGAAATTCTAAACAAACTTTTACAAACTGCTCATAACAAAACACACGAGGTGCGCAGTGACGTCACTGGGGGCGTGTAAAAAAAACATACGTAAGCTAAAACCAGTTAGCAGTCTGAAATGCAAAACACGTTTTCTCTACAAAATCCAAAGTGAGATTTGACTCATAAATTGTAATCACAAAGCTCATGTCGACCTCAGCTATGAATGAAAAACCCTAATTTACCGACGAAACGTAGGGAGCGTGAAGATTGCTCCGTCAGCAGTAAACTTTAACGTTAGCAACCGTTAGCTCGTATGAACTGGTCGAAAGTTGCTGAAGAGTTTGTCAGCTACCATTATAATACCTCTGCAAATGTATTATTAGATCCAATTACCGTCTAGTACAAATAAAGTCTGATTGTGTGGTTATATTTACCTGCACTTCGACGCGAGAAGTACCGTGATAAGGGGTACAGTACATAAAACAACAAACTGCCAATCATGTTTTCTTTTTTTATCACTAAGATCTGCGCATGCGCACTCCAAAGTTGTTCTCACGGGCCCCGAAATAGTTTATTTTTACATGTGTGTAATGTGCTCTCTAATTTCTTTATTTGCTTCCAAGAAGCCAAACTTTTTTATAAAATTATTTAAGCTTTATTTTGTTGTTTACTTCTGCTATTTTTCAACCCATCTTCAGCTTAGCAATACACATACCTGACCATAAATGAGTGTTAAAAAAGCCAGTGTCTAAAGAAAAACTTCCAGTAAGCCTGAAATAGAGATCAAGACTAAAAATATAAAAACGTCTGGCTAATCTGAAGCAAAATATAAAAAGAGAGAGAGATGCCTTAAGTAACATACTCAATACTGTGCAAAACAGATGGAACTTTTATTGCCAGGCATGTTTACACATGCTAGGAATTTCTCTTGGTTGCTAAAGATTCCAATAAACACACATCACAGAACCGAGTGGTAACCACAAGATGTAACGAATGGAAAACTAGTACACAAAGTGCATCTGGATGGTAACCACACTGATGCATACATTTTTAATGCCTCTCTTCATGCCACAAACCTGAGAGATAGAATTTCCTACAGCAAACAAACCTACACCATTTCTCAGTACCTGACAGCCTGTGTAAAGTAGAATACGATATTTTTGTTCTTGAGAATTAATGTAACAAAAAGGGTATTTTTGTTACATTTATTTATTATTTGGCTTAAGATCATCTAATTTTTGACAGGAAGCTAAAATGTCAGTACTCTCTTTTGAGGAACTCAGTTTGAATGATGAAATCTGTCCATCACCAACTCAGCTGCAAGACTCGGACACAGAGTCTGATCAAGACTTGGAGTCAGACTGTAAGTCACTAATTTTCCAAAAAAAATCATTTCACTGCCCTTGCTGTTAGGAAATAACACAGTTAAAGCATATCCAGCTAAAATGTATTTTTTTTATGTTTAACTAAAATATGAACAAGTGTAACTCAATTGCTATTTTTTCTTCTGGGTCTGATTCTTTTACACAGACAACATGAAGGTCAACAAGGAGATGTCTGTAGCTGAAGTGTACATGCAGGCCTGCAAGATGGTGGGCGTGGTTCCGGTCTCTTATTTTATTCGAAACCTCGGCTCTCCAACTATGACACTCACATATCATGGGTTAGGACCTTTAGGCTGTAAGGCACTTGCAATAGCTTTAGTGGTAAGTTCACATAAGTCTGCCGCTAAGTGAGAATTTTCTAATAGATGAGTTTAATAGTTTCTACATCTGTTTGTTTATTTGTGCTATTAGTCTGATATGCACATCAACACTCTGGAACTGGGAGATAATCACATTCAAGCTGAAGGAGTCAAATATCTGCTGGAGCTGCTGAGGGCTAATTTCACCATTCAGCACCTGGTATGTAGGAACTGCAAACTAACCACTAGAGAGCACAAGAGTTCTTAAAAATCCTAATTGGAGCAAACATCTGTTTACTTATTCTTTTATCTTTTATCAGAATTTATCCAACAATCATTTAAAATCTGAAGGAGCTGAGCATGTGGCTAAAATGTTGTTGGACAACATTTCACTAAAATCTATAAAACTTTCCGGTAATGTTCAAATCAACAGTATTTATGTAAGTTGAATGAAAAGTGGCGTACAAATATTGTCCCCCCCCCCCCCCTTTTTTTTCCCCCCCAGGAAATGGATTCATAGATGATGATGCACAGCATTTTGCAGATTCTTTGTCAGTAAGTTGTCAAAATAGTAAAAAAAAAAAATCATGTCATGTACTCTTATTTTATGAGTTCTATATTTGCAAATGATGATCATTTAAATTTTGCTCATAGTCCAATTCTAGGATCAAAGAACTTGACCTGAGCCATAATAAGTTCTGTGGAAAAGGAGGGGAGCATTTGGGACAGCTGCTGGGTATATGACAAAATTTACTACTTTTTACAATATTTATACCCTCACCGTAACACTTTGAGGTTACAGTAGTTACCACATTTAGTATGTTTAATATCTTTTTTATTTAACCTTTTAAAATCTACAGCAAGTAACGAAGGCCTAGAGGTGTTTGACCTCAGCTGGAACCATCTTAGAATGAAAGGGGCTGTGGCTTTTAGTGCCGGACTAAAGGTATGACTGTATCACAAAAATAGTTCAACTGCTGCTTCAGTAAATCATCCAACCACAGTGTCTGTGTGTAGGTGAATACAATGGTCAAACACCTTGACTTATCGTGGAACGGTTTCGGGAATGAGGGAGCCTTAGCCATGGGCGAAGCCCTAAAATTCAACAACTCTCTGGTGCATCTCAACCTCAACAACAACTGCATCACCGATGAGGGCGTCACCATGCTGTGCAGGGGTCTGGAATACAATGACACACTCCGCGTCCTGCAGGTGGATAAAAAAACATCATTGCTAGTTGTAACATATAAATTGTCTATAGATATATTGTAACATGACATTTTATTTCTTGCTCTAAGTAGCTGGCTTATAATTCCTTAACGGTAGAGAGTGGTCTGACCCTCATCGATGTGGTGAAGAATACACCTAAAACTGCTCTGGAGGTGATCAACATATGTGTGAGTGTTACCTCCAGTACAGTTATAGACAGTAATGTTACAATGCCTACTTGCACATTTGCTACATGAATCAGTTTGTATGCTCCTGATTCTGTATGATTTATTTTGTTTTTACATGAACAGAATGTGCTTGTAAATGAGAACTTTGTGAACCTTTTGGAGATTACATATCAGGAGCATCCTGGTCTGGATGTACAGTATGGAGGGGTTGGGGGCTTTATTGCCAAGAAGCCACCAAAACGAGTTGATCCAATGAAAATTATTCAGGTAAAGTGTAATGATTTGATGTTCTTTGGAAATTGAATTCTAATAAATGCAACGCTATAATGCTTTCTCCTTAATGTTTTTGAAGGATTATCTAGATAGCCGCAAACTGCGTTTGTGGGATTTCTTTCGAAATATTGACAAAGATGGCACCATGCGAGTCCCCGTCACCGACTTCAGGAAGGCAGTTCAGGTTTCCAAACAAACTAATGACCTGTTCAATATTTTGGAGGACACCTACCTAATCTGATCATTTTAAGTGACAGATTATCTCTTATTATCTCTACTAATATTCTACATAAATAGATAAATATTGATTTATATTGAATATTTTGTATTGTGTTTGTGTATGAAACCATTAGCAATCAACCATTCCTTTGAGTGGGTACCAAATTGAGGAGCTGATTCAGAGACTTGATCGTGACAGGACAGGAATAGTGGACTACAGGTGAGTATTTCCCTCAGTGCACGATTGTACAAACATATAAATTAATTTATTATTATTATGAAAGCAAACACTGTTGCTGCATGCAGGGTGACAATAATTTCACAAGTGTTTGATGACAAAGTATGCTTTAGTTATCAGCTGTGAATTAGAACAGCGCTCAGTAATAGCGATTATCCCCAGGTTTGTGCCGCAGAGGACCTGAGGCGTGCTCTGATGTTTCTTTTCAGGGGGCTGGCAGATACGAGAAAGCAGATGATGAGAGATCACCGACGGCAGCTGAAGAAAGTAGAGTCTCGTCAGAAGAAAGAGAAGCAGAAAAGCGATCGCATACTTAAAACTTTCCAGAGTGCTGTGGAGGCAGTCACACCTCGCAGCTCCATCATCATATCCCCTGGAGGGGCCAAAGAAGAGTCAAGTGGCTTTCAACCATTTTCTGCCACCCCTCTCAGCTCCTGGCACCATATTGTTATGTCAAACAGCAGTCGCTACTCTGTCACTAATCTGAGCAGTGAGCATGTCCATTTGCCCATGTTGGAGGGCAGCTCGCCTTACAGTCCCACTAGTTCCCCAGCGATGCGATCCTACTCCCAACCCAACCTGCTGGATCACTCCCATCACTCTGCACCAGGCAAGAGTGTTTGCTCCGATCCAGAGCTGAACCACAGCGAGCTGAGCCCTACTACTAACAGCCTAACCAGGTCTAGGCCTGCTTTTCTCCCTGAACGACCAGAGGGCAAGGTCAAAACCAAGAAAGTAAAGAAAAGAAAACCAAAAAAACAAGTGGAGAAAGTTTTTAAAAATCCCCCAAAATCTGTCAAGTAATGTTTAACTGTTACTGGACTTTTATTTGTTCTGTTTGATGCTGTGCATAACTTTCAAAAAATCTAACTTATTTTGCTTCTTGTTTAAAATCATTAAATTTTGATATGCTTTTTTGTTTGTCAGTGTTTAATGTACCTTACGTTACTATGGGATGGCCCAGCTCCAGGAGTCACACAACCCATACCCACAGATAACCGTTTTGCAAACATTTGAGTATTTAATTTCTGAGTGTTAGTGATAATGGTAGGTTTATATTCTGACATGTTCTCAGTCAAACAATGCTGGGATAAGGGCAGGTGCTGCATACATAGGTAGGTTGTGGCGGGCTATATAACTTGTGAAGATCCAACCACGATGATCATAAAGTCTCGGACTGCAGCAGAATGAACCAGACTGATTTTCTCAGCACCACTATGGCTGTAGGGCTATGTATGGCATAAATTAATTGCATCTTTATTTTTCTATATAAATCACATCAATCAAAAGCTGGACTTTGTTTATATTATTCTTATTTTCAGGGTGTGGTCCTGTGGAGATCAGGGAATGAGACAGGAGGTGGGGACAGGTGTACCTGCGATGCCTTCCTGCCCAGTGCAACTTCTCCAGTTGGAGACTTGGCAGAGTTAGAACAGACTGCAGTGAAGGTCTCACACAAACTGGAGATGGAGATGGGAAAGGTGCTTAATAATGCTAATTAAAAGACCTACGACAAGAGTTTGGTTCTTGTGATCCGCAGAAAATACATGAAGTTGCAGCTGCAGCTTGAGGAGTGTGAGACGCCACCAGGAGCTTTTCCATTAAGACAATCGTGTGAGTCAAAAACTTATTTTGAACTCATATATATCCTCCCTTTACAGGCTCTTGTGCACACACTGGTATTATCAAGGTCAGCAAAACCTGTTGTAAGCCAGCTGAATGCCCATCTAAATGTTGGCTACAAATATGGAGGTTGGGGCAAAGATTCAAAACCCGTTCCTGATAGAGAGTCTTTTTTACTGGTACTCTGGGTTTTCAGGTCATTCCATTGTTGACATTAGATTCTACACTATATTTTGAGAAACCACTTTGAGCATCACAACTTACAAAGCAGATGGTATGGTACAGGAAACAACTTTATTATTGGTTATTATTATTATTCTGTGGTCAGACAAATCAAAATTGTAAAATATTTTGGGAAAACACAGAAGCCTTGTTCTCAGTATTAAAAAGTAGAGAGACACATATTCACGTCTAAAGGAACATACAAGAAAAAACCCACAACCAGCGGGATCATAGAAACCTTCCTCTTTTGTTTTTTCGGACAAGGATGTAGAATCAGATCTCAGTGTCCCATTAGACTCTCCCCCCTTCTGTAAACCTGCCCTCCCTCGGGTGTGAGGGTTGTGGGGGAAACTCTGCTTTGTGCTGTAGTTGGAGCCTGACTCCATCTGGTACTGAGCACCAAGAGTGATTATCTATTCTGGGCCAGCTGATCCTTTCTTTCACATCGCCCAGAAGACATTTAACAAATCCTGTATCTATTATATAAAAGTAAGTAATCCTTAATGAGATTACTCAAAATTAACATGGAATTCCCTTTTTTTGACAAACCAGAGCCATGGTTTGTTATGCCAAAATGTCCTTCAATCGGGGCATTTATAGCAGCACTGTCTCTTTAAATCTTTCAGCAGCTATCACGGGGAGAGAGGAGGGGGAAGTGAGTGCCTTGTGTGAAATGGTACCCTTACGTGACATCACGCTCAGCCAATCAGCAGCCTCGGCTGAGCTCTCTCCTCTTCCTCTCCTGCTTGTGGGATGAGTATGTTCTGAGGCGACGAGGCGATGCTGCTGCTGCTGATGCTGCTGTCTGGGTGGAGAGACACATTGTACCTCACATTAGGTACAGTGTCTTATCTCAGGTTTTACACTTTTTCTTGTGATTTTGGTGAATTTATTTTTAAAGGTAAATTGCTAGCTTATTTGCTATTGAAGCTCATGTTGAGAAGATAATGGATAATGATGGAGGGCACTTAAGATGGCTCTGATTGTTGGGAGGAAACCCTTGGATTTTTTTAAATATTAATCAGTATTAGCCTTCAGTGTTAATCAAGTTATGCTTTATATTGGAAAAATGTAAAACAGAAATTCTGGCCTAATACTTGGGATTTTTCACAAGTATAATCCATCCCAGGCAAAGATTTTCTTTTTCCTTCTTAAAACTAATCCTTTTCACCTGATTTGTGTGTGGGTATGAATCTGTGTGGCTCAAACTTAACACTCAGACATGCTTTTGAGGAATATATTGTTGGAATGATGGGTGTCAAGATGTTTTGTATGTTGGTGATTACAGTTTCACCACGATGAGAGAATAAATAAGGTTGATTACCTTGAGACAAGTCTGCATCAGTCCTCTGAATCATCCCTCTGTTATAGTGAACATTTACAGCTTTGTTTCTTTCCATTCATTACAAATAATAGGCACAAGCCTACTCATGGACTCACTTCCTGTTCTGCTTTGAAGGTTAACTCTTTGTTTCCTTCGGCTCGGATGATCATGCTCTGCTTCAAAGACCTGAGTTTTGGAGTCGCTGGGCTTAGAGACGTACTGTGCCCAGTGTCAGCAAACAGAGATGTGCCCTGCTGCTGATAAGGCACAGAAGCAAAGGTGAGACCCGTGCTGTTATGCTTTTCAAATCGCATGTATGAATAGTATCTGTATGTATCTGTGATTGTGAATAGGCCCAGCTGGACCTTGTTGGATCCAAAGCAACACAGAAATGGCAAAGAGAGACTACCTGGTGGAGGCGGCCAAGCAGATCCGCATGGCGCTGGACAGTGAGGTCAATGAAGACTACGAGGCGGCTTTCAGCTATTATAAAAACGGTGTGGACCTGCTCCTGAACGGAGTCCAGTGTAAGTGACGACCGTTTGAACGTGATTCATGGAATGAGCTTTACAAATATCAAAGTTTAAACAAGACAGACCCGTGACTGGAACATGAGTAGAAACAGGAAGTCCAGCACAGATTTGTTTGCTGACGGGACATTTTTCACACCCATTGTTAACAATCAGCTGTGTGTGACTGGACAGGTTTGTCTGAGGCATGTGGTTACAGTAAACCTTTGTTTTATTGGTGTCTTAATGAATTGGATTGTTTTACAGTGGATCCAAACAAAGATAGACGGGAGGCTGTCAAGAGGAAGACAACTCAGTATCTGAAAAGAGCGGAGGAAATCTTCATCACACATTTACAGGATAATCTCGGGAAGGGAGGCTCTCATTTAGGGGTAAGACAATCATCCTGGGTTGTTTTCTTTTGTTGTTAAAACAAAAAGCCTTGTTCAATATTAAATACAAACTAAGGACACTTACGATATCCAGTTGTTACCACCTGACATATCTACTTTAGTGCAGTTTAGTAGAAAATAAAATACTCCTTTTTACTTCAGTGCATTAAACTGATAGTTCTTATTATTCAGTGTTGAAAATATAAGAATCAAAAGCTCATGTTGTCTTGTACAATACTTTGTCAAAGATGTAATAGAATGAAAAA
>JAVKLF010000002.1:10974910-10985239 GCA_034783495.1 Millerichthys robustus | reverse complement strand
AGTACTTGTGAATCACCTCGTTGAGGCTAAAATATTATTTTTATTATTTTATTTGTCAAACTTCTGACTCAGCAGTAGAATTCACAACTTTTTTGTACCTTAATAATTTATAGGCTATATTTAATTATTTTATCAATGATTATGAACTTATTTTTACATAGTCAGTAATGAAAGAAAACTGAGTGGTAAAAACAGCCTTGGGGGGGAAAAACTTTCAGAATTCAGAAAACCTAAAAAAAAGTTGATTAAGGCCATTTTTTTTCCAAATTCCATGAATGCGCTTTGACTCAAGACTTTTGCACTGGGTCGTTTTTCACTTTAAATAATTAAAAGCAGGAGAGAATGAAGCAACAATAATGAATCAAAACTCTGAAGAATATCACAATCAAAGTTTTATTACCAAAAGGCACCATTTGAGATTGCAGGATGAAACCTCTCATTAGTCCCACAGACTCTTCTTCACACTCGTGACGCCATAAAATTCAAAAAGAGAATGTTTTCTACTTGGATAACCCAACATGTATAAATGCTGGGTTATTACAGGACAAAAGTGAACAAAGAAGTCACTTCAAATATGCAATATTGTTCAAAAGATTTCAGGAACCCAGACAAATCACAAAGGCCTTTCAAGAAAAAACGTGATTTTATGTCTGTTATTCCCCCAGATGTTCACTGACTTGTTTTCCCCCCTTCCAAACACTAATTTAATATAATGTACTTTACCCTATAATGCTCCCCTCACAGTGGCACCAAGTCAAAGGTGGCCAGGTAACAAGGAGCTGATAAAAACCAACAGCACATCTCCTTTATTGCAGCACCGGCTTGGCCTGCATCCCTGCTAATTTGAGTGTGCCCTCGCACCTCCACTCTCCTCAGCAGATTCATAAATCTCATTCCCATTATCCCGCTAATTAGCCGGGATTACAGGAGCATGTAATGCCCCCGCTTCTCAATAGATTGATTGGAGGACGGTCTCTTTGTTTTGAAATCACTTCCTGATTGATGTACAGAGCCCTAGTTTGCAATTGTAATGGCCCAGATGTTAACAATCAAATGCGTTTCCGCTCCAGGAAGTAACAGTCTGTCATGGAAGAGGAGCCAGCCGAGCGTGTAACGACACATCACAGGAGTGTGGGGAAGGAGGGACTGCAGAGGAGAGGGTGTGTGATGGAGTAGGTGTGGGGGGGCTGCTGAGAGGGAGCACAATGTCCATGCCCATCTTTCTAAATAAAAGCTTTGTCTATTTGCATTTTTTTTTTGTTTTAACAGAGATTTGGATGCTTGATTTTGACTTTACATTGGTTTCCCTTTTTTTTTGGTGTGTTGAATACATTTTAATAATTTACGGAAAGATTAGCGCATTTGAAAAGTAGCAAGAAGCTGAAATAGATAATTAAAAGATTTCTTTTTGTTTTGTTGATGGAATTCCTTTTTTGGAAATCCATCATAATATTACTGCGCATCCTCTGAGTGCCTGTCTCTTTCCTCCCCTCTTCTACTTTGCCAACAGTAGAGGGCACTATTGTCTAACCAAACCAACTCCTTTTGCTCCTCCTCATCCCCCTCTTTTTTCTTACCCTTCACCAATAAATCACTTTCCCAGATAGTTAATGGATATAGAAGCAGATCATGAGTGAGCTATCTGCAGGGCGATAATTTAAGTGAAGATCCCCACTCTGATTGCTGTGAAAGGTTATTTATTTCAACAATAATGCAGGAAACAAAAGAGGAATCTGGGCAAGATTACCAGCCAGGGAACGCTAGAGTGCTCATCTTCAATGGAGCAGTGTGTAAATTGGGTTCACTTTCCCCAATGAAAATACAAACCGCAGTTTATTTTAACTTTATGCACATGGAACGCCGTGCTTCCCTCTCAAGGGTGGCTGGGGATGTCTGTGCACGTGAGGAGAGGGTGAATTTTTAGACCTTGAAAAATGCCTTTTTTGTCCCCAAGTCTTTGGGAAGGCTGAACCACAAAGGTATGGTCTCCTTGTCCATTCAGCTTCCACTCTCCCCTAATTAAAAAGCACGATGACAATGAGGAACTGGTCAAGGTACGGCAGAATGAATAATAGACAGAATAGGCACAGGTTCCTGAAAAGAATCAAGCTAAACTGTACGTGTGTATCTGTCATACTGTATTTGTCTACCAGTATGTATGTTTGCATTGTGTTAACAGTTGATCCTGGGCATTTATTGATTGGCTGAGTGGCCACCAAAGCTCCAGTTCTCCCCTCATGCAGAAAAATGCATGATTAAGGCCCTACTGTCAATTCTGAAAAGGCCTGGAGAGAAAAGGGGGAAATGGCTCCATATGTTTCCCCATGTGGTCACAGCATCCATGAAGTATGGCACCACTCATCATGTGGGTCCCACAACAAGTTATCAATGAATTCTATACACAGAACCAGCGGGTGAGCTCGTACCGCAGCAGAGTGGAGGAGCATAAAAGCTGCAGCACATATACAATGTATGTTTTTACATGTCTGTTATGCTGCAGGCTTTCAACACTGTTGTCAGGCACGATATGTATCAGACATGGATCCAATGCTGTGTGAGATATAAGCACCGAGTAAAGGATGGGAGCCCTTGAGCTGCATGATAAGCACTGTCACAGAGACACATGTATCAATTCTTTGCTTCACTTAACGCTCTAGCAGGCTCCGGTTGACTTTACCTGGGGTGGCAGGTGACGTTCCCTGTTCAGTGCTAAAGTGAAAGGATCAAAGCAGTACGTCTGAAGTCATTCTGTGAACAGGAAGCGACCAAGAAATGTTTAGTTTCCAGAGGGGGATCTCTACCCACAAATGACGACTCTTTCCTTGAGGTGATGGAAGCAAGGCAATCCTCTGAATACAGCCGTCTCTCCAGATGGGTGGATCACAGGTCAAATCCTTTCAGACATCTCAGAGGGGACAGTGGGGTGGTTGGTCCCAGGGGGACACCACGGGACAAGAGGGAACCTGCCTGGAACTGGCAGCTGCAGTACTCCCTCCTGGCCTATACCCACCCGAGGGTGTACCTGCTGCTCAGCTTGTGCCCAAGTGGCATGTGACAAATGGTGACATGCTTCTGCTCCCCTGCTTTGTTAGATTGGTGGCCCTGAGTGAGAGCAGAACAGCAGGCACCTCTCAGAAGCACATGTCTGCAGAGAAATGGAGAGAAGGGAATGCAGGGGAGGGCAGATTCATCTGCAGCTTCAGTGAATGCTTAGACAAATGAAAATAAAGTGATATCATTCCAGCACATAAACGTATGCAATTTTCTGCAATAACGGGGGCAGTGGAGATGAGTGTATGCACTGCCATCGTTTTATTTACATATGGATGAGTCCATTTTTTTTTTGTTTTTTATGCACAGCACTCTTCATTAAAATATGCAGCGCTAGTCATTCAAAGGGGGATCATATTTCATAGAGGAATAAGGAGAGTTCCAAAGGATTCTGAAGAAATAAAACAAGAAAAGAGGACAACTGAGCTGGGCCTTCCACTGAAGTTCCAGCAGCCTTTATTAAAAGTGCTGCATGATTGATAACCTGCCAGTCATCGGAATAATAGCAACCAATCCCGTCTCTCACAGCCAGCTTTGCTTCCCGCCCTCATCCTTTATGCCCCTATCACCTCCAACACATCCACTTGCCATTGAAAACCTGTAATTGAATGAGTTTTTGTCATTATTGTGATTAATCATATTAATTTGAACTAATTAAGAGATGGTTTGAAGTTATGACAATTAGATTAATGAAATTAGTTTTAACTTTTTTTGCTTCCCACCCAACCTTAATAAAAAAAGGGAAAAATCAGACCAGGACTGTTATGAAACAGTTGGCAATCTGGATTTTGGGACTAATTGAATGTCTGATTTTATTAATGATGAAATTTATAAAAGTCCTTGAGGGGAGAAATTAACGCAGATTCAGCTGCTCAGAGTGGAAAATTAATTAAAATTTCTGGAGATACTCCTGTCATTGAAGGCATAGGCCTTGCTAGCGCTGGCCCTTCTGTGAGTATTGGTACATGTACACACAAGCCCCCTACAATGATTGGACATGTGGAAAATTCAAACGTTCTTGAGGATGACAAATAGGCCTGAATAAGTAGGCCTTATGTGTGGCTATCTTTCTCCTTAAAACTCCATGTACATATTCTTGTTTTTTACATGGCTAACTTTGCTCAATGTTGGATAATTATTAAAGATTTTGCTATTTCTTTACTTAAATCAGTGGATTACAAATGAAGAAAAATACTTTAAAATATATTTATGAGCTTAATTTTTTATTCTAGGCCTCAACAAAGTAAATAAGTTTCCTGAAATGTAATGTTTAAAAACTTTAAACACATTTTGAATAAGATTATGATTTCAATTCAATTCATTTAATTTCAAAGCTACTTTTTTAATCCCAAAGGGAAATATAATAAAAATTGCAATTTCTATTTCAAGTCAAATCTAGTCCCTTTGTTTTATCATAGTTGGCTGACTCTTTGATTTCATTTAAATTAAATATTCAATCCATCTATCCATCCATCTATCCATTTTCTTTATCAATTTACCTCTCAGAGCCACATAGAGCTGGTGTCAATCTCCAGCAGTCAAATTGCAACTGTTGTATTTATGATGCTGTCTTACTTAAACACAAATATCTACTTTTTTATATTCCTGTATAAAATGGCTTAACTTAACTATACTTAACTTTTTGTGTCACTGTTAAGTTAGAAAGTTCATTTCTATGTGAGTCAAACTGTAGTTTATTTTTGGGTTTATTCCAAGCAATCCCTGTCCTGTTGCTTGGCTGGTGCTTGTGATTGACACCCAGGTCAACCCCTGCCACTCCAGGTGCAGTGGGGGTCTGACACTTGTGTTGCGCGGGCTCTGCACGCTCCTTCGGCTCTGCATATTCACCAGCCTGTCTCCCTCTCTGCAGGCCAATTCATAATTAACAGCTGTTGGCTTGTCAAGAGTGGCCCTGGCCGTGGCTCACACACATATATTTATATTCACTGTGAAGACCCCTTGCCATGGATGGATTTCAGAGGCCATGAACTCATCCTTTTCCCCCGAATGATGGACACTCACCTGAAAGCTCAAACACACACTCAGTCAGCCTGTTCTAAGTATCCCGCCTCCATCTTTTCCTCCGTTTCTTTTTCTTGCGTCTGTTCTGATTCCTCTTTCTTTCTTTTTTCTTTTTACTCGACTCCCCTCCTGCTCAGTACCCTCTGCCTCCATATCAAGAACTTTTGCATTAAGTCCAGCCCTTCTGGCTCGTGAGGTGGCAATATGAAAATGAAGTGTGTGGCCACGACTATGTGTGTTTGTCATACCTGTTTAGCTGAGGTTGAAATGTAAATATCGCCTGCGGGAGATCTTAGCTGTGATAGGCTGCTTGAAATTCTAATAAACAAGTAGCTGTCCACTTGTAATAAATGATGCCCATAAAAAAGGGTGATTCCTTGAGCAGATAAAGATTAAAAGTAATTGTTTGTGCTCACACAAAATTAATCAGATCAAAACAGGGGCAATCATTTTAAAGAGACACTAGAGCCATAAAAAAGGCAACGCTGTGATAAAGTATTGGCTATCAGGCATGCAGTCTGGAGGTTAGCATTACAATAATATGAAGGGCCAGTATTCATGTGGCTGGAGATAGGATTATTGCATATATTCAAAGAGGAGAAAATGTTTATACTACATATAAGAGGTTCACAAAGATATCTAAGGTACAAGGTCATAAGCAATGGACAGTTTCACTTAGGATGTAAAAAAGCAAAACGAAGAAAAAATTCTTCATAAAAGCAACATTTGAGGACAATTTAAAAGTGACTGATGTAGGTGACTCAATGAGCTACATTAATCATTCAATTAATTAATAAAAACACTAATTTATCTGGTGAATTACAGCATTAATAATTCATGAAAGAATGGTTCTAAAGCCATTTTTTATCTCCTCTGTACCTGATGGCATTTGTCTGTTCAAATTTCCCCATTTGTTTAAAAGCAAGAATAACTTGAATTTGGTTTAGAATTGTTTGTTGAGCCACAGCTGCCATCACTTCTATTGAAACTAGCACTTCTGCCGAGCCAGCCAGGGGTGTTCCCTTTACGCAGTGATCAGCACATACAGCTCGTGCCATCCCGTCTGAGGGCCCAGATATGAGAGACCACCTGGAAAGACAAGAGGCAACGCAAACATAGTTATTTTCACAGCTTTGATATGCTAAACACACAAAAGCCACTGCAGCAAAAGGGCCAATTTCTGTTGCTCGCTGTTTAGCTGTACACATGGTGAGGACATAGAGGAGCTCTGTTCAGCTCTTATGCACTGGCTGTGGTCCTGTGCAATGTGTTTACCAGAGCAGCGGAGAGAGACCCTGATGCACACAAATAACACTGGCCACCTTGGAGAGCATCCATAATGCATTTCAAGCATTTGGACTGTTCATATCATGCAGTAATGTTTCCTTTGTATTGTGACAAAAAAAAAAATAAATCTTTACTAACACCCTCAACCAAAGGTGAAAGCAGAACAATAATGTTTTTGCCCATGTCTGTCTGCATGTATGTACTTGTGTGCATCAGCCATTGTATATGTTAGCAAAATATCTTGTGAGAGTAATAATTGGATTTACATCTACGATTAGCTTAGGAGTCCACCCAAATTAAGATGGCCAACATAGCTAACTAACCTTAGCCTAAAATGAAGTAAGCCTCACTGAGCTTTACAGATTTTTATCTAGAATATGGTAGCAGCTGATAAACATTCACTACATGTACTCCAAGAGTACTAGATTATGGGAATTTGTAAAAATGTGAATAATAATTTTTTCAGGTTTTGCCCAAACAGCTATAACACCATATGTATTAAATAATAAGATGATTTTAGACAAAATCTCTTTGATTAAACGAGGCAGTAAACATAGATTTTGTAAAAGAATGCAAGTCCTTTTATACATTATTTTCATTACTTTTGTTTTTAAATAAATTCTGAAAGATGTCAAATATAAAAATGAACAAGTTTTTTTGTTTAACAATTTACCTGGGTGGGTAGTGAGGGGGGGGGAATGCTTCATTATTTGTTAACAGCTCTGTGTAGCTACAGGCAATAAATAAATAAATAAGTAAAATAAACTAGGTTTGAAGGAGAACTAAAGCCAGAACCCAATGGGAGAATTTGTTTGAAACTCTTAACACTGACCAAATTCCTCCTGCACTTTTTCTTCTTGTCTGGCAGGTTGTAATGGAGTTAATTGTACAATAAAAGCTATTCTCTAAATCATTTCCTATCTGTCCATAAAAGATTGATCACGGAACCAATCCTTTCTACTGCTGTAATTTTCATATTTAATGAGCGTGACTCCAAAACTATTACACTAATTAGTCAAATCTCACATATCGGTAATGATGCTCGCAGTAATTAATATTGTATTTAATTAAAAAATGACCCATTTCAATGGCTTGCATGCAGGCATCCCTGGTTGGTTTGCCTGTGGGTAGGAGGGGATGTTATAGATGAGAGTATGTGGGGGTGAGGTGGCGGTTGAGTTATTGGACAGGACAGTGGAGATGGATAGAGAGCTAGACAAGGTGGAGGAGAAGAAGGGTAGACAGGTGTAGGTAGCTGTGCCTTTGCAGATTTTCAGCTTCCTGCAGCATATGTCTGTGTGGTTAGCATGTGCTCAAAACCCCCTCTTCCTCTGACTGGAGGGAGCAAGCCTGTGTGATTTATGTAGGGCCCCGGTTCCACTGTGCACACACTGGAAAATCTCCAGTTTACACAAGAATTGCCTGAAAAATGAGATCTGTGACTACATTCTTTTCATTAGTGGCTTACGCTAGCGTGGAGCCCGGGAGCTTCTGAGCCCCTAATGATGTGCGTGCAGGCCCGTATACTCTCCCAGCTGCTTCCAGGCTCTCATTACCTGCAACATCCATGTCACAAACACTTTTATTTAATTTCCCCACAATTAAAAAAAGGAAAACAGGGAAAACAGTAGAAACACTTCACATTAAACTGCAGCTCCAGGCAGCTGAGAACTGTGTTCAGTTTCGCCAACAAAGCAATAAATGCATCAAAACACATTCTGATGTTTGGCCTCGTGAGGACAGTTTAAACAACAGCTACAGCCTATTTTGGTATCATATTTCGTATAATGACATTAGGATAGATATAAGTACAATCTTATTACCAAGGGACTGACTTCACAAATGCACACTTAGTAAACAAAAACTAACCCTGTCATATCTGTGTAGTGACAGATTTTCTCTCCTCGTGGTCCATACACTCACATTCTGCAAACACAAAAACAATATTCGATCTCTCTTATAACATAAGAACATGCAAAGACCACTCCGTTTCTCCCAAACTCACCCGCTCCCTCCCCACCTATCTAGTCATAAGTAACAAACAATGATGCTCTCATCCCGGGCAGCAGTTCAGTTCTCTTATCTAAATAAGATTTAGCCTTCATTTAAACAGGGCCTCCATCAGTTTGGAGAGATGGCAGAGGAATAGTCAGCGGGATGGAAGACCCAGGGCACCTCATTTTATCTTTATTTATGTCTCTGTGCTTTGCTTTTTTCCAAGCGGCTTGGAGTGGTGTGCAAGCCACCGCCGAGATGCACTCAACAATGTAATTGGGGTGATGAAAAATTATTGTGATTGGGGGCATTGCCTCTCTCCCTTTCACCCCCTTTGCCCCCACTGTGCTTCCCCCAGCCCTCACCTTCTCCCCCCTGACACCCTCTCTTACCCTCCACCCCCCCGGCCCCCGCCTGCACCCCCCCTCCTCTTCTACCAGTAATAACATCTCCGGGCCCATCTGTCACCATCTAATGTGACAAAGTTTTTATCGCATGTATTAAGGCGGCCAGATTAAAAAGTAAATACGGCAATCTCACCAGGCCCTTGCGCTGGCAGGTTATGGCGCATTTCACGGTGGCCTGAGCACCTCATCAGTGTTCCACCGCCTGTGCCCCTGGCAGGGAAACAAACAGGCCCCGAGGGACCACCGCCTGAGGTGGGAGGGGGTGGCGAGTTAGGGGATTCTGGTGGGGTTGTGAGTAGGTTGCTTGGCTTCAGGGGGGAAAGGAAGGGAATGGGAGGTGCTCTGAAAGCAATGGAGGATTGGGGTTAAGGAGATGTTAACAGATACCATTAATGTTATATGTCTTCTTCCCCATGAGGAAGACAGCCACTTGTATTGCCTCTTTGTTCCCTCCATATTTTCTCTTTCTGATCTCCATGGGTTAAAAATGAGAAACTGCACTAAAATGAGAAAGTGATGGCGAGGCAACAACAAGGAAGGTTTTAGCTTTGTGTGAATACGAATTTCTCTGAACTGAACAAACAAATGTGCCTAATTGGATGGTTTTTCCACCAAACATCAGGCTTTGACCAGGTGATTTATCTGCTGTGTGGCCATGCTCACACCCGTCCTCTTCCTCCTCCCTGCATCTTCTCAACCATGGTCAGTAGCTTCCTACTAAAGTAGAGTGTTTTCCATCTGTCCCAACCAGTTCCGCAGTCAGGAGGAACAAACTGTGGCTCTCAGTGCTGCGGCTGGCAGATGGGGAACTGAATGCAGTGTGCCTGTCAGATTAGCTCCTGTAATGGCTCATTTGGGCTCCTATGAGGAGATATTAGCACATGTGTTCAATACGTCTGTGCTGAACGGTACCAGGAGAATCCTTCATAAACACAAAATGCACACCTCAAGAGTCATCTTAGCAGAGGAGACCAAGTGGAACAGAGCAGGGAGTTTTGTGGAAATGTAACATTATTACAAGATGGCAGAACAACCTTCAGTAGAGAAGACCCTAAACAGCAATTCAAAGCATAAAAAGTGTTGTTTCCTCGTGTCCCACACACACGGCTCGTAATGAAGTGGTCGAGGCCGCTTTGAATAAAGCCTTAATGAATCTTTGCAGCAGCAGGCTTGGCAGAGAAGCTGACAGAACAGGGTGCAGAGATTGTCAGCAGAGCACCTGGGATCGCTAGACTGCAAGCCGGGCAGCGCGGCTGACAGGCTGGTTGCTGACAGTGCCGTGACAGGTCGGTGTCTGTGCAGGAGCGCTATCTGTAGCCTCCTCCAGAGGGAGAGTCGGCGAACATGTGTAGCTGTCTCTCTGCCTGTCATTAGGGGCTGCTTAGCGAGAGGGCCCAAAGCGCCACTCTAGTTCACAATTACCTTTGCATGGCACCGGGTGTGACAGACAGTGGACAGTGTAGGATGGTGTCAGGCCAACAGCGAGGACAGGACGGCCGCTGTGCAGTTCCCGTCCACAACAGATGCTAGTTCAGATGCCTGGGACTTTGGTGTCACTGACCATTCT
>JAVKLF010000002.1:10958008-10974810 GCA_034783495.1 Millerichthys robustus | reverse complement strand
TATGAACAAAACACAGTTGCATTCACCTATACAGCCTTCAAAAGACACAATAATCTGCATCCAGATCTCTTCCGTTATGTTTCTGCTGTTTGCACAAACTGTTTCTGCATGACAGAGAGATCGCATCCAGCCTGATGCACTGACAGTATGCTAACATCTGCCAGCCAAGCCTACCCTGTAGGTGGAGGACACCCCTGGTGCTGAAAAGGCCAGGGCCAAACACTTAGGACTCAATTCACCAGAAAAGAACCCAACAAGAAAGGTCAAGTGGACACATCACTGCATTCACCAAGGAAGACTTGAGCTTTACAGGGTGGAAGAAATCAATTCATAATCTCCTAACTGAAGGGTTTTGTGTGTGTGTGTGCCAATGCCACCTATATGTGTCTCTTTGGAAGTGTGCATCATAGAGCTATTTTATTGAATGACCTATTGTGTATCTGGTCTTAACACGCACAAACACACATTTCATCCACAACACTCACCTCATCTAACTCCGGAGTGTTGCACTGGGAATCTAAATAGCTCACTTAAGGTACTTGTCTTACAGGCTTTGACTATAATACCACAGGAGTAGAAAGAAGTGATCTCAGATGCTTTTAAAGGTTTGAAAGAGATATTTTACACCCAGCAACGGAACACACATGGTACACCAGTGCTGGAGGGGAATATCTAATAAGCCCTCACAGATTAAGGTTTTTTTTTGTTTCTTTCTTTTTTTCCCAACACCTTGATATTTCTGCCAAGTGGCTATCTATCATTGATTCCTGCGGCCATTGTGATCAGATATGTGAATGACCTCTCATTAAGTCAAATGCAGCAGATTAATCAGGGCCAATGGGTCCTGTTCAGGAGCAGGATGGGAGAAGGGGGAGAGACATAATGACTGGGGTATGAAATGAGATTGAGAGGAGGAGGAGGAAAGGAATGTAAAGACAGAGGAGAGAAATGGATCATCATGCCGAGACTGTGGAAGGTGAGAGCAGGGGCAGCCAATGGGTACGCATTCTACGCAACGTTTACTGGTATATTCAGTTTTCTCTGATTGAAGTGATTGCCTGTGCATACATTGCATTAAAATAATCATACAGCGCAGCTCCCTGTGTTTTGTATTCATTTTCCCATAAGGGGACTTGTTTCAGTATAGGAAAAAACAAAATAACTTTACATTTGAACAAAATCAGTAGCTTGAAGTTAAACTTTATAATAGCGTTGAATGATGTGCATAAATGTAAAATATTTCAGATGTTTTAAGGAAGGTGGTTTGATGCATGGGTACAGCTATTTTTCATTATATTGCCTGTTCTCTCCCTTTTCTATGTACATGGGAATTACACAATAAATTACTGAATAAAAATGACAATAATATTGCACATAAGTCATCTATTTTCATATTTCATCTCTTTTTTTATTATTATCAACGTGGATGAATGTTAGCTAGAGTTTCTTGTGGATAATCGCAGTGAGAACAGGTTTCAGATTGTTTTGCACAAAAAAAAGCTAATGATCTTTTTTTTTGCTAATAATAAAACTGTGAAACAAAATGTATCTGAGAAAGTTTTCTGTATAATTTTGGAGTCCTTTAACTTTTTGATAAACTCTACGTAATTTCCTTTATGATTACTAAGTTGTTAGTTTTGTATGTTTTAAAACGCAGATTTTGAGAAAATGATAAACAAACATAATCAACATGAATTTATGCTTCTGCTGTATAACCTTTTATTCTCATCATCCTAAAACATAAAATAAAAATGAAACATCAAAGAACAAAGGTCAGCAAATGCCAGGTTAGATAGATTGACAGTACAATTGTCAGTGTGTGAAATGAGTGATTTAAAATATATATATGTTTAATTTAACTAGAGAACACATGTTGACCCTTTGTAATAATTTCTGTACATGTAAGCTGTGATCAAGTAGAATTATTATTTTTTTCTCCACACTCTTGTATTTCAGATTATGTTACTCTGAATATAAACGCATCTATGATAAAAATGTTTCTAATAACTTAGTCAAAGCTTGGAAAACTAAAATCCCTAAAATAAAATCAGTCATGTGACAATTTATTACTATTTTCCTACAAAGCATGTTAACTTTTATAATACTGCACATCACACATTTATTAGATGTTTCAGTGTGGATCATCTACTTTAACTACGCACTAAATGCAAATATTTAATTTTCTCTTGTGCGCATTTGGTCAGTTGAGATCGCCTTCATTCATACTTGTATGGATCCTGATGGGTGGGCAAGGTCATCGCCCAGCACCCCTTCCACCTTCCTGTGCATCGCAATTATTGTTAAATTGTTTGTAGGAAGGAGGAGGCCTGATTTTACCCACCAGTCCAAATGCCAATCATCTCTGATTGGTTTTCTTCTTTTTTATGATGTTGCGGTAAAATAAGTGAGATGATGTTTGTCTGTTGGTGTGAGGGGGGTATTCCCACAGTCATGATTGGAACAGAAAGGGGTGTTTAGGTGTTTAGACGTAGCTCCGACCTCCCGCTACTAAGCAGCTTTGTTCAACAAAACGGTATTCCTGATTTAATTAACACTTCAATTAGATGTGATTGCATAAACACTCTGCTAATAACAGCAGAAAGCCATTTGTAAGCAGCACAGCATTTGTAGGAGTTTTTCTCATTATGGCAATGAGAGCAATCTTGTTATACAAATGATAATTAGGTGTCATTAGCACAACAAACTGGGTTAATTGTGGAGGAGAAGCCCAGACACTTGAGATGGACTGATCAAAGTTCCAGGTTGACATTTTTAGGACTATATTCAGCTAAGGGTAAGACTATAAAAACTATCGCTCATATCAGCCATAAGCTGGACCACAAACAAAATATGAATACAAGGAGAATCATCCATTATGGAATGTATTTTATCACACCCTCTGCCTCCCCCTTATCATCACTTTTTTTCCTTTCTTTATTTATGGAATATTCTTCAGTAATCTGTAGCTGCTCAGAGCATCCCCTTTTGCTACAGCAAGATGGTAGACTTACACCTGAACTTTGATACTCTTTAGCATAATTGCATATCAGCACGCAGCATCACTGTAGTGCACACCAAACAAGCTCTTATGCATGGCAAAAAAACACCACTGTTTGCATAAACCCATTTATTATGAGTGATAGTGCTGCCTTCGGTGACATTTCCTAAACTGGAAGCATCTAATCTTGTTTGGATGCTCGATACTTATTAAAATACCAGAATAGTCAGTGAGGAGATGTCTAAAGCAGAGCTGACCATGTCCTGATAGGCATTGTGTTTTTAGTTACAAATATAAATACATTTGTCTTTTGGCAGGCTGGCTAGCTGCTTTATTTATTTATTTATTTATTTTGTCCAATGAGCTGTCCGAGTGAGAACAGTCCTGTGGCTGTTTGCCTCCATCACACATGATTTATGATCTAAAAGCAGTGAGCAGGGCATTATGGTGGAATATAAAAAAGTTTGTAGTCGATGGCCAGATAGCCAGTCAGACAACTCTCTGGCTGCAGCTGCGAAAAATGCTGTCCATAAAAAGACGACCTGATGCAGGTGTCTGTGCAATAAAGGAAGGAGTAGTTGAACTGCGCCGTGGCGCTTAGCAGCTGCAGACAGGTGGTGGTGGTAGTGGGGCGTAGCGTTGCTGAAATAATTGAATTCTACAATGGTTGGCAGATATCTGAATGTGACTTTGTGCCGCTTCCGTCCTTTATCCCTTCCAAGTCCGAGTATTGACAGCTAAAAACAACAGCCATTATCTGTTAATTACATTAACATTTTATCAGCAGTAGGTTGCTGGCGTGCATGTCCCGCAGCAGAAAGATAGCTGTCAGTCAGAGGCGCAAGCATGGAGAGGAGTGGAGCGGGGGGCTAGAGGGGCAGGCTCTGGAGATGCAGCCCTGCAGGAGAAAGGCCTTCGCTCTGTGCTGCCCTACTGCCCTCGTGCCCCTGCACCTCCAGGCGTAACAGGGAGGGGGCTGACAGGGCCTCTGCTCCACCTCCCCCTGATGCCCTGTCCACAGAAGACCAACCAAGATAACCGCTGACACATGCCAAGCTATCCAACCGCATGGCTTCAAACTCACCAATTTGGGCAAGCTACTCAGGACAATGGACATGAGACGCAGGCAATCAACGTGACACTGCAGTGCTTTGTGAAAACCAAAGGTGGAGCTGTTCCACCTTCTGTTGTAATTATGCAGGACTCTTTGAGCTGTCTGTCCGAGTATATCAATGAACGCTGAACTCTGACTCCGTTGGCTCTGTTGCTGTTTTCTCATTACAGCTCTCATATGTTTTATTTATGCTGTTTGTAGAGTTTCCAGCTCTGCCTGGGCACAGACATGGGTGGCAGTGCCAAACAGAGGACAATAAGAGCGAGTGCCAGCTAGGACTTGGCAGTGGACTTTGTGTGATGGCCCTACTCAGGGAGCACGAACACAGTTTCAGCTCTGCCCGCGGGTCTTTGGGGTTATCCACAGACCTCAGTCACATTACCTCCTGGCTAGTGGGGCTCTGGCTGAAGGGACTTGGCTCGGTTTCGCCCCTTGGCTCTGTTTATTGATTAGAAGCTGACTTATAACTTAATATTTTACCTGCTTATTTCCCCCACTGAAGCCGCTTCCTGTCAAAGGGGCAATAGAAGGATCAATGAGAACCTTGTCTGAGCAGAGAAAGGTCCCAGCAGGGGTCAGGCACTGATTGACAGGAGCTTTGCATTCAGGTGCAACAAAACAGCTCATGGTCAATGAGAAAATCTATATCGCTCTGACCATATTGGGTCTCGTTGCAATTAACAATGCTAGCTTGTTTTTGCATGGAAATGAGCTGGTGTTTCCAGTCACGGAGGAGTTAAGAATCAGTAGCGGAAAGCACACACATCTACCTTACGCCAAACCATACACAAATATCCGAAGAACCACTGCTGACAAAGAGAGAGTAAGAAAGAAAGAGATATCAAGTGTAGTAATCAAAATGAAAAATGGGTCTCCAGCTACTTTAAACAAGAGCTAATTTATCACCAGAAAGTAAGGATAAGTAGCCGAGTTGTTGCCGTTCAGTAAGTACCCGTTCTGCACCAAATTATTCTACCCCTGCCTGCGTGCAACCATAAATCATACACTTCCACACATCTTTTCCTATTAGCAGCCATGCTAGGCATGGGCGCGTGCTTAGCTACCAAACACAGACTAATAGGCTACAACTTTTAATTTTGAGAATGCAACTCCACCTTTCAATGTTCCCCACCTCCAATCCCTCATTTTCTGTAGTCTACCCCACCAACTTACTTCTGCTCTTCACATCACAACATTCACATTATTACAAACAGAAACAGTCTCCAATCAGGTTTATCACCTGATACCAGCCAATCAAGAGCCTTGTCCTCCCACATAGTTGGTAATAAGACTGGGGGGCACTGCCTTCTGTTTTTAAGCGAGCTTATCTTTTTGCTCTGGAAATTTATTGTGTGTCTACAACAAATAATTTTTCTTTAGCTGCTCAAGCCTCTTCGGTGTGTTCTTATTGCCTTTTACATTGCTATGCTCAGATTTGTGAAATAGATATTAAAGTGATAGTTCAAATATTTTTAAAGAGTTTTCTGGATTTGTAATCAGAAGTCCGAATTTTACCTGCAGTAGATAACCATCTCAGTTTAGAAAAATGGAGATGGGTCAAAACCAAAGCAGTCTTCTGCTGTTTTAAAACACCTGCAGGACATGAAAACACAATTGCATAAACATGGTAAGGTATTTTAAGCATTACATTGGATTATATTTACAAAAAGACTGTGGTTTGTTAACAGTGGTTGTAAAACTTTTGTTGCAAAACAGATCATGTTAATTTTAAATCACCATTTTTTAATTTAATTAATAACTGAGGATATGGAAATGTATTTTTTCCCAACAACACTGGGGAAAGCAATTATCTGATGGAAAACTATTGCAACATAATAATCTGCAAAATTGCCATCAACTTGGGATTTTTGTGCTTGTTTTATTGGTAAAATTTACTTCTGTTTTTGTAGGCTATGTCATGATTTCCGGGGACTGCTGTGTCCTTCACACCTGTTCATCTGCTCATTACGCCCACCTGCACATAATCACAGGTTCCTGTAAACATAAACTCCAATGTTCCATCCTATTGCTTGTTTTGGTTGTTCTCCTTATTGTTTCACCATTATGGTTTATTGGTGTGTTTTTGTTCCTGTAGTTCTTGTGTTGTTTAATTTGATCCCCTGTCAGCGTTTTATTTTTGATTTAAGTTTATGTTTACTCAAAAGTCATCTGCCTCCTAGATTGCGCCCCAGGTCTTTTTCATGATTTCACTACTAAAAATAAACCAAAAAAACAGTTTTTACTGCTTTTCCCTTGGCTTTAAAGTTTGTTACAAAGTCCATAATTTCTTCATGTTTTACAAGATGTATCATGAGTACAATCGCTTCAACATGTTTGAATTAATGCTTTGAATTTGTGGAGCACTTTCTGTTGCCCGAGATCGTCTGAAACAATCTTTTAAACTACCAAACATATTGTCTAAATGCACACATTACATCAAATGCCTTCCACAACAGCAAAACAATAAGCAGTAAAATAAATTCACTGGCTTGGAAGTCCCGGAAAAGACAGCAGCAGCAGCTCCAGTCAAATGCTAAAGGGACGTTATGCGTGATGGATGGAGTCTTTGACTTCCAGTAGAAGTGGCATGATGGCCAGGCATCTCTCTGAAGTGCTCTGCTCGCATTGTGACCAATTCCTGTTATGTCCCTGTTTCATTGTGGTGACAGCATGAGGAATGCTTGGTTTTGTTCTCCCTACTGTTGCTATCCATCATTTGTGGAGAACGAGAACGAGAGCACAGTGACACCTTGCTTTCCACCTCTAATCCCCCTCACAACTCTCTCTCTCACACACACACACACATCTTTCTCTTCACACTTGTCTCTCTCTCTCTGTTTCGAGACGTCCTTTCTTTGCCACAGCACCCTTTTTCTTCACTTACACGTGTTGTTAAATTATCTCTACTGTTTTTCACACTTCATTTCAGTGGATCCCTCTTTATGGAGCACATGAGGGGACAAAAGTGGAGCTATGTGCTGCAGCTCTTTTCACAAACAGTTGGCTGATGAAGGCAGCCCAATCCCTCCCCAAATCAATTCACTACTTAAAGGCGGATGTAATTTTAGCTTAGTCAATGTGCTTGGTGTTAAAAGCATCCTGCCTGAATTTTTTTAACCTCAAGGAAAAAAAAAACACTAATGTCCAAGCATCTAATTAAAGCTTGAGTCTCACTTGATCACATTCTGGAGCGGTCAATGGGTAGGAGGATAAAACAGTTTAATTACTTCTCAGCCCCCCCTCGCTTCAGCATGGTTAAAACTAATATTTAATTAGAAAATAAACAGAAAATTAAGGCCTTGGTGTCCAATCACGATCAATGAAGCAGAGCCAGGATTTACATTGCAATATGAGGGAAAACTCCCAGCGTATATTGCCACATAAAAGATACATAATTAGTCAAACGTAATTAGCAGAACATTACGCAATTATTAGGCTGTAGAGCAATGCCTTTCATGCTTCTGTGACAAAAAAATCAAGGAGACCACTTATCAATCAGCGAATAATTCTGTTGCATTTGCGCAGTATTTGCACAGGAGAAGATTTTCCAGATGTTTTACTGCACCACAATATTGGGCTTCAAAATGACAACAGTAATGTCCTTTTCCATTCATTTATTTTACTATGCAATCACGTTTAAAGGTTGATGCCTGGTAAAAAAACCAGTCTGAGTGTTGTTATCCATCCCACTAAGGAATAAATAATAAGTAGACATTTGCTGCAAGTACAAATAGTTGTTGTTCTGCTGCTTAATAAGTATACAGGACCTGGGCCCGCATCTAGGTGTGTCACTGTGTATCGCTCAAGCTTGAGTGTTGAGATCCTATCTCATAAAGAGGCTTATAAATGTACAACTATCTCACGTCACATAAAAGAGCCAACTGATTTATTTCTATTGATCAACTGCCGGTGACTGAGACAGTCTTGAAATGGAAATCAACACAGTCAGAGCTGTCTCACTGCACACAGACACATCCACATAAATCGTCTGTGGGACTATGTAGTTTAGTATTTCAAAGTATGCAAGGTTTACCATGCCTTATGTAAAAGTAACTTCATGAAAAGTATAACAACGTGTACTTCAAGGCGACTGGTGGACATGTAGACATATGGAAACACATGAATATTGCAAACTAGCCAAGCGCTTGATCCATCCCCAACTTTGGCAAGCTTTTAAAAAACAAGCAGAGTAAGCTGACACCCAAGTTTACTAAGTGCCTATGTGACATCACAGCTGACCAGTGCTAGACATTGACCCTCAACCTGTCTCTGTGTGGTGCCCCAAAGGTGTCATAATAGCTGGGCTGGAAGCTTTGCTTGGGATGACAGAGTGCCAGGCGCTCTCCCACCAGGACCTCATTTCCCCCGGTGAAAATGGATAGCACGTCCAAAGCGTAGCTTAGTTTAAAATGCAAAATGTGGACATTATCTGGCATGGAGATTCAGCGGCATCCATCACGCTATGCTAATGCAGCCCAGTGGTTAAGATATTCTAATGTAAGCCACCCTGGAGATGTAGAGGAATTAACACAAACAGAGCAGGGCAGCGGGAACACAGAGGGGTCAGGAGATAGGACAGGGGAGCTACTGGTGAGACAGGCACTACCACACACACACACACACACGGGATCCAATAAAATCAAGCACACATTGTCGCTTAGCATGTGCGCTGGCAGAAACACCCCATCCATTTATAAATATATATACAAATGCCAATTACCTTTTTAATTATTAGAATTATTTGTGTGATCATCTTACAGCCATATCCAATTCCACCACCATTCAAATGTTTTCTCCTTGGCTGGAGTAGCGCTTCCATTCAGCAGATGCTGGATGGATGCTGAGTTTGTCCTCTCTGTTTGGGGGTTTGCAGAGTCCCAGCAGACTTCCTTTTCTCAGCTTAGCCACTCTCCTGACAGCCCTGTCCTATTCCACCCTGCTCTGCCTGCCAGAGCTGCAAGGGAAGGCATTATTATCATTATATTAATGTGACATTAATTGCTTTTACTTTTTCACTCCATTAAGTGTGCTCTATCTCTTCGGGAGCCTGGCCAGATGGTTTATCACTTCCCGAGCTGTTGGTAGCACCATTAATGGGCTAAGACACTGGGCTATAAAATAATTGTGCTGCAGTGTTGGAAATGTTCATCGTGCTAATTGAAAAGTAATTGTGGAGGTATAGTGCAACTGTCATGCCATAAAAAGGCTGTCATAGGTAAGGAGGCATGCTTTGTTATAAAACAAAAATGGCTTTTGTTTGCAGTCGTGCAGTCCACCGAGTGGTTAAAGCAAAAGGAGAGCAGCCTTTTATACTAAATGTTCACACAGGCAACAGTCCATTGTCTTCCCCCTCACATATACATTTTAAAAAATATAACACTATTTTATGCTGTTATGATTTATGCTATCTTAGTGTTTAGTTGTATCTGTAAAGCGTGTCTGCCTACTGTAAAATTAACACTGTGAGGAGAAGTAAATTAGTCTATTAAACATGACATTTAACAGTTAGGAAAAATTACAGAGCAGAAAAATGATTTTACAGCAGAGAGTCAAAGCATCAAGTATAACTTTGTAGAGATGAAACACTGAACTGTAAACTACACAAAAGAAGGATTTCAACAGTGAGACATGAACTGTGTCAGTCATTTCTGCAGACTATAAGATACAGCCACACCTACCTGCAAATATAAATAAATGGAGAAAAGCTTTTTTTTAACAAATGTATTTTTTTGCACAATCTACTGTAACATTTCAGCCTTTGTGTGGAAGTGTTTGCACGACCACAATCTTGTATGTGTGCTTGGCATTTGCATCTCTGATTTTCCATTACACTGTGTTTTTTGGTTTGATATAAATCAGAATTACAATTTTAGTCACTGTGATTTACTTTAATGAACTTTGGATATTACAATGCAGAAGCAAGAATGTTAAATCGTTAAAGTGTTAATGTAACATTATAAAATGTCATTAAGCTGGCAATTAATCAACTAGAAAAATAAAAAAGGAGGATTTTAGATCCTAAAGCACTGTAATTTTTTTTTTTACAATAATGAGTGTTGAGAACTGAAACACATCAGCAATGTAACCTTTGACCTTTGAGGACATTGTAAATCTTTTTTTCTTGTTGCATTAAGTTGTATCAAAATTGCAATTTACAAGCGTTTAAAAATAGCCAAGAAAAAGTTATAGTCAGATGTCAAGATACTTCGGGTAAACATACATTTTCCTGACAATCTTGATCTATATGTCTGCAAAATGACAGATCCCAAATAACAGATGGTTTATTTATTATTGAAATTAAATATATTTAACAAAAATCTGACTCAAATTATTAGAAATATTGTGCTGTGAGAAATAATTTGATGTGACAGCTGAGAAGTGTAGCCTGAAGGTGGGAGGTACTAAGTGAAGGTCTATCAGTGTGTGTTTGTGCCGCTGTTATTGATGAAAGTTTTTTTGTTTGAGGTGATGTTGTGGGTTAACAGAAGGTCCAGTGGGCACCGATTCTAAGCCGTCATTACTAAAACAAAGCAGCTTCCCGCTGCTTATCAGCCCCGCATCGACTCCCTCAACAGTCGCTGTCGCCCAAACAATCCGGAGTATTGACACTCATTGACTGGGACCTGAGGAAGAAGGGGATGGTGAACTTGTCTAACACAGATCAGGGTCAGGGCAAGACATAGGGGATGGGGCAGTTTGTATGTGAGACCCCCCTCAAACTCTCTTATGGATCCAGTCATGCTGTGTGTGCTCCTAATCAATGACACGGGTCGAAAATGAGGGCTGAAGTTGGGGTAACTGATTCCAACTGTTATGATGCCATGTTAGTGCGGTTAGGTTTACTGATTTTTTTTAATTTGAACATTTCTTACAAAAAGACAAAAGAATTCTTTAGTCTGTTCCAGTTTGATGCTACCTGCCTGAACTGTGAGCCACCTCCACCCTTCACCCAGTTTCCCCTCCCTTTGTCATTTTATACTCCTACCAAGGTCAATATCCTCAACAATTAGTCCAAGGAGGAGCAGGAGTAGTTGAAGCATGGTCGCACCCGCTCCAAATGCCCCTTCAAAGGCTTTGGGGGGCAGCAACGGTATGTCAGACTAAAGTGAAAAGTGTACCCATTTTCTCTTTATGTCTCCATTTGCTACGTTCATTAGGACCATTCATGAGCACTTAGAGGCCCCTTTAACATCCACACATCACCCTGGTCATGATAACCTCTCCTTGGTGCACCTTTACTAATCAAAATCAATGCAAGTCTGTAGGTTTGGGTGAAAGAAGGTCAGAAAACTACAAATGCAGCCAACACAATGCTTGTTTCCATAAAGTGTCATCATATTCTTGTCATTTTGATTTGGCTACTGGTAAGTCTTTAAGGGGTCTGGTTGGGTAAGGCATAACCTCTGCATCTTTGCACAGTTTAAGAGTGTAAATCCGCCTTTCTTCTCTTCTCTCTTTCTCTTAAAAGAATAGATACCCACTGGCCTGTCAAGCCTCAGAGGAAGAGAAAACAAGAACCGGGCAGCCGTCAGGGAGCATAGAGTGTGAAAGCACAGAGGGGTGAAACAAGTACAAATGTTTAGCTCTGAAAAACTAGTCTCCCATGGGTTCATGTGCTGTGTTACAAAGAAAAAACTGAGATAGAATCATTACATCTGGCTCAGGATGATCCGGTTGTTCTTAAAGTGCACTCAAACACTTTCTTACAGAAACTTGTGAATATTTGTTGCATCTGAGATAACATCAAATTGAATTCCAATCTTGGAATGGTTCGCTGTTTTTAACTTTTTTGTCTGTCCAGCTGTTCTTCCATTTGACAGACCTCACACACTTTCATAAACAAACGATTTTCAGTTGATGATGAGAGGCCGCTGTTTGTTAGGGGTCAACTCTAGGAATGCAGGCAAACACAAAGGCAATTAAAAGGAGGATTAAAGATTAAAGGCTGACATGGCAACAACAAAAACAAAATAATAAAAACACAGAGGACAATCAGACTGGGTATGGAAATCACATTGGTGGACTTCAGATGAATGAAGACATAAAGAATAATTGGACTGAGGTTTATAAGTAGAGTGGAGACACCTGGGCAAAATGACAACAGGGAACAGGTGTGTGTAGGAAGGGCAGGACTGAAAAGCTGAAAAATACTGAGAACAGAAAATATGGGAAAGCACATGAAACAAACTGAACCCAAAGAAAATACAATGAATAAACATCACAGAAATAACAAAAACCTTACAAAACAAAAAGGACTGCAGGACATGACTCAGATCAGGACAGCCTGAGTGTCTTCTGATGCCTCAGCTGCCTGAAAACAAGGAGCGCACGACTCAATTTTTGATTCAAGTAAGTGATTTGCATAGAAAAGTTCATAAGCATGGGACATAAGGATATGATCATAAAAGAGAGTAATAAAAAATTTAACTATGACAGAATATTAAAAGTGGCAGTAAATTGAAGACAGGCAGCAAAATGACCCTTACGGAGAGACTTCCTCGATTGGGACTGCTAATCTCAGCACGCGAGAGGGGTGCTCACTGTACACAGAGAATAAAACACCTCCTCCCGACCCCTGACAGATACGGTTGTCTCTCACACTTTCATCCTGCTGGATAGTTAAGATTTAAGATAATGACACAACGACTTTCACGTTGATGCCGACATTGAATCTTTTTAAGAGGCCTCCTGCTGCCGAGCTGGGACGGCCTGTCAGCCAGTGGCAGTGAAAGAGCTGAATGTCTTGCGCGCACTCGTTTCCCGATGTCAGGAAGAAATTGTTCGTAACATCGGCCCCTCACACTTGTCTCAACTCATTTATTTCAGCCAAGGTCTGCGGATATAAATAAAAGGAAATGTTACTGGAGCATTTAAACTGGGCGCCAGCCTTGAGAGCGGTAATGTAACCACATATCATCAAAACTGCTGAATCTCCTTTTGTCACCACACATGACGCGCAATTCCTTCAAACATATTCATGTTTGTTGCCATTCATACAAATAAATAATCAAAGAAAGGCCCTTTAAAGCTGACCTCTACAGTAACACTGAGTGTCCATCAGATTTATACAGTAGCAACTAAAAATAAGGTTTGAAATCATCTACTACCCTCAGGCCTCAGGCCTCTGTCTGTCTTTCCAGCTCACTCCAGGAACGTTTTTGCTGCGTTTAAAGGATTTCATCATAATTGTAGTTCAACAGGTGGTCCATAGATGGAGCTCTTCTCATTACAATATGCATTGTATGGCATTAGGAGCTGTGTGCTTCCTTTATTCTGGAGCAGCATTTTAAAAGCTGAGCTGCTCCACAGGCTTTACTTTATCTTGTTTTCTGTCCAAGCAAACAAACAGGAAAACAAACATGCCACTTATTTGAAATAGAAAGACAAATTTGTATTTGTCTGATTCGGTGTCCATTTTAGTTGTGTGTCTCTGCTTTACTTAACACACCGGACCCCTTGTGAGTGAGTGTCAAACCACAAACCACCGGGTCCCCGGAGCTGTATGACTTAATTGAGCTATCCTGGGAAATCTAATTACAATAATGCACAGAGGATTGTGTGATATTCCCTCTGCTCCTGCACTAACACCTTTCCCTCAAACACACGCGCACACGCACACGTGCTGTTGCTCACGTCATGTGCACACACATATAAAATGAAAGGGAGGGCAAGAGAAGACACGGTGGCTGTGGATATTCACAAACTGCAACAACTGTAAAACATTTAATGGAAGATGTTTTAATCACGATTCATGGGCCAGTAAACTTTTAAAATGCAGTCAGTCAGATGTGAGGTCATAAAAAAAGACAATATGATCAAGGAGTGACGTGTTTATACGAGGACTGAAAAGTTTTGCAAAATTTTATGTTTTTACCATTTGAGGAAAAGTTTATATGAGAAAAGCTTTGGTAAAGCATTGGAAAAAGCACCTGAAATAAAAATGAGAATTAGACTGAAGGTTACTTAATTTGCTTAATTTGCTAATTCATATTCAGTTCTGTAGAGTTATTCAAAGACGGTTGTATGGGGGTCACTGGTGCCCATGTCCAGTAGTCACAGTGCGAGGGGCGGGGCTAACCTGGACAGGTCGCAAGTCCATCACAGGGACACATAGAGACAAACGAGACAGACAACCATTCACTCTCTCACTCACACATAGGGACAATGTGGAGTTACCAATCAGCCTAACAGTCATGGTTTTGGACTGTGGGAGGAAACCGGAGTACCCGGAGAAAACCCAAACTCTACCCAGAAATGTCCCGGGGCCTGGATTTGATCCAGCGACCTTCTTGCTGGGAAGCAACAGAAAAAGTCAGATGGTGGTGACACCTTTAAAAGAATTGAATGTTAATAAACTAAATGCACATTTATAGTTGCACAACATGCACCTGATTTGTTCCTCCAACAGAAATATGTCAGCAGTTTGCAAAGCAGATGTGATTTGTGCATAGTTTCTTAAAATGTCAATATGTGTTGTATTAGGTCTGTGATTGAGTGCAAGGTCAAAGGGACACGGGGAGGGAGAGAACAAGGGAACAAGCTAAAAGATGGTGGTGGTGGTGGTGGGGGGGTTACTATTGTGCCCAAGGCCATACCCACGCAGACGGACACCATATTGAAATTAGCAAATGGACTGCGCAGTGTCGCTTGATGCCCCATTTGCAGTCCCCTCTTCTCCGGGTGATATACAGATGCACATAGTGAGGGGACATCACTGTTTCAACAGGACATCAGAAAGAAGGGGGGAGAAAGGAAGAGGAAGGAGGTGTGTGTGTGTGTGTGTGTGGGTTCCTTACCTCCTCACTGTCCTAAAATGAAATGGGTCGAGTCTTATTTATTTACAGCATGTTTTGCACTCCTCCCATAACACTGTAAATTACCTGCATGGTCAAGGCTCCTTCCTCAAGCAAGGAGAGTGAAAAGGACATAAAGCATGAGATCTCGACGATATTTAATTCCAGAATCACGTATGATCTGTCAATTTTCATATATCAGGCTTTATGAGTCATATTTTAAATACAAAATCACGTTTATGAATATATATGTGTGAGTTATGGGCGGCCACATGCGTTATACGGTGTACGGCGCGTCTACGGGCCCCGCCAATATTTATGAGATTTCTATAGTGTAGCTCATATGAGGATAAAGGATGAGTGATTTCCACACTGAGATCTTGCCATGCTGATCATGTATCAGTTTCTTATTTCACATGCACTTTTATCACAGTGTTTGAATCCTAGTTCATTTTTGATAAGATGTGGAAATGATGGTAAGGATAATGCTAAATATGTTGCAGCACCTTTCTTTTTTTGTGTGTTTAAAGTAAATTATGCTCACAGAAAACACTTGACTTGGTGGACACAGTAAAGCCTGACACTTACTGGAATTAGATAGCAGATAGCAGTGAAGATAGCAGGTGTGTATGAGTGAGCATGTGTGTGTTTGTATGTGTAGAAAAACACAGAATACCATCAGAGGGAAATCTCTGGGGACCAGACCTGGTCTTTGGCTCAAAAAGGGGCCTGGGTCTCCTCCATTATGGCAAACAAGTGCATTTGCTTTAAGGCCATTGGAGATTTCTAACCTTTGCTTGACACACAGAAAAGGTCAGGCTCATCCATGGTCTCCCACTGGAGTCGAGCGGGAACATCCTTGGTCCTCATCGTCCAGAAAATTGTTGGAACCCATGTAGTTCCAGTAAGAACAGTGCAGATTTTATTATTTAAGATGTGCAATTTATTTCAAATGTTAGCACAGCATCAACTTATTTTTCTCGTGAAAAAAACACGCATTTAAAGATAGCTTCTTTGACGTTGGGTTCCGTGGAACAGTTATCTATTGTAGATAGGTCTTTGAACAGTTTGAAGAGATAAAGTTTAAATATGACCAGATTGATGAGCTGATGGATAATTTAAACAGAGCAAAGACCAGAGTGGATTGTGAATGCTCAAAAACCTAACAATCCTCAAAAAATGCACATTGTTCCCTGCCTTTCATGTAAGAGTTTTAGACCAAGATCATCTTGTATTAAGAAACAGAACAGCTTTAGATTTTTTGGTCAAATTTTGAAAATGTGATATTGTGATATCTTGTAAAGGTATGCTGGCTCTTGATGAAGGTGTTGTGAATGACTGTCAGCTACTACCACATCAAATTTTAACCTAATGCTTGTAAGTTAGAGTCATTTTTGTATAGGTTAATATCCATTTGCTTTTGTTTGAGTTCCCCATGTACACTTATATGAAGCAACACAATTCAAACACAGGACTGACACAAAGTAATGACTCTGTAACTGTGCTAAACGCTTGTGAAGTGAGCACACACACCAGCTTGTGTAAGTTTTTCTCCAGTTGATGGACATATCTATGCTTATCAATGCGCCTTATCTCCCTTCATTATTCCCAAACCAGTGGTTAAATTGGAAAAGCCCATAAGAACACGTGAAAACATGGCAGAGGTAATAAAACAGAAGAAAAAGTCATCCTTCTTCATACACACATTTCACAACAATGCTTTCTTTGGGTGGAAGAAGATACATTTGGCAGGTAGTTGGAAATATTTCTGCTCCTCTGCAGCTTCCTATCAGTGAGCAGCACAGATAAAGATACAGTATGGGTAAATAAATCTCAAATGAAGAGACAAAACCCTTAACATGCACTTATCTGTGTGCGTGTGTGTGTGTGTGTGTGT
>JAVKLF010000002.1:10941947-10957908 GCA_034783495.1 Millerichthys robustus | reverse complement strand
GTGTGTGTGTGTGTGTGTGTTTATATAGTTCATACCTGCTCTTTTCACAGCCCTCGTATTCCTACAATCTGTAAGTGCTGAAGAACACAAGCTCTACGGTTTTAGGTATTTTCTTCCATAGATCTGGTGGGTCAGTATAGTCTCATCTGAACTCGTCATGTGTGATGCCTTTTTTCAGTCTCCTTTGGGAACTAGCCTCAGGAGATTTTATGGGTTTGCATAATTTCTGCTGTTGCTGAAACAGTGAAAATCGCTTTTGCAGCTTGGGTTCAAAAATGGGTTCAGAAAGAAGCAGATGCTATACTCCACTTTTTGTTCCTGGTTTTTGTTGGACAGCTAAAGCCAACTAAGACTAAACAAAACAGTCTTTCCTTTTCATTTTTATGTTTGCGTAATGATTTGGTATTAAATGGAATCAGGGTAGTTTGACAAACTGAGAGAACGGTCTTGCTGATGGGCATAAGGTTTTTGAGGACAGTGGCTCACCCATGCATTAAGTGGTGCAGGAGTGTAACCTGATAAATGCACTTAAAACAGTGAAGATGGACAATGAGAGGGTGAAATCTCAGATGGCCTGATTTGTGTGCCTGCTAGGCACTTTGACAGCCTATTGATCAGCTCTGGGCAGGGTCAGAGGTGTGGGGATGCATGGCTCGGATACTGCTAGTGGGACAGGTACAGCACAGCAGTAACCAAGATCTATTAGGAAATAGATCTACTCCTGAGCCCATTACATTGTCCTTTTGTTAAAGACCAGACATGTTGTTGACTGCTGGCATTCAGTTTCCTCTGCCCAGATGGGTGAATTTTCTTCTTCAATATAGTACACAACAACAATATGGCAATCTGTCTGCCTTTTGAAATTGATGTGACGTAACGCTTCTGTCTGGGACATTGATAGCTCTATGGTTGTGAAAATGCCCCGCTCCTGTTATTGAATAGTAATAGGCTTGTCGGCCGGTGCCTCCAATTTCACAAATGGAGCAATAAATACACATAACAGAATCAGTGGAACAATAAGAATGTCTATAAAGAATGTTTGTGCCTCAAAAAAACAAGGAGCAGAGCGTGGGGTTGGGGTGGTGGTGGTGAAGCGGGGTGATGGGGAAGCAGACATGGGAGGTCAAAGCAGAATTTGACAAAAACAAAACAAAACAAACAACAAAAAAAAAAGAGGATGAAAAGTGTGAGCATGTGAGAGCGAAGCAGAGGCAGAAAGATGGTGGCCCACTCTTCATTTCTGTGCCACAAGCTCTCCTGGGCATTTACGTGCTCCGTTTTCAACCTAAGTGTAATTTGAGGCCCGGGTTGATACAAAGTGTATGCAGCAGCTCTGTTCAAACCCAATCATTCAGCCTGACGTGTAATCCTTTCCCTCACCATCATCACGTTGCTTTGGGAATAATGAAAAACACTTAAGCAATACACAGCAGTCATACAGCTGCGAGTGGGGGGCCGCATCTTGATGAGCTGTCCCGTAACTCTAATGAAAGGTGTTTTGACCTGCCAATGGAGGTAAATGATTGCCTCGCTACTGTATCTGTGAGGAACTTATTGATGCCTGTATCTGGTCCAGCTGTGGGATTTGCATGAGAAACGAGGAGTGTGTTGCTTTTTTAAAAAAAATGGAGCTCGGCACCAGTGAGCTCTAGAGCTCTTTCTCTCCTACCATCCTCAGTTCATTTCCCTTTTTTTCTTGTCTTATGATGCCGTTGTTTCATAGAGGATTATTACAATTAATTGGTTGGCAAGACATTATTTCAAAAAGGGAAATTGGCTTTCATAATTATATAGAGAAGGGAATACTTTAACTCCCTGGAATATCAGCTTTCTAAAATAATGGAGTTGTGCCACCACCTCCCTCTTTCCCATTTCCCCCACCGCCATCAGTGTTAGCGTGTCTGTCTGCCTGTTTCCTGTGACGGATCCATTTTCAACAGTCCCTGGCCCTGCAGCGGCTGTGGTTGATTGCTGGATGGTTGGGTAGCCGACTTGCCTCACTCACAGCCAGCCAATCTCTGGTCTTCTGGGATCCCCGGGTCTGCTCTTTGTCCCACCTCACCCCGGGACTGTGTGTGAATGTTTGGTCATATCAGAATTGGTATCGACTTAGCAGACTGCAAGATCAGGTTAAGAGTTGTTACACCGAATTAATAACGAAGCAACGCTGTACTGGTGGAACCGTTAACACAATAAAGAACAACTAAGTTAATAATCAGCATGCAGAAGTGTAGTAGTCTAAAAGACGTTACGATTTTAACTTGCAGTTGTTAAATTTGATTTATAGACTTTCAGTCAAAACACAAAACGAATCACAGAGTTCAGTGAGTATTTAATTCATTGATTCCTTTACCCTTTTAAAAATCAAAACAGAAGTTACACAGATATTGGTGATTCAACAATCAGAGATATCAATGTACACCATTGCCAAATGATATATTTCACACAATAAATACTTGTAGCACAGGAGCAGGAACTCCGTTACCGGTCCAGGTCTGCAATTTGTCATCAAGGGACCAATTCTGACACACTGATGCTCATACAAACACAGTAACCAAAATGGGGATTGCATCCTGTGATGGTCAAAGTGGAGCATGC
Organism: Millerichthys robustus; assembly: GCA_034783495.1. Lineage (NCBI taxonomy): Eukaryota > Metazoa > Chordata > Actinopteri > Cyprinodontiformes > Rivulidae > Millerichthys > Millerichthys robustus. The sequence goes on along the minus strand of JAVKLF010000002.1, from coordinate 10,955,310 downwards.
TTTTACCTTCACAAACAGTCTGTTGTGGATGAGCAGGATGAGGAAATCCAAAACTACAGTTACAAATGGTTTGGCAAGCGCAATGAGGGGTAAAAACCTTTTTTTTTATAAAACAATGGTGGCTCAGGTACAGTATGTTGAAGATGTGAGAATATTACAGAGCAGAAAGTTGAATCAGACAAAGATTGACATTATAATAATGAGGTAGTAGTCAGCAGGGTGCTGCGTACTTTGTTTTCTAATGGTGCTGAAATATTTACAGTACACCCATGGACACATTTTATAATGTAAGACATGACTTTTTATTTATTACGGAACCATGATGGAGGGTATATTGAAAAACAGTCATCAAAATGTGTATAAATGTTGCAGTTTTAAGATTTGTACTGCAATTTCTCTCTGAAGTAGGATCAAATCATACAAGGCTGAGACTCATAAGAACAGATTGGTTTGGCTGTAAGTATATAGGTACTATAGATATTTGCTTATTTCTCTCAAATAATGGTAAATTGTTATGTTAAAAGCATGTCCGTAGCTTGACTTTAGTCAGAATTGGTCCCTGCTGTATTGCACAAGAGTAAAATAAGTTAGTTTTACCCCTTCTACAGTGGAGCATGTTAACAGGACAGTGGCTAGTTTCGGTTTGGGGCAAACAGAAGATGATTGTCATCCTCCATTTGTGGCCAATCAGGTAGACGAACAGAAAGGCATGCGGGCTGATATTGATATCAGACACATGGCTACAACTTTAACCAATGCAATGCCAGAGACACCTTTCATCACAGTTTCACAGTTCTACATTATTGTGATGGAAGCCACAGTTTTGTCACGTCACAAAAAAATTTAGCAGTAGTTTAAGCAATCCCCTCCCACATATTCTCTTTCACATGGAGAGCAATGTACGGCATGCTTCGTGTAATGAACCTGTAGCTAAACGCGAGGAGCAGGGGGAGAGATCCATCACCCACCGGAGATCACGCCTTGTAAAAACACACCGTCGAGACTGCCGTTTCCCTTTGAGGCTTGCTGACACTTTGTTTCTTGCATAGCTGTTCACTTGTGCATGATTGGGTGCTCCGAGTTCTCATCGCAGATGCCTGCTTGCCTCCTGACCAGCGGGGAGGGTGTTACTCTGCGCTGGCCGCTGTGTCAACATGAGGTGAAGAAGTGTTGTTCCACGTGTCTACTGTACGCCCGGCGCCAGGCTGTGCCGTAAACAGCGTCCCGCTGTGAAAAAAATAAACCCACCACGAAGTGCCACTACTTCTGTTTTGCACCTGTTCTTCACCTCTGTTTGGTTAAAGCCCTATAAAAGCAGGCACGGCTATTAAAAGATGGAAGGTGTCTAAAATGGTGAGAGCAGATGCTGGACACCTTGCTCCCTGTGTGTGGGATGACTTAACCTCAGGCTTAAAGGGGGTCCAAAAATAGAGGCCGGCTGACATACGGATGTCTGATTGAACACGGAATCTCATAGACTTCTGCCACTCGGCATAAATCCTTTGAAACTTCCAGACCAAATCTGCTGATTATCTTTCACCTAGGCTGAAGCAGGTCATCTATTTGCATGTCGAGAGGCAATTTCCACAGGCTTAACCCATGGCCAAATGTGGGGTTTAGTGCGTGAGAACCACCAATACAGACCTCTGTAGTAGAGGAGAACTATGAGTGTTTGTTCCACAGAGGGGACTGAGTTGGTCTTTAAGCAACAGCAGCATTGAGAAGCACATGAATGATAGGAAATTAGCCCGACTTTCCAACATTGCTGAGTTACTACATAAGACGATTGACTATTTTTACCTGCCTATGCTAGATTGGTTAAACGTGTGACCAGCATGTCTTCCAGTCTGAGACAAATACACAAAAAAAAAAAAATATCACACTGTTCTGGAGAGGTATATCCAAATACATTTAAACTGATAAAAGAGTTCACATTTATGTACGATTTTTCTTGTTTCAGCTCTTTTTTTCCCCTTTTTTCTTATGTTTTTTTTTTTTTTTTTGCAGGAGGAGAACAAGAAAAGATGGCCACCTGGTTTGCCAGACATTGAACTGTACACTCAACCTTCCAAATAATAAATATTTACATGTCCTTGTTGAGTTCAGGAAAAAAAAAAAGAAAGAAGAAAAACCATACATGTGAGCATCGAGTCTGTGTAAGGTTGTTGACACCTTTTCTTCTGCCTCAACAGTGTTTTAGGAACTTCTACCTTTCTGGTAAAACAAAAATCATTATCTTGTTATCAAGATGTACTTATTTTGAAAATGAGCAGAAGGGTCCTTCATACAAAGCATGACCACTGACAATTACCAAAAAAAATTACTGTACATATTATTTCTTATATATTTTAAATTAATCTAATTTTTATTTTTATACTAATAACCAAGTTTTCCACTTGGTTTTTTTTATTTATTATGCTGTGTCCCAGGATTCCAGGAAGAGAAGGAGTCAGAACTGCCAGTCTTTGTCTTGCACTCCTAAAGCGTGTTTCCTGCTCCTGAGAACCTTTAGTCTTGGTTCAAGTCATTCTCCGTCTCCTTGATGTTGCCACCCAGCCTCCAATCAGACCTTGGCCTCCAGCATCTCCAGGAACAGTTTGTGCATGGGCACCTTGCCCTGCACCTTGATGCTGTAAAAGTGCTGCACAGCCTTAGTGGCCGTCTGCCTCAGCAGGGGCAGCGTCATGAGCAGTTTGCCAGCTCGTCGTGGGTCCTCCTGATGCTGGCTGCTCTCGTAGTCCTGCAGGGCCTCATGGAGAGCATCCTGCAGCTTCTGGACCGCCTCCATGTCCTCTATGTGCATGGAGTCTGCTGGGACGAGAGAGAGCAAAGAAGCATGATGGATTTTCCTAATAAAAATTAATGAAAGATTTTTGAAAGAAATTTAGCAAGCACTTATCTGCAGCGGTAATAAAACAGTAGATTTTGGGAAATGGATTTTTCAACTACAAAATTAAATTATTTTTTTGCTTCTGTCAGTAGCAGCACGAAAGAAAGTTATCAGTACAACTCACATCCTGACAAGATAAAAAAATACATCATAAAAAGTAAAAGGAAGGAACATATTCCTTATTTTTTATATATACAATTGCTGTGTAGTGGATGAGGTGGAGTTTTTAAATGGCTTTTGATCGGTGGGACTAAAAATCAATGTCTTTTAGTAAACAATGCAATGAATTTTACCAAATCTCTGCTGTTAGAGTACACATTTTATACTGCACTGTTCAAAAAGACAGAGAGATGACCCAAATAAAAGCTGCTGCATTAGAGGAACTGGACACCACAATACCACGTGAGGTGAATTTAACGTTTTTTTCAAAGCAAGTATCTATTTTCTGCACAGTTAAAACAAAATCTGACTCAAATGCAATGGAAATCTTTGACACCCTTGAATTTTAAAGCAGTCTTCTGTTGTGGTCCAGCCTTCTTTTGATGTTTCCCGCTTTAACAACATTATGCTGCACACGGTACCAGTCTTCTTTGCTTTTTTCTGTCTCTGCTTTAGTCTCCCAGCTCCTCTCAGGGACAGTCCTGGGTGGCACGTTCCCTCACTGGTTAACTGGCATCTTGTTCTCTGGAGACAACATGTCATTGGCCGCCTGACTCGTCTCACCTTGGCAGTGCATATTTCACCACGTGGGACAATAAAAGGCAAAACAGATTTCAGGCTTCGCCCCAAATTCATTGACTGGAACAACTGTATTCCCAAGACCTTGAGACATTTCTCACCCTGACGCTTTTCAAATCCGCTGTGGTAAAATGAAGTAGGTCGTTTTGTAAAGTGAATGTGGGAAGTGTGTGGAGGGGGAGACGGAGGGATGGAAGAACAAAAGCCAAAAAAAAAGAGAAAAAAAGTCACCTATGAGGATATGGTGTGACATAATTATCTCTTGTTCCTTCACGGAGGCTGCGTTCGCATCGTAACCAGTTTTTAAAAGTCAAATCAATGTTTTGTTCTGTTTTTCACACTTTCACACGGACACATTTTTGTGATGGAGCAGATCCAAACCGCGCTTTAATGGAATGTTTTACTGCAAAGAGGGAAGGGAGAAAATAAAAAGAGCAATGGAGACATCTCAACAGATGGGAATGAAAAGAGGGCAGCACACATGCTGCTTCTTACTGTGGAGGAGGGGTAGATTGGGAAAAAAAAACAACTTTGAAGAAACAATTTCCTCGCAATCCATCAGTGAGCCCACGTCGATCGAATTGATAAACTGCTAATTACAAAATCAATCGCTATGAATTTTCACAGCTGTCAGACAGAGGGGCTCCCGGGAGAGTGATCTCCCAGAGACCTTGTTCTAACATTTCGGACACCCTCCTTCTCCTCAATCGGCAGCTCTGCCCCCACACTCCCCCCTCCATACCTGCCTCCCAAAAGCTCTGCTGTCTGAAAGCAAAGCCCTTACATCAGCATTTTCATTTTTCAGCGGCGGACAAAACAAGGGAAAGAGGCCCGGTGACCCAGGCGTGCATTGATCAGAGCGGGACAGGTCCTGTTCTCAGAAGGCACCTTGTCAATAGCAACGTGCCGTCTCTGCATTGGAACAAACGAGGCCCATCACTCCTTGATATTCATTCCATTCGACTTAACACATTTTATTGACAGGCCCAGCGCTCCTAATGAAATGCTAAATTTACCTCACATGGCTGCTGTGCCCTGCAGCTACTGTTATGGAGATGGAAGGGGAGGAGAAGGAGGAGGGAGCACAGGAGAAATACCACAACACAGAAGGTGTTCAATAAAAAAAAAAAACTCCTCCATCCCTCTTTTCTTATATGCTGGCCTTATTTTCTTTTCTTTGCTCCATTTCACTCTCAAAAGTAAAGGTTACACTGAAAACAAGTGGCAATACTGAAACTGCTTTAAGAAAATATGGTACCCGTGTCGTATTTTGACTTGAGCATAGTTATTTTGCTCCAGTAATTAAAAGACAAATAGTTTTAGCAATCTTTTTATGTGATTTATGTCAAATGTTTGCTGTTTACAATATAAAAATAATCAAACTTTACATTTAAATTAATATTTGTTTAATTTCATTTAACACTGGAATAATTTTATACTTTGATAATGAAACAAAAGAATATTGAAATTAAATAACAGCATAATAAAAAAACTTTCACAAAATTATTAAGTTGGATATTTTTAGAATTACACCTGATTTTCATCATTATAATGTTTGGTAAATTAAATGCTAATTAATTTACTAATAATTTATTTTACTATTTTCTGAAAAACTGAAAAGGTGTTTTTCCAAGTATTTAATTTTTTAATATAGGAATAATATTTTACTTTTTTTGTTGTGTCGGTGTGTTAATATCCCACCTGAGTTGGCGAGAGCGATGGCTTTGAGGGTGACAAACTCCTCCTTCTCAACTTTGAGCTTCTTGTATTTGCGGACCAGCTGCAGGATGGAGACGTAGAGGTCGAGCAGGCCCGTCAGCCGAGAGTGCTCCTCGTCCATGATGTAGTCCTCCGCGTACACCAGCTCGTCTTCGTATGGCAGTGAGCGGAACACAATGCTGAGGATGAGGATTTCCATCCAGGCGCTCTGCAGTAGACTCATCTGGTCACCCAGGGACAGGGTAGAGAAACCTGAACGAAGGGACAGAAAACGGTGTGAAGGCAACACAATGGTTAGAAACTAGAAATAAAAATATGAGCCATTGAGCATGCTAAATAACGTGAGAAAAGTTTGAGAAAATACTGTCAGATATTAAATCAAAACTGTGTCATTGTGGTTTTGATCGGTAAAACAAACATTTGTCAAGCCACAGTAGCGGCGAACACACACTGCAGCACATGTGGTTAATTATAAATGCACAGTGGAAGGTCTTCTTTGAAGCTCGCGTCGGAGCACTTGAGTGGGCTTTACTGTAAGTGAGGACAGTAAATCAGTGCAAAGGTCTGGGATACACAAAGCCATGTGGTTACCCCCTTTGTATCCTGTCGCTCTGCTATTGGTGTTAGGGGGATTAGCACCAAGACACATTCTCATTGGAAGGGTTGAGGACATGACATGCACTGTGAAACAGAAGGAGGTGATGAGGGGACGCAAACACAAACGTGTCAACCGAGAAAACAAACAGACTCGTGTGCACATCAGGCCCATGACATCTATATGTATGCACATAAATCCATACACATAAAAGTACACACAGCACTGGGGGGGTCACATGGATCAAGCCCAGCCTGAAGACCTGCTTAAACCCAGAATCATATTCGGCAGCAGCTGGATGAGCTGAAATTGGCACGGGAACATCAAACCTCTGTCATTTCCTCTCCAACACCTCTACATATGCTCAGAATAGAACATTAAATAAAACAAACTGCTATATCCCCTCCACAGATGAGCTCAAAGAAATTCAAACCAAATAAAAGAGAGTTACGCCAAAAAGACTGAGGAAGAGGGAGCGAGGAACAGACAGTCAGATAGCCATCTCACTCCTTTTTCTTTTTCCTTTACCTTTTAGCTGTCAATAAACTGCACGAAGCCCCCCCAAGCAGTCCCATTCCATCTCCCACCCTCCTGCACGGCATCCCTGCAGGCAGCTCATTCTGACAGCATTTTAGACTCCTCAGCCCCGCCCCTGATTAATATGATTGCTTTTTACAAGTTTGCAGGTGCCACACTAGCTGCCACTGTGTGATTAAAAGGCGATATATTACAGTATTGACCAGGGCACTCACTACACCCACATCAAATGTTTTCTCTTGAATATAAATGGTCTTACTAAGGCGCACCCACAAGCCTGATGTTTATCTCCTCCTGCCAGGACGGTGCAAGCGTACACACATTCATACAGACATGCAGCTGGAGAAGAATAAGAGACAAAATGCAAGACGCGTAAGAGAAAGTGGAAAAGAAATGGGGGCAGAGGGAAAGGCAGACAGAGAGGAAAAAGAGGAGCAGGGGAGAGGGGTACCTGAGTGTTCAATTTCCCTTATCGTGGTGATGACCACGGCAGGGGAAGAGCTGCAGGATACATTAATTAACAGATTGTGATCAGAAGTTGAGGGCCTTCACATTTTGAAGGGGAATCAATAGTAGGCAGAAAAGAGTGCTAAGTGAAAGGTGCTGGTGCCCAGGTAGACTGATCAGAGCCTAAATTAGACTCAGCAAAGCATACAGCCAAAAGCACTCAAAACACTTCACTATTATCTGTGAAGCCAATAAGCCATATTTTATAATGGCTTGTACACTTATCCAGGCAGAATCTTAAAATGCTTTGTTGTGTTATTTCCTTGTCTGCATACGTAGCCATTATGTTGGACAGAATCCGGACTGGCCGGAGAGAAATTGCCATGCAAGCATGGACGTGGTGCTGATTGCCGCATCAGGTTGGCATCACAATCACAGACAAGGCTTTGTGTAGCCTTTTAATGCCAAGGAGGACTGAAGCGGAACTAAAGCGCGGCTCCCGGTATGACAGCTCGCGTGAAGGCCTTGTTCGGGGCTTGCTGGAGTGGCTTTGGAGTTGTGCTGATACAACCGACACCTCTCAGCCATATGCAAACCTGCATCCCAGCAGCCTGCAATTACCTTTGACGCTAAAAGTCCTTGAATTTAATCCAGTGTTGTGAGATGGAGAGGTAGTGTTTTTCCCCTGCTCCATCCGCACTCTTCAAAGCCTAAATTATTGCTCCAAATGGGATCTTGTGTCGTTGCCTCGCCTTTTTCCACTCAATTTAATCGAGTAATGAAGTGACTTCCCGACTCCACAGGTCACGCGGCGCTCCGGCCGCCCGCACTCTGAAGGTGGCCCGGTTAAGTGCCGTCGGAGTGGGTGATTTCCCCTAATGAAATATCAATATTTACATCTTCATTTCCAGCCCACTGCCTTGCTGGGGTTTGACCAAACGTGACACAATATTGACCAAATCAGAGAAGCCTGTCTATGCACTTGAAGAGCCTTTTCCACTCCACTGCTGAGTGCAACAGAAGGCTTCTGTCTGAAAATTTCTGTGGTGAGAATGCAAAATTAATAACATCGGTTTGATTAAAGAGATCATACATTAAGGGGTTCTCTCTTAAATTTCCCCCATTATATATACAAAAAAAAACTTCAAGAAAGGGTTAAATTTTAAGTCTAACTGGACAAAATAGAAATAAGTAAACACAGGTGACAAATATGCTACTCTACGTCAAAAGAAAGAGCAATAAAGAGCAAAAACAGAAGCAGAAACCTTCATCTCTCTCTATATCTTCCCAAAAGCCCTCAGCTGTGAGCAGGAGGGGGCAGCCCAAACCCACAGACGGCCGTTTCAAACCCCTCGCAGAGATTAATCAGAGCACCGTTTCATCTACCAGAGCACAGGACGGTCCAAAATGAAATGCTGGAGATTTCTGTTGGAGCTGGAGTTCATATTCTATTAATTTATTATTGTTTCTCTCTCCCCGAGGGCCATTAGCGCGAGTAATAAAAAGAGATGTAATTACGAGGCACGGCGGTCCCCTCCAGCTGCAGCCCCCTCGTAACTCACCCTCAATCAGACAACGGAGCAGACAAAGAGTGGAGGGGGGGAGGAGGTAAAAAAAAAAAAAAAAGATGGCAGGGGAGAGAGGTAAAGAATTGGGGGATAAAAGAGAAGAGAAGATATGGGAAGGAGAGAAGGGAGATAAAAAAAAATAAAGGAAAGACCAAACGCATGAGAGGAAGAGGAGCTGGGAGATAGAAAGAGGAAGGAGAGTAATTCTGTCTGGACGTGGACTGATCTATCATGGCCAGCTATCAGAAGGACAAGCGGGCCCTGAAGACGTCTGCCCAGCGGCAATCTCACCTCAGCCAAGTCAAGTGCTCTCCGGGCACCAGTTGAAGTAAAACTGCCCCTAACAAGACCCCAGAGGTTCAGCACGTCTTTTATTCAAACCTCAAACTGGGACTTATGATCACACTGCCATGAGCTTTTTCTGTATCAAAGCTTTTCTTTTCTTCAGATCCCTGACTGCAAAACAAATGAACAGGAGAGGAAATAGATACACCTCTAATTTGTATAGATTTACCTAATTTTTTTGACACAATATAAACAAATAAAGAATAATTCTGAGCAGTTTACACGCCAGTGGTCTGTGTGGATTTGTCTGTGCGTGTGACTTGAAGCCGCAGACCGTGGTTCTTCTTAAGTTTACATGACAGGGTCAGATAAATCGAATCAATACAAGCTCGGTAATAAATTGCTGTGCTCGACAGAAATAATTTGACCCGATATCCAGCGCAACACAAACAGTTTAGTTTGCTGCAAGCTTTCACCGATTTGATGACACAAAGGCTGTTTCATATTGAACAAATTCATGTCTATACAAACTGAATCGACTCGGTGAAGAAGAGGCTGATGAGGAAGAATTAATCGCTCCAGTGCTCGCTTTCAGGAGAGTCGCCCATTTGCGTACATCTGATCTGATATTCGGCCTATTATCCTGAATGTAAGTAGATGGAGAATGGCTGATTTGACCAGCAGCTTGTGCATGTTGAGGCTGAGAAACATTAAATAAGGTAATCCCCTTGTTTTAATCTGCCTCCTATTACTCCCGACCCTAGCAGAGCCCGTCCCTCGAGTCCCACTGGCCAGTACTGACTTTACATATCTCTGCTGAGCCCCCAAGACCAGGACAAATCAAGCTTTAATCATTCCCGCAATTACACCTAATTTATCATCTGTGCCATTGAGTAACATTGCTTAATGAGGAATGGCGCTCCACAAATGAATATTTAAAGGCACATCAGAGCTGACTCAAATGAAATACCCAAACTCAGCACAAATGTTACAACGTTACTTTTTTATCAATTTTATTCGACAACAAAAAAAAATGCAGCTACCCTCCTCCAGCCTGCTTGGCGAATGTCTCTTTTTCTGACACTGCTCACTCCTGACTGCCCGTCTCCCTTCGATAGACCCCCATCTCAATCTTCTTCAAGTTTTTCCACCTTCCTCCTCACTTTTCTACTCGGGTTCAGGCCTCAGCATCCACCTGATTGCTCAATCTATCTTTATCTCCTGTGTTGAAGCCTACGTCAGAGGGTAAATTGAATATACTAAGAGCTGTCTGTTGGTGTCTATATTTAATAAAGTGCACTGATGAGGTGTTGATTTATCGCTGGGCAGTATTCACACTCTATTACAAGGAGATTACGCAGCTTGAGTGGGATCAGGCTGGCAACACAGTAAGTAGATTTCACAATTTAATGGCAAAGAGAAAACAGGAACCCTGAGGGGGCTCGAGGAGGGTGGGTGATTACGGCACTGGGTTGAGTTGACACAAACACGACAACATACAAGAGGTGCGATCTCTTTTTCAACATCGCTGCCTCTATGTTAACAAGCAATACGCCTGCCAGTTGTCTGTCAAACACACTGCGGATGAGCTGGAATTCAATAAAGCACAGATAATGAATATTCCCAAAACACAAGCCATAAATAAAACAATGCAAACAAGCTTGATTCATTAGCTTCTTCTGGCCTAAATCTAACACAACAAATGCAGTAACATTTGACGATAGGATGTTAAAATCTCAGCCGTGGGAGAAAAATGAATTTTACACCTCAAATGAAAGTATTGAAGACTTCAAACTTCCTTCAAAGGTGATGTACATATGTTTTGTAGTTAAAGAGCAAATCAGCAGGAGAAAATTCTCAGCTGAAAAGCTTGCATGGTAGCTGAACACACCCTCCCCCCAAACAACAAGCACCTCTTGAATAAATAACATGCATGGTAGTTTTTACACATGATGTTGCTGCTGCAGGAGCCGAGGCATGCTGGATGACATACAATCATCATTTTAAAGAAGGTAGCGGTGTTAAGGTGGTGAAAGGGTTTTGTTGCACTGAAGTTTTCGGTATACTTAGTCTCTCCTTAAACCTGCTGGACAAAGTGGTATTTAGCTTTACATGATGGAGGAGGACCAGAAGGGGTGGACAGCGGACTGCTATGTGTGTCAAAGGTTGTTAGCGCTTTAGGAGCAACAAACCATCTGTCAGCATCCCTGTAACGCTGCTCCTAATGACCCTGCACCCCTCGAGCTGCAAACGCCGAGGAAGACTGCGTTCCCCAGTGCTATTTGGCGCATTGACTCAAATGTCCAAGAAATTGGTAGTAATTATCAATTAATCAAAGGCAGATTGAGCGCGAGGACTTCAGTCTGGCAGTGGCACAACTGTAATAAAAAAATCTGATATGGGGCACCTGCCTGAGCAGTTTGATTATTTATCTAAATTACTGAAGAAACTAACACCTGAAAAGAGCTTCTTGTATGTAAAATGATCTTTCACAAACAAGAAAACAAAGCTGACATTGGACCCTCCAAGGTAAAGGTATCATCAACGCTACTGATGCAGTTCTTTTCTTCCACTCCCCCTCACATTAACATTCAATAGGACCATTCTTTTCCACATTATGCCAATTTTTAAACACATTTTGCAAAGCTAGCTACGAATGGAAGAAATTAAAAGTCAACTGGGAGAAGCTAAGTGCCAATTTTTGAGACATTTAAACTGTTGCATTTAGACTCTAGTTATAGGCCCATCTGTAAGTGCCCTAATCAATGTGCTCGACTTCATAATGAACTGTTAATCTTTTTAATTCCATCACCCAAGGCCACAAAAATCCATCAGAATGCAATCAGCAGGTTTTTTTTTCCTAGTTTCCTGTCTTGTCCTGTAGTGGATGAAGAGGGAGAAATAAAGGAGGAGCTGAGCGTGGTAGACTGCCTGGGGTACCGTTGATGCATGGAGTGTTAGTGCATGGAGTCTCGCTCAACCAGTGAACCGTCTCTGATCAAGTTCAGCCATGTACAACTCAATTATGCAGCCATTTCATGGCCAGAGGACACCCAGTGTCCTAATACAAACGCCACCACAGGGACAGACGCAGACCACGCATTTAGCTGGAGCGGAGGGCTTTTTGTGTTTTAACAATTTCATATAACAATAGCATGTTTGATGTAACAAAGACCATATTCAAAAGAAAGAAAATGTGAAACAAATGCTTTCGTGTGAGTTGGTTTTGTTTACATAAAAACAGATCAAAATAATCTTCTTATAAGCTATCATCTCACGGGTAATGCAGATTATTCTGTGCAGTCATTAAGTTGCAGGTACCTGATCAAAAATAGAAAATGTAATGGGCTTACAGCGTTAAAATGTGGGTGAAATGAGAATTATTTACACATCTGAAACTACACGATGTGAGGGAAACCCTTTCAACACTCTGAATGCGTTCATACTGTACAATATGTGTTGGTTAATCTGAATACATGACACATAAAAAACTCTGAACGTTAAATCAAAATGATGCACTTTACAATAAAACCTTAAATACTTCATTGTATAAGGTTTAGTGTATATAAAAAAAACATTTTGAAGGCATTATAAAATAGGACTTTGAATGTGAGTTGAATTAAAACATATGAGCATTTCCCTATTCTTTCTCTTCTGTCTGTGTCCTGTAGAATGCTGCTTCCACGCTTGCAGAGACTGCTCTAGTGGGATTTTTGTGCACATTTGTGGAGCTGGAGTAGTTTTTGGGTCACAACAATGGGAGTGTGTTATCGGGTCAGCTGTGATCCAGTTCTGAGTAAGCTCCTTGGTTAAACTCTCAGGCTGCTGACCATGCACAGCCATGTGGAGAGTGATCCAAACAGTTTAGATGTGTAAGGCACCGGTGCTGAGGCCAGGCCCTGAGAACATATCCACCTCTAATCTCCTTACCATCAGATCTGTACCTGATTAATACCCTTCCTTCTGAGAAGTACTCTAATACCTTTTCGGCACTATAAAAAAGGTCAGCTTTATTTCCACTTGATTTTATTCAGAATTTCAACCCATACAACACAATTTGAAAGAATAAATTAACTGACAAATGTGTAGCTGCATCTGTATTTGTCTGTTTTAGTGAGGGGTGTACAGATCGGTATTGTAGTGACGTTGCACATATCCTGCACACTGACAGCTGTGTGCCTGTTCAAGTTATGCTGATGAGAGGAGCAAGATATGGAGCTGCTGCTGAGGGACACATTCATTTATTTTGTTACTCCTTTATGGCAACAGCATCGTAATGCTTCAGAGTTATAGGGGTCAAGCGTCAAGATCAAGCAGAATCTGCCTGGGTTGCGAAAAAAAAGAACAGCTAAACAACATGTTCTCTGTCAAAATCAGAGGAAAACTCTTGAAGGAAGCAAAATCTCTGCTGACGTGTGGTGGTGTATTCTCAGTGGTGTGTCCTTAATTCAACAGCCTCTTATAACCTAACACCTCGTCTATCACAACGTCTATGGGCCAAGGAAGAAACATGATTATGCTCATCAATAATTCAATGGCTGGTTGTGGGTGCTTGCTCTTGTGCGCATTCATGTGTGCAAGTGT
>JAVKLF010000002.1:10877986-10889293 GCA_034783495.1 Millerichthys robustus | reverse complement strand
TGTGCATCTTTTGCCAATCAATTAGAGAATGGAGTGCCCCCTCTGTCACGACACCTGCCCTCCATCCGCTGGTGCAAACACACACACACACACACACACACACACACACACACACACACACACACACACACACACAAAGCTCAAGCACAAGGTAATCAAAACTGCATTTCAGGAGTTATGAGATATGTTTTAAATTTCCCTTTAAATTGTAAAAGTCAATGCTAGAGTTAAGGAACATTTCATGTTTGAGTGTGTAATAATCTTTTCTTGAGTTAAGAGGTTTTGATTCATGCGCAAATGCCAGTGGTGCAGTACATTGTTTTAAATGCCTAAAAATAATTCCATACCAATTTCTCACACATTTGTCTAATTTTATTTGGCCTTGATTATTATTCAAACGAAGAAGGCTATCAACAAATAGCTTTAAAAAATCTGAGAAACATTGCCTTAGACTTTCTTCGAAAATTAGGAATTATTTATTTTCTTCATAAACTTCCAGGTCTTTTGGGTTGGAGGTCTTCTTTTTCATTGTCGTGATTGCTCCACCTCAGATTGGATTTAGGTCCCGACACTAACTTTAAAACGTTTCCATTATTCTCTGTCAACATCTTTTTAACAAGTTTAAATGAGTCCTGACAGAACAACAAAGAGAAGACCATTCTTTTAAAAACTAAATAATGCTTCCAAAGTTCTCATCTGAAACATTTAAGACAAAGTATTGCTAAAAATGTAAGTTAGCATTACATATACGTTTTAGTTTTGTGGCGAAGGGAGGGGGATCTGTGCGGTTATGTCTTCAACATGATGTCACTGCGTCCATACTGGTGCATAAATGTCCTTTTTATTCTCATTATGCTGTTTACTTAAAAAAAAAATCAAAGAAATTCCTAAACTCTTAAAATAGAAGACAGTAGACAAACATTGCACTTCTGAGAACATTTGATTTGTTGCCATTGCACATAAAGAGAAATAGTGTGAATTTATATTAAGCATCTTAGAAATTATGTTTTTTAAAATTTCAGTCATTAGAAAATTCTTAGTGAAATAGCACTTTACTGCAAATTCAGTGTGGCTTTAGTTTGAATAACTTTTAGGAATTCCATCTGCAGTGTTGAGGAGAAGAACTGTTTCCAAACCGTCAGAGAGATGATGAGCACGATGTCTTCCTGGCAGCTCTTCCTGTCACAGGCTCTGATGCTGCTGCTGCTGCAGGGATGACAGGTGAGTGTTGCTAGAGCCCTCGGTCTGTGACTAGAAGCTCCTGGAGAATTTCACGCACCCCCCTTTCTTGTCTCCCATTGATTCTGCCACTTCCCATTATTGTCAGTCAGAGTGGTATCGTCTCCTTGGGAGTAGCTATGTGGCAGGCGATTGTCAAGGCAGTGGGGTGCGGAAAGAAGCGTGCTGCATGCCTGCCAGCCACTAGTACACCAGCGTGGAGGTGGGTCGGGGGGGGGCGGCACCAGGGGCCCCTCTCAAGAAGCTTGCCTGGGCAGGATGCCCCAAGTTAAACCGAGACCTTTTGCTTTACAACACAAAGTGCACGTGGCTGAGAAGCAGAGAGATGGATGAAACTGCTCAACAAAAGGAGCAGCTGAAGCTGAAAACATAGTTTCACAGAGCTGTCAGCAGGAAAGCAATGCTGCTCTCTCAAATGTGAATGCCTTGTTAGAAAAATGACAAAATAACAATGACAGGACTAATGGAACAGCAGTGAAGCATTGTTCTACAGGTTAAGGAGGGTCTTGAGGCTTACGGTGTCCCCTTTTAGCTCCTGACCCTTTTTGGGCCACAGTTGGTGGTGCTGTGCAGGCGTTCCGGTAAAGTGAGGTTCCGGTGCAGCAGCTATAAGCCCTGGAGATTGATGGAAGTGGTGCCCTCCCTCCCTGCACTGTAAAAGATTATCCGCTCACCCGCTGGAAACAAAGCTGTGATGGAAATTCGTCTCGCATCATCAGCAACAAAATATCTACACAGCAAAGCGGGAGTCTCTCATTTTTCATGGGCTATATATTAAATAAAAAAGGGCATTAAAGAAATGGGAAGGGAGGTGGTATGAGCGATAGCACTAGTTAGTATTTTCTTTTAAATGGGCCACTTGAATCAGGGAGATTATAAGGTTTTTATTGGCTGTCAGAAAACACAACTTTCCGCGTACTTCACCCGCTGGAGCTCATAATGCCCTGATTAGAATGCCAGCAAAAAATGAAAAGAGATGGTGCTGGTGTGAAGACTGGGGAAGGAAGCAGCAGGGCCGGCGCAGATGCCCTGAAATCTGCTCTCCCTCAAATACAAGGGGGAATACAAGACGACCAACACATGCGCCGATAAAGAACAGAGTGAGCAAACAAGCACCACATGAGCTTCAGCCAGAATATACACAGCAAGTTTCACAGTAAGATCTGGTGTCAGAAGAGATTCTGGAACTGATACATGAACCACATCAGGCTGAGCGTTATCTCTCGCTAAGTGAATATTGCATTCAGCTGGTATGTGATACTTGAATTTCCCATTAGACGGAGAATATGTGTCAGAATGAAGGAGCTGTGTGATGCTTGCTTGTTTGCAGGAGGCAGTGAATGGACACCTTGCTGTAAAGTTGCAGTGTGTCATGGTGATGATAAGGATACAATGATGGAGGTGGAGTCCTGGGTGGGTGGGGGCTAATTGCTGTTACTCACAGGGTCATCTACAGAGTAGCCTTTGAGAGAGCCTAAATACAAGCCACAATTTACCAGAATTTTAGCTAACGCAACCTGCTCGTTGTAATCTCCTTCAGCGCTGGAGAAGTGTTTCTAAAAAGGTACTAAGCAAGCAAGAAAGCAGATCGAAATGTGTCATTACATCCACTTGAAAGACTCCGTGTTTGTCAGTTTGTTCAAACTGAGTTTTCAATTTCCCGTAGTGGAGTGAAAGTAAAAGAGGCCGACATCAAACTCCCAAACATGACAGAGCTGGCTGTTTCTGTCGAGAGGAAGCCATTGATTTTTCCTCCATTTCACCATCAATCTGGTGGAGAAGAGGTGGCTGTGGGTGCTCAGACAGCTGATGATGTGATTTGTAACCGTGGACCACCAGTGAGCAGAGAGAATTGCTCTGACTCTCAACACGTGGCAAAGTGACTGCTGCGGTCCTCGGCATTCAGCTGGAAGATTAACAGCAGGGGATCGACTGATAATCTCTGGCGGCCAAGTGAGTATTTTCTCTGTCAGCCGCACTGCAGCCAAACCAACATCTGTATTCGACAGGGCTAATGTCACATTATGGCAGGACTGTGTCACTCAACTGTGAAAAGTACTTCATTGACGGCAACCAAACTCTATTCTCATCATCAATTTAAAAATATCTAGGGATTTTATAAATGTATCGTTTTGGCTTTAAAGGTACTCGGTATGTAATCAAACATAAAACAGGGTATCCCATTTCAAATGCTGCAGTTTGAAAGACTTTGCTCCAGATATATTGATTTGCAATTCTGAAATGTGGGTCCACACTCAATGTAAGCAAAGTACTGTTACCGTTTTTTTAGTGTTGATTGTGATAAAAACAAAACAAAACATAAATGCTTGTTACATCCACTGTAGTTTCCAGGACCAGACAGAAATGTCAGATAAAGAAATGGCAAACTATTGTACGGTGTCTTTAACCAAAGATGAGGTTAGGTTGCTAACATCCACGCTGACCTGGGTTCAAAAACCTTCAGTTTCAGAGGAAACGTGTGTAGTACTCGTGTACACAAAATGCCCCGACTGCAGAAAAAAAAACTACAGTTTCATTCGAAACTGGCATCATGTAAACTGGGCTTTAGAAATCTAGGGTTGGCTTACCCTGTAGAGAGAAATCTCTGTTAATCTTAGATTGTAATTATTTATGATATTATCACATGATGATGATAAAGGTTGTTAACTTCCTTTTGCCTGACAGACTAATGAAATGTGTCAAAGCCTCATTTTCAAATAAATATTTTGCATGATCATAATCACCAAAAACCATTTATTGTACATGAATTCATATGGATAACACAGCTTTTAAATATTCATGACAATAAACATTAATAAAAATAACAGTTACAGACAAGGCTGAGACATTTTTCTAAAATTCACAAATGATTAGGGATCACCTGTTAAGTTTCTTTTATATAACAAACTTGAAAAGTGATTAAACATTATAGCATTCACCAGTTTCTAAAACATTTTTTCATACGATGATTCTGGTAAAGACATCTACTGCATAAACTGCACGTTTTGATTGAATTGTACTATTGTAACATCTCTCTCTCATCTAGTGACATGGTGCAGGTTTTCTAAGGGATTAGTAATCCTCTTTAGATCATTTGCAAAGCAATTAGGCATGCCTCCACAGCTATTAAGCATAAAGATAACAGCCTTAAGAGATAAGATGCTATTTGTACAAGGTTTCAAATGTGGATAGCTGCCTCAGAGCCCTGATATCACCAAGATTTACTTAAATCCTTGTAGATGAAATTTGAAAATATGATAGTGGAAAAAAATTTGACATATCTTGTCTAACATGTAATTTCATCCACGAATTTAATGCCACTGGATTTCAATCTGCAAATACTGGATTTAAAACTATCACATCATAAATACAAACATTTTACACACTGAAATTACTTTAAATGTGTGGTCTGATGGATTCTAAATATGGCATTTCATTGAACAAGGCAAATGGTAATTATTTTAACTGATAAATGATGTATAAAACGATATAAAAAAGGCAAACATGAAACCACAACAGGTTCTTGTTAAAAAAAGGCATCAACATCAATTGTTTTTTTTTTTCTTCTGAAGTCTAAAGTGAGCTGAACTACGGTGAGTTACAACATGCAGTTGTCAGCAGGAAGCAGAGTGGCCCCTTTCCCCCTTGCATTTCTACCTTTAGTACACATTACACAGCGGGAACAAATGCCACTGACAAGAAAGGAGCCAAAAAAGCAAATTCCCCACTGACCTGTGACCCCGGGGCTCAGAGGGGACTGCTCAGCATGCATACAGACGAGGTTCAAACAGAGTTTATGACTGCATTATTGCAGCTCTTCCTCATCTCCTCTCCACCCATCACTGGACACTAGAAACCAGCAGGCTCGACCAGACACACCAGGCATCGCTCATTCACTCACCTCCTAGGTGCCTTTGTCAGGTGATTGCTGGCAGAAAAAGGAAAACAGATCAATACATCTCCCATGGGCCTGACAGGTAATCTTTACCTGGAATGAAATATGAGTGGTACCAGCCTGCTGGATTCCTTAACTGTAACAGGACAATTGAATAACTCCACGGATGCTATTCCCTCATTTCTAAGCCATTGTAAAATCATTTAGCGACATAAAGTCTGGCTGAGGTGTCATTATGGTGACTGCTAATTATGAAATGGCAGGTGAGGTACTCTTCTCCTCCTACTGATGGAAAAATTTGATGCATCTTTTTTTCCTCCTGTCACTTCATTGGCACCAAAACACAGGCTGTCAGATAAGGCGGTGGCACAAAGCTCCTCTAAAACAATTACAGTCAATACTTGTCAACAAGTTCAGAGGCATGTATCTCTAAAAAGCCATTAATGGGAGCTTTTTTTTTTGGTTTAATAATGAACCCCAACCTGTGCAATTCCTATTAATCAGGTTTATGCTCCTGATGTGAGACGAGCCTGGAGTCGAGCTGCAGGAGGAGAGGCGGCGGGAGCTGAGGGTGGGGGGGTGCGCTCTGTCTGAACACTTTGACTGATTTCTGTGGCAGCATGTCTTGTGTGAGGCATCCATTTAGACTAGTGTGCACACACAGCATTTATAAATGTCACCCCTCTAAAACATGATCACATAAATCCTTCTCACAAGGATTATTGCGGACATATAACTCATATTAATTGGCAAATCTCATTTTATTAAATGCGGTTCTTCTCTTAAAAATGGTTTTAAAAGGTCTGAAAAGACATGTGTTGTGTAGCTGGTGATATCTCATATAAAGTCCATACTTGCTACATTTGATTTAAAATGTGCAGATATTTATTAGGAAAAAAATTTAACTTTCCAAGTAAAATACCTCCCAGACTCCTTTCAACAGAATTGGGTAGCCTGCAAGCGTAGGCATTTACAGACTACAAAAGTTTTTACTAATATAGTGCATATGCATCTTTCTGGAAAATGTGTTTACTAGCTTGGCTCAAACTGTTGTTTGATCTCACTGTAGGCTGCATTGATCTTTGAATGTATCTGCTGGTGAAAGTGCTGGGAAGCGATACACACCAAGGCTTTGTGAAAGTACTGTGTATGACTTTTCTCTCCTGTTTCCTACAGCTTCTCTAACTTCTCTATGCGAGCGTCCGTTCATTTAAAGTAACTCAGCCAGTGTCGCTGAAAAACAGCCTTTTCAAACAGAACCGCAGCGGGCCTTGAACTTTAAATACGTTTGGGGGATCTTTGAATATGGAAGGTAACCTGATGAGAACAGAGGCGGCCCTCGGAGGACCGTGACTACACTCCCTCTGTGTTGTGCTAATGAGCACCTTTGTAGCAACGGTAGCTTTTCAAATCCATGCTAATAGGAAGCCTGTACTTTGTGCGGCTCGCCACCGGTGGTTGCCTCTCCTAACCCTGCGACAGCGTGTGGTAGCCAAACATCGTGATGTTCTTACAGCCATTGTTGGCGGCCCTAAGGTAGAGCAGACACCCACCCCCCCACCCCCCGGCCACCAAGCCTCAACTGACCGTGCTTCCAAGGTTCCTGCTGACAAGTGCTGCAGTTCCAGAGTGGACATAATTACTGGACTGTGCAGTCGCGGGGGAGGCCTGCAGACTCCGTGTGGAAACAGGAGGAGCACTAAAGTCTAGAGTCAAACGAGGAGCCACTTGAAGCTGCCTTCTTCTTTGAGGAGATGGCGGAGGGCTTAACAAGGCTTGATTGCATTAACATTTGTCATGCTTAATATACCTGGAAGGACCGGATCTAGCAGTAACATGCTGATTTGAAGACTAATGATGGGCTTTGTATTTTTTTTTCTTTGTTGTAAAGTTTTTGCAGTAATAACAGTTCAAGTTCTTGTTTATTTATCTTTTCCCCGGGCACAATAGTTTTTTTGTTGCCACTTTCTGCTTGAATTAGACGAGCCTGTCGATCTCCATTCAAGTGTCCTCGTGGAGGAAAGATAAAGTCTCCGGCTGAGCAAAAGCAGAAAATTGAGGCGTATTTGGTCCCACTCCTTTTAGGCATGTTGTGTTACTGGCTCCTTCTTCTACCTCCTCTTTCTGGTGATCTATGCGAAATGAGGCGGTAGCTGTAAAGCAAATAAGAAAACATGTCAAGCGAGGATAAACCAAGATATGCTCACATAAATCCCACATTGTTTTTAAATGATAAATCCTTGTTTTAGATATATTAAAATAAAACTATGAAGCAATCCTCTAATAAGTTAAACATGAATGAGATTTTGGTTATGAGGTCCAAAACTAATCTGAGCCCAACAGTTTGATAAACAAGACCATTAGAAACCAAATCCATTCTGCTTTTCCAACTAACTTCCCCATCTGTCATATTTCTGTCATACTATCTTTTTTTTAAAAATAAAATCATATTTTCTTTTGATTGCACTTAACTTAAAACTGCATTTCTGCACATGAAGATAAACACTCGAAAGCACACCAAAGCACATTTTTACAGACAATTTTAAAAAAAAACAACAACTTTCTAACATGCTTTCTTGCTTTGATAAATAAATTTCTTCAGACTGCCCCCAAAAAGTTAGTGGTGGTGACACCAGACACTTTCCCAGGCAGTAGCCTAGCAAAGGACAAGGGAACTAGAAGTGACATTGTGGCTCTGGGCTGTCTCAAAGGATTAGGCATTACAGCATTCACCGGCATGTGCTTGAGCTCGTTCCTCATATATCTGCTTGTGCCTCTTTCCAGATGACTTCTTCCCCAAACTGATCCGGCAGGCAAGATAATTGATTAATATTTCTTGAGGGAATGATGACTAACCGTTGCAGAGGTCCAACCCAAACACACGAGTTAAACATAGTCAAAGGACTTGATCAAAATTCAGGAGTTTTCATATTTGACCGATACAAAGAAACAGCAGGGAACATTAGTTTGAGTGCTTTGACATGCACAAGGCGCACCACATACCAACTCTACTCCAACATCAAGGTCAAAATCAGGACACTTTTTTTGAAGCAAGTGGCTAACTGTTATTGAAGTGTGTGCATATTTCTGAATAACAGAACATTTAAACAACAAATAAAAAGATGTATTCAACCAACAGCTGGAAAAGCCTATGCCAGTTTAAAATACTTTCCCCATGCAACAACAGTCACAAAAAGTCAAAGGCAAATGTATAAAACAATACAGGATTTTTGTACATGTTTTATGTGCTTATAAGATAAGTTCGTCAAGTATGAAAGCAAGTAATTTGGTCTTTCTTAAAACAATACTGCCACTTGCAATCAAGCAATTATACATCAAGGTCAGTAAAGAAATTAGAATACAAAGGTTCTCTGTCAGAAGGAAAATTACTGTACATATACATTTATTGCAGGTGATAATGGGAAGTTGAATAGAACCACCTTACCATCTTAATAAGCTCTTATGAGATGCTCTCTAAAAACAATCATTACAGGCCTTCCTGGAGCACTCTCTGTCCCCCTGTTTATTAATCAGCTAATTACACATTGACAGTAATGGGCCTGCTGATTCCCACACTTAAATGAACAGGGCTGAATGGCTCTTTAATGATTAGCCTTTGTGTTTCTCTCTATCCTGCTCACTCTCTTCCTTTTTCATGCCCACACACACACTCATAGCTCTTTTCACAACTGCAAAAATAGGACATTTAAATCAGACCTCCTGGCAAGGGGGTTTACACACAAATGAGTCAAGACGCATTGAACAGAATGAGCAGCTAAAATCAAATATGTTTCTACGAAGAAGGAATAAAAATGCACTTGTAAGCGGCACCTGTACATCAACCAGTAAGGGTTTTCAATGTTAAGCACACCCTTGAGCAACAGCTAAAAAAACACCACATTGTGAAAGTTTGGTGGAGCAGTGCAGACAGGTGCAGGTGGAGACCGAGCAGACCGGGGTGGGGGGGTTGAAGGACAAGAGCAGGTTGTGGCGTGGAGCCGGAGAGGGCAAAATAGTGCGGTGGGCTGCATTTCTGTCAGCACAAGTGATGGCTGAGTGGTAGCGTTATTTGTCTTGTGCTGCCACGCGGCCCTCGCACCAGACTGGGCATTAATGAGAGGGGGGCCGGACCACCGGGCAGAAACACGGCGGACCTCCAGCGCAGGTGATCTGTCACGCAGCCGTCTTGGTCAGGCAAGGAGACACGTGAAGACAGAGGGGAGAGCAGAGACAAAACCACTGCTACCTTTAGGGCCATGTGGACACCCATATTATACCTACATGTAAACAACACACAGCCTGATGGGTTCAAAAAAAATTATTATAAGTGTGCTTATTCCTGAAATTTAGCACTGAACAAGATTGGTTTTATTAGACCAACAACAGCGTATAGAGATCAGTAAAAAGTTGTTGGACTGAGTTGAATTTCTTGATTTGATGGTGGAGGAGAAAAGCAGAAAACGACCAATTTAAAGCTGAGAAATGGAGTGGTCATCTAATCCAAACAGATACCTGGCCTGATAAGTTGTTGTGTGTGTGAGCGTGTGTGTGTGTATTTTTTCTTTTCTTAACCAGTTTTAGCACTGCTGTGGAGGTGCTAAAAAGGTAAAGAAAGAAGACAAAGCAACAGCTGGGTACCGCTTCAGTAATTCCCCGTAGAGCCCTGGAGGATACCTTCGGCTGCAGACCATTTTCACCCCTGATTACAGAGTTTCAGACCAACCACTAACATATACAACAATCCACTTCCTCTAGATAATCCAAAGACTCAGCTGTCGTGTTCACTGAGAGTAATAAGTAACACGCTGCTCTTTCTGCTGAATGCAGACAACAATCTTCCCATGCAAAACAAGATGTCTACCAGGAAACATATTCACTCAGTAAATCACAGAATCTGATTTTGCCTCTGTGCACATTTATGTCAGACCAAAATCCCTACACAGAGAGTGTAAAAGCTTGTCAGAGTGGATGTGCATCTCCTGGAGGTCCTGTGATTACTGAGCAGAGACATGGTGCAGCGGGCTGCCAAAGTAAAGATTTATACAGAGCAGTTGCAGCTGCAGAAACTGACATTGGACGACACAGGGAGCATGATAAATCACAGCGGACAGGGGGCACTAGACTCGAGAAGCGGGAAAACAGTCCAAACAGGGTCGATGAGGATGTGCCCGTCAGAGACTCACCTTCTGTATTTTAGCATCTTATTGTGTGTATGCTTCTACGGCACATTCAAATCCTTTTAAATGAGATAATCAGTTTACAGTCTGCCCAGAGATCTCTTAATATTTATGTAGAAACAAATCATAAAGATATATATTGTTTTAATGTAGCTAATATTTAAAAAGATGCATTTCCCACTACGTCTTCTTACAGTAGATCGAGAGTCTGTTACCTGTCAACGAACTGAGGGATGCCTCTGGTTACATACGTTGAATATGAGGTGTCCTTAGGGGCCAGGGGTGAAGCCTGTTTTACTTTTATGAGACGAGGATCGGTGCTGGGAAGGTGAAGGACAGAGTCGCCAGCCATTCCATCACTCAGTGCAGTAAATGGATCCAATCTTGATCCAAGTAAAGCATTGGCTGTTTTTAAATTCCACCTCTTTTATTCAAATGACTGATGGACCTGAGTACCAAGCTCTGTGCAGCAATATTAATATACATCAGAGGCCTGCACCCCTCACTAAATCAGGGAACCACCAGCATTTGTTATTTAAATGACAAACAGCAGCTGCAGAAGGTGGCGGGCAGAGAGATGGGGGGGCGGTGGGTGGACAAACCAATTCGGGTTTCAATCCGGTGAAGACACGAGGTTTCGAGCCATCAGTCTGATGAAAAAAGGCAGCTCCTCTGGTTTAAACACACAACTGCCTGGTGTCTACTGCGACGAAGCAAACCTCACGAAACACGTATTTTATTTCAAAAAGGAAGCTTCCCTACAGCAACCTTCCCTTTGTTTCCTCAAATACCTAACATATACCCGAGTAAGAGCAGGTGTATTTCTCGCCGCTCTTTAAGATGATCTCATGCTCTCGTTTTTGTTTTGTTTTTCAGAACTAATCGTAAAAAGCAAATGTTTAGGTTTTTTTTCTCCGAATTGGAAGATGACACATACAGTAAAAAAAAACAACATCTACTCATGTTGGGTCAAATTGTCACAAAACAAATCTGTGA
>JAVKLF010000002.1:10866735-10877886 GCA_034783495.1 Millerichthys robustus | reverse complement strand
TTGGAAGATGACACATACAGTAAAAAAAAACAACATCTACTCATGTTGGGTCAAATTGTCACAAAACAAATCTGTGAATTAACCCCACCAAGTTTGTACAACAGTTTTTGTGAAAAAGTATGAAATCTGATTTTGTTTTGTTGTTTATATTTAGGGGAGAGGTTGAGGTTAACGTAACATAACGGAGAGGCACTTTGAAATGTGAACGTTATGAATGTGGAGCAGAGAAATTGTGCTCTGTGTACACTTTTTGTAGCTGTTATGTTTTCTAGACTGTGCAGAAAATACAGACTTTATTTTACAGCAGCCTATAAAATGCTACTGTGCTGTCAAAAATGTCTGTTTCATATTTGCTATCTACTGTTGTTTTTTTAAATACATGTCTATAATACCACTCAAGTAGATTGTTTGGTCAAATTTGGTCCTCATTTGTTTTTGAGCTGATGTCAGCTTGTCTTAAAACTAGACAAAACCTTTGGTTCAGAAAATTTAGTTTATTTATTTTGAAGATCAGCTAATGCAACATTATAAACAAGACATAAAATATAAAATAGTACCTATATATTTGACTGCATTCTAACCTGAACAGGTGTTTGAGATTTTGCGATCATTCTTTGTCAAACAGATCTCAGAAAAAGAAAAAAAAACATCACTTGTGTGGATAAAAACACAAAACTTCAACATCTGTATACTATGATGCAGTCCCTCAGTTCTGACTGTTAAGATGTGTGGTGTTCCAGATCGGTGAGGATGTGTGAAAGTGTTACCTGATGCTGTGATGGTGACAGCTTCTGTTTCTCTCCTCTTCTTCATGTCTGCTGAACAAAACAGTCCTGAAGCAAAATGACTCTGCCTGGATGTAGAAAGAAAGACATAAATACCACAGAAAACCTAAAAGATTTTTATTTATTTTTTTACAAAAAAGTGAAAAATGCTATATTTTTCTGAAAAGCTACTCACTAAGCACAATGCAGACTATAAATTATGCAAATTATTTTTTTTCTTCAGTAGAAAACCTTAACCAGAGTATAACCTTGAGTCTGATTCATTGCTGTCTTTAAATAAACAAATCTGAAAATATCTCCTGGGAGAGTTCTGAATAAGGTAAAAACCTAATAACCCTAACTTTTAGGGCGCAAATTTAAGGTTGAGTCCTGCTCCATCACCTGAGGGTGGGAGGTGATTTGATTAATGTATGTTTGTGCAGGAAAAGAAACAACCATAGAAACAAAAGATGATGGGCCTGAAGACCTAAAATAGTGGCTAAATTCCAAACCAGAATTTATTTGTGGAATAAAAATAAAATTGTAACATAATTCTAAACAGAAAAAAAACCTCCCACAGAAGAAATCTCCTTGTTAACCATTCATCTCAGACAGCCAGCTACATAAAGCTCCCAGCTCTAACAGACACATGCCCCGTCAGGACAGCCTTTTAACTGGCAACGTGTTCCATGACCTCAACACCCATAAATCACATGACGGGCGTGCAGGCGCTGGGTGTTGAGAGCTGCTCAGGGCACGCTGTGAGCGAAGTCCCTATGTTGTATAATCAATAGATATAAAAATAAATGGCCTGACCGTTATTCTCTCCCTGCTACCTTTCTCTAATAAAATCCCAGTAATGCATATTTCATTTACTTTTATACTTATTGATTACCTGTACTCCAGTTAGTAAATCACGCGCCTATCGATCCCTCAATCGTACCTCTGTTGGACAGCACATAACCAGCCATTTGCGCCCCTGATAAAGAGCTCAGACATTGAACTCCCCACAGTAAATCTTTGCAAACTAACTTTTTAATTCTAAAATCGATCCACATTTAAACGTGGCATTATTTCACAGGGCACGCCTGCGGCATTAAAAGCAATACTGTGATGCATTTGGTCTTAAAGTATGGAGGTCCATCCCTCCGTCTCTTTTCTCGCCGTATCAAGGCCGAGACACGCAGCGCTCCCCCCTGCAGCCGGGAGGTTAGAAAGGCCCTTTTCCCTGCTGCAGAATGCTGGGAGACTGTGGAGACATCAAGAGCCCATTGAGGCACTCAGCACAGTGCAAATCAAACATGAGAATACTATCAGCTGGCTCATTAACCAAGGAAAAACACAACCATTCATCTCAAAGCAGAAACCAAAAGCTTTTTATCAGCATACGACATGGCGCCATATAAAACTGTAAACAGTGGTAAAAAAAAAAAAAAAGAAAAGCACAGAACTGTTGTTATTGTTTAACATCTGTTACTTCATCAGTTTTCCTAGGCATGACAGATGCTTCTGCCTAAATTTACAGGAACTGTGATGATAAAAAAAGTAGATTGACTTTGAAGTACTAAAGAAAACAAGGAATATAAGGAGTGAAGGTGGCCAAGAACAACTAAATACTATCAAAGACATAAGGACACTGAGGAAAGAGCGAGTCCAAGATGGATTTTTTCAGGTCATACGAGACACCTTTCAATGCAATGAAGTCCCTTTGGGTGCCGAGTAAAACAGCACTGACACTGGGTCAATTGTAATTTTGGCTTGCGCATCCAAAAGCAAATATATCAATTAGAAATAATAAATCAAAAGTGGAGTGAGAGGCCACAGATACAAAATGACCATCTATTTTCATTAGGGTACACGGTGCTTCAGGTGTGAGCAGGATCTCAAGATTAATATAGGTATTCAAATGAATCAGAAAGGATTAGGGTCTCCTGGGACCATAATCAATAACTCTAAATCAATAATCAATAGGCCACTCACACCAATATACTAACTGCTGACACTGTGATCTCACAATTAAAATAAAAACTGGGGAAGGGAGTGGTGCAAGACTATGATTTATCTCACGTGTTGTTTAAAAACAAAAAGGTCAATAGATAAAAGCTGCTGCTGTGCGGCTCAGGTTGGCGGTGGTGATGCATTTTAGGGTGGTCAACGCTTTGCCCAGAGCGACAAATCCCACAAAGAATGGCTCCCCCGAGACAGAAATGATCAGCATGCAAGAGAAAAAACCCAAAAGATGACACCTTTGCATCGTTTCAACGATAGAAGAAAACAAGTAAAACGTGCAGGATAGCAGCCCTTGAGGACCGGAATAGCCGGCGCCTGGACTAAATCATCCTCTATTGGGAAATTTTATTTTGGGCAAACCTTAAAAGCAAAGTTATGCAATGTCATGTAATATTGTAATATCTCACGCAATCGGTTAGCTCTTGGAGTATGCACTGTGAATGACTCTCGGCGACTACTACACCAAATTTTAGCTCCATCTGTGGAATTCACAAACGTATCCCTGTTTGTTTAGGCTACGTTCAATTAGATGTGGTGGCCATCTTGACTTGCACTGGCTCTAAAATTTATTCAGTTGTCAATTTATAACATATAATTACTCTGTTACAGTTAGATTAACATCTGTTCAATAAATTGTGAGATATTTTGCTAAGGGTACAGAATAATGAACACACACACAAACATGGGTAAATTGGCTTGTTGCCTTAGTGGCGGGCGATAATCAGCAGCCATGAACTTTTACAATAACCCACTTTTTGTTTGATGGTGAGTGCGTGGATGAACTCAGGTGACCCAAGCGGGTTCCAAGAGTGCAAAACCGGGTCATAAACACCAGGCAGACATTTTCCTGGAGCAGCTCGGGAGGATGGATTCAGCTTGTGCCGACCAACTGAAAACATCAGAGGCCCCGACTCTCGTCGCCCTCCCCCTCTTCTCTCACTCATTCATTTGGGAGTATGATTTATACTTTTTGAAGTGAAGGGTCTTGAATCCCACTTTAAAGGAATTAAGAGATCTCCCCTGAGTCTGTCATTCAAATGAGAGCATGGCAGGGATATGAGGGCTTTTTAATAGAAGAAATTAGTATTCACATTGCCTTAAACTGGAATCTGAAGGAACCTTTCAGGTGGAGAAGAAAGGGCCAGTTTAGAAAAGAAAGCCCTAAGAAGTCGGGGGGCTTTTCATAGCAGTCGTGTTTTTGCCCCTCATCAAGAAGCGCCGGTGCGCTTCTGCGAACTAACCCAAGAGAGAGGGAGGGAAAGGCGAGCACGCGGGTGTGAGAAACAAAAACTGAAGAATGCATCATAAATAGGCAGCGAGGAAACAACACAACGAGGAGTCCCACCGTCTCGAAGCCTAGAGGGCCGCTCAGCTTCTCAACAGCTCTCCCCACGCAGATCCAACTGTTCCAGGGATGACTGAAAGCAATGTGATGCTTTGACAAACCGCCATTTGGAATTTCTCTAATGTTTCTGTGCAGTTCCAGAAATGTCAGAATTTCATTTTGCATTAAGTCAACACAATATTTTTTTTTTTATTTTGCGAGATGCTGACCTTGAAAAGCAGTAAGCTGAGCTGAATTTAAGTGTTACTTCTGTGGCTTGCTTTTGCTAGCTCAACTAAGACTTTAAAACCGGACTGAGATAAACGTGATGTTTTTTTTTGTCTGAGCATTAGCACCGCTAACGTATCTTAATGCAGAAAAACAAGACATATATTTGGTCATTCATATCCCACAAAACCCTACATTAATTGGGGCAAATGTGGTCATATCTGGCAGTTCTACTTTTATAGTGTTGATTCAATAATGAAACATCATATGTATCGAAAGTCTCCCTCCAGTGTGCCGTCGAACTGATACAGCTTTTACACAAGTTGTTTTTGACACATAGAGAAAAAAAAGTCTGATTTTTATGAGGAGCAAGAACATTTTTTCCGCAAATACACCCATAGATCCACAAATACATTCTCAGAAGTTATCTTATCTTGACTGAGAAGACAAGAAGAGCCTTAACTACCTGTTTCTGAAGAGTGAGGAAGAACACCTGAGATGGGCGCTCTCTGACATCGTGTCAATGGGACAAACTGGACTCAGAGGATTTAACTGGAAATTTAAAGCATCGATAACATTTAAATTTGATCACTTTTATCGTTAGAAACAACGTCGGAGAGAAAAAGATAAACCAAAACACATCTGATATCATAGTTCACCTGGTTTCTGTCTTGTTTTCCAACAGGAGGCAGCCAGTAGCTGAAAGGAGATAATCAAAGTATGAGACAAACAAACTGATTTAACTTCTACCTCATTTTGTTTTTTAACTATGAGGTTATCTCACTTTCTCTGGCACTGTTCCTGGGAGAAGTGCCTCAGCCTTTCTACAAACACCGGCACGCTGGTGCTCTGTTCAGCACAGACACAGTTAGAAAAAACCCACAGACTGAACAATAACTTTTGGATATATTCAGCAGCGAAGACGACGAATCAAGCTTTCATGAACCTTTCTGGGAAGTCGTCTCCTGTCCCTCCTGAAGCAGCAGGCAGCTGAGCAAAGCAGTCGATCAGGATGTGAGTGATACCCTGCAACAGGTCATAAAATCAGAAACTTCATTGTCTTGTCCTGATACATGAGCAGAAAATATTACATTTGTTATTTTTTTTTGCTGCTTACTTGTCATGACAAGACAGACAAAAAAAGCTGAATCTGTTCAATTTTTCGAAACAAAAAAGTGTAGGACAAGTCCTAACATTTTATCAAGCTTTTAGTTTTAGGATTTTAAGTTAGTACGGACCCTCGACTCTCTTAAAATCTCCAGTTTCAGTAAATGAAAGAATTGTCACACCTCTGACAGAACAGTGTGCAGGTTGCAGGAAGTCGGGCCGAGTATGTCTCTTCTTTAGTGAAAGTGAGTTGTTGGTGTCCCAGTTAGGCAGGAGACCAGTCACCGCTGTCCCAACTCCACAGTCCCCTTCAAAGAACCAGTCACTCTGCTCATCATCACCTGCACACATGGAAGGGTGAGTGCAGCAGCTGCCAAATGTCTAAAGCTCATTGTGTGAGTTAAAAGCTGCAAAACACTTTGAAAAAACTGCACGAGCTGTTTAATGAACATTCTCCTCAGCTTTTCCTGAGTTGTTTCAGATCTGCTTCTTGTGTATGGGAGTCAAAAATGGCTGACACTGGAAACCACCCAGCCCCAGATAACACCAGTTTCATCCCCCAGAGGCAGTGAGCTCCTCTCAGACCTGTCACTCAGCAAACGTGCACACAGGAACCATGCCTCTCACAGTCAAGGTGTAGTGACAACTGTTAAATCAGAGGCCGCCTGGCCCCACCACGGCTAATGAGATTAGCAAAGGCTCCGGCGCTCATTAACACGACATGACAACGTCTTATTAGAGTCGCCTGGATGCTCAGCAACCAGCCCATTGTAGCAAAAACCCTCCTTTATAGGTCCAGCATTCCATCAAACTGGAGCCTGACAACTTCGTATTTCTGGGCAACTGCAAATACTCAAAATCTAATGCACTTTTTATTGTCTGGTATTTGTTTTGGTTACCTTGTCTTCCTTCATCATTGGTGAACAGACCTGGGTCACTGCTGCAGGTGCTGCTGGTTTCCCTGCAAAAAAAGGAAAAACATTTCCTAATGACTTGTTTCTTTATCATCAATGACATTTCGGGTCAAAGAACTCTGTTTTGATTTGTCATCTCAAACTTGATGTTGAGGTCAGACGATGTTACAGCATCGGAGAGGTGACCAATGTAAATCAAAACATTTACATGCCCCCTGTTTAAATTGCAGCATTCAATCGTAAAAATAATGACTCGGAGCTGGAGGTCGACATAAATGGACAGAAAATGACAGAGCGTCGTGTGCTCCCCCTCGTCGCGATGGCAAACACAAAGGCACCAGGAGAGACTCTGATCGAAGCCACTGAGTGACATGAACAATCTAATTGAATATCCTCCGCTGTCAGCTCCAATCTAATCTGGCCTGCGTTGTGGAGGATGACAGCGGAGAGGAGCGCAGTCCCCTGCCTGCTCCTCCCTCTGGGTGTG
The DNA here is from genome assembly GCA_034783495.1 of Millerichthys robustus. NCBI lineage: Eukaryota > Metazoa > Chordata > Actinopteri > Cyprinodontiformes > Rivulidae > Millerichthys > Millerichthys robustus. Next base: position 10,871,052 of record JAVKLF010000002.1, on the reverse strand, counting down.
CCCCTCGTGCAGACGTGCCGCCGCTTCCACACAACAACTGCCTGACATCTGCTGTGTGGGCTGCCACCGCTGACTGTCCCAACCGGTCCCATCCACACCCCCAGGCAAACCCCTGCTACACTCCCTGCTCGCCCTCTGTAGACCCTCGCTGAGGGTTTCACTGCGTTTCTCACACCTCAGCTACCTTTAGAAAGTTTAAGTAAAAAAAACAATTAAAAACAAGCAGAAAAGTTAAAAAACACAACCTTTTTACTTATGTGTGAAACCCATTTCACTGCAAGAGTTTAGGGATTTTAATACAACAGCTTCATCCTTCAAAAAACACAGTTTCATTGAATGGGAGAAAAAGAAAGCTTAATTCTCTCGTCTGCCTTGCAGTTTGCGTCCTGTTTATCATGTCTGACCTTGCTCATAGGATAAAGCTGGAGGGTCAGATTTGCGCTGATACGAAGCTTTGCCATATTGCCGAGGCCTCTGAATGACACAGGATCAAGAAAACCTCTATCCAGACCGCCTGTCTAACCTACAGCCAGATGGTCCTAAACCAACTCCCCGAACATCCACAAGAAGCAGATGTGAGAGAGGAGCAGGCCTCTCCGGGGAATCTCCAAGATGTCTGGCCGTGGACCGTTCCTCTACCCCCATCGCTCCTCTTCAGCTCCGTCTCTCCTGACGGACTCCCAGGGCCGCTCCTCAGCTGTAACGCACCTCTGGACACAGCTGACATCTGGAGCGCACAGCACTTTAGCATCACATCAGACAACTTTCACACCTGCAATCTCCAACTCTAACGTGGAGGTAAGAACCAGTGACCGGCAAGCCTTCCTCCTGACCTTAAAGCAAAAACTTGTTTTTAGTTTATTCAAGAGATTTAAAGCGATGTCTGAAAGAGAACCACAGGTATTAACAATTCATTAGAGACATTCATTAAGTATTTATCCGTATTAAAGGTGTAATGTGATGTTGCTCGGAGCAGGACAGGGCCAATGTGAGACCATACCCATTAAATACTGCCTAATTAATGCTGTGGATAACTGACACACCCATTTTTCATGAGATGAAACACTTCTTTCTTCAGCTATGACCTTTGCCAAAGAAAGTTGATGCATTCTGAGCAACTTCGCCTTTAACTCACTGTATGCAGCAAGCAAAGTAAGAACAAAAACGCATAAATAATCTAGTCAAAAAAGGGATTTTCTATTAGGGATTAGACACTGTAATTAGAATAAATAGTACATTATATGTCCAAGTGAAGCAAAGGCAAGGGCAAAACTCTAGTGTTTAGGGACGAACTGAACTCCCCTCATGGCCTTATTGTCTCCACACAAGCCAAAGAGGTGAAGCAAAACACAGTATCCAGATGAGCACTAATCATTAGGAAATAATCCTTAGCTCCTGGGAGAGACAGAGCAGTTTGCACAGAGATTACAGGCAAGCCGCCATTTATTGAGCCTGGGCTTATTCTGCAGAGAAATAAAGCAGAGGAGAGTTGGAGGGATGGGGGCAAAGTGCTGATAACAGTGGATCTGTGGGCTCTTTAAACAAGCCGCCCCAACCCAAATCTATGCCCTCTTTTATTGGCGACTGATTATAAGGTTATCCCACCCTCCCTGAGCTGCGGTAATTGGATTAGTCTCAGAGATTTATGAAAATTACCAACTCGAAAACTCCTCGTAGAGTTTTTAAAATCGAAATTACGGCACGGCTGCGCTGAAAGTCGCTTTTGTTTTGTCCGAGAGCATCAACAGAAGCGGCGCCCAGCTGGAGACTGAGGCTGAGCCCCGGAAAAAGCGACTACCCCACAGGTTAGGCCTGCTTGCTGGGGCCAGCCTGGGTGCCAGGTGGCCTCGCTGCCAGCAGGCAGGGGCCCGGTCTAATCAAGGATGTGGAGTCCAACTGGAAGTTCCAACATCTGCTCTCCTTGCACTCGGGTGGCTGAAGGCAAAGCGCAGAAGGGGAGTGACCTTGAGGAGAGGCACGTTTTCACAGATCAAACACTCCATTTTGAAAAAAATCAAAATCCAAGTGTCAAAAAGACATTTTAACAATGACGTCTGTGTCTGACCTCAAATAAACCACACAATCTCGAAGTCTAAATAATGCTGTTGTAACGCTGTCAACTCTTCATCACTGCTGCCATTTGTTAATATACTTTGCCTCCACTAAGACTTAACTGTTAGCTTGTTCAGCCTTCAGTACAGAGTGGCAGTCCACTGAGCAGCAATCAGGAGTGATGCCGTTGTGTAAGTGAGAAATGATTGACAGTGTTCCGAGGTGCTCCCATTTATTTCTTCTCCAGAGCTGTTTTCTGTCAGAACAGCTATTGATTTTTCTATAAAGTAAGAAAACAAATACCGTTTAGGGGCTGGAGAGCTCTGTGCAAATTAAACCAGAAGATGTAAAGCTTCCATTATGGCTCCTATTTAATACATCTTCTCACATCCTTTTAATGATTAAATTATAATGAGGCAAACAGAAGAAAACACTGTTAAAAAAAGAAACAAAAGAAAACGCGTGAAACACATAAATAAAGCCTGCTAGTTTTTAACTTTACCCAGTGATGTGTCCAGTAATTTTGTGTCATATTTCAAATAGTTTGTAAAAAAACTAAACTTGAAGTTGTAAAACCAGTAAATTCAGCTGTAAATAAGAGATTTTGTTATCTCTATAAACTTCTTACCATACACTCAAGGTAAAACCATAATTTTATATGCCTCCCACTTTTTTAAAATTTGCTGTTGACATCAAATTCTGCTTTCTTTATAATTTATAGATATACTGAAGTTTATTAGCTAAACACTGAAAATGAACCTTTTTTTTTACTTGTCTGTTAAACCAATGTTCAAACTGTTGCATTTGACAAAACCATCCAACTTTTCTGGATTATTTTTGTAATTTATGGTTAAAATGTCAAAACTACCATTGCAGCAGTTTATCCTAATGAATTTTTATCAGGTGCTTCAGCTTTGCATTACCTTACTGAGTAATTATTGTATTGATTGTTTCACTGTAAGAATATATTGTCCCTCTCTGTTGTAAGTTAAATCCACATTTAGGTTTGCCAAATGAAATTCACACAGGAGGGTGCAGCCTGGGACTGTGGGACAGGCCAAGGTTTAATTACCCAGCCAAAGACAGGCATATATTTCAAAACAAATCGATACCTCACCAAGTCACTTATTTATTTGTGACAATAGTTCTCAAAAGGAAATAATGAGCTCTCAGATGCCTAGAGGCAGAGCTATCAAGGATCCCCTCCCTGATGATCTTTTCAGTTATAAAGAGATGAGAATCAAGAGGCTATCATTCATTTTTAATGCCAAATCAACACTTGAAAATGGAGAGGCATGACGTTTTTGGTTTAAAGGATATGCTGAATATTGACAAGTGGCTCGAAGACAGACAGAACGGATCATTTTAAAAGTTAGAAGTTGCTTAACTTCTTTAAAGGGTAAGAAAGACTTTTGAGCTTCTTTCTTAGAGCAACTTTAATCTGACTGAAAGGATTAACGGTTGACTGTTACACAAATACTTGGAGTGTTCTGAAAACTTTAATGTATGTAAACACGCTGAATGTTTTCATCTTAAAAAATGACTAAATAGTTAGGCTGAGTTTGCTCAAATAAGAAAAAAACCTGAATTACCCATCAGACATATTTTCATCTGGAGCATCTCTGTGTTCTTTTGCCATCTTTCTCTTCCATCGTTCCTTTCCCATCAGTCTGCCTCCTTCTGTCTGTCGCTCTGCTCCAATCCAGCCGCTCAGCAACCTCTCTGGTCCTGACAGACACCGCGCCGGAGACAGACGGGGCCTTTTTGTACCATCGTCCTTCGCATGTAATTTCTGCTGAAATCTGACCCTCACATCTGAGGTCATCCGTTTGACCCTCCTGCGCCTCCTGAGCGGTCGTCCTGGATTATTGTCGGTGAAGGAATCAGACTCTGGCCAGGAGGGCCGCCTTGCCCTGACTGGGCTTCTGACAACACAAGGCCAGCGGTGGTCGGTTGTGTCGTCCGAGTCACTGTTGTTGGTCAAAGATGTTTTGAAAGCGGAGGGCAGGTTCTTCCTGTACTCTTTAGCCTCATCCATGCTGGACTCCGAGGCCTCCATCCAACATCGCCTGCGAGCCACGGGATAAAGCGAGGACTCGTGGAAGCGCTTGCGGCCCCTGCGCCGTCGGATCTGCCGTCGTTGCTGCAGGGGACTTGGGATTATTTTTCCCCACAGCTCCTCGAGCTTACTCTGCTCTGAGGCCTGCTCCAGCGCGGAGACCAGGTCCTGCACCAGCTCGTCCATCATCATGCTGGAAACCAAAA
>JAVKLF010000002.1:10836696-10866635 GCA_034783495.1 Millerichthys robustus | reverse complement strand
TAACCGCTGAACAGCCTTAGGATGTGTCTATTCTCGCCAGCACTTTAGGTTTACAATTGTAAAAATAATTAACTACGCTTTTTTTTTTCCATTGTTCCTCCTCAAAGATTAAAAACAGCAGTTTATTTCTCTTTGGTTCTGTCTTGCTAAAACTGTTAGTGTGAAAGTAAAAGTTCGTATTTCATTTACATCATCAAATCTAATCCCTTTTGTATTTTATTTGAGTTCACCAACAAAAGCAAAATTATTGTACAGATTGTTACTCAAGATCTGCAGCATTATGAGAACTGATCTGATTATTGGATTTGAATTTTCATACCAATTATTTATTGGATTAATCAAAAAGGGTGCTTTCATATTTCACCATTTATCCAATGAACGTACAGAAAATGTATTAATTACTCAAAATAAATCAGTGTGTAATGATATACAGTAGCAGCCATGTTTTAATAGATCTTTAAGCATTGTGTGGTCTGATCTCAGAGGGAACTTGCTGGGGCATCCACAGCTTAAGAAATGAGCAAATACTTAAAACGATAGGTCATGTTTCATGTTATCATCATGTTTGCGTGTTAGATGAGGCAGGAAGATGTGATGTGATTTTAACACAACAGAATCATATGTGGTTCTCATTATGTTTCAGTTTATCTTTTGGTTCTCAGTTAGGCCTATCATAACCCACTGAGAAAAGTATGGACCAAGAACAAAAATATGTTACAGTGCAGGGGAAAAACTTTACTCCACTTATATAATGCATTTGCACATGTGTACCCTTTAATAAATAATATTCGCAGGCTAATTTCTCCATTAGGTTCAGCAGTATTGAAAAGATGAAGCTCCTACAAGAGAGTTCTGCCTCCATTGGTGTCAATTAGAGTAGAAAAAACAGCTTTTGAACGCGCGTGAGCTTCATCAGCAGCTGTAAAATGGTTACATTCTCCTCATGATGAGCGAAGAACGCGGCTGCAGCCTTGCAGCATCACTGCAGCAGAACAAAAGCAGAGGCAGGATCTGCATGATGTTGCATAACAGCTCACATGTGCTGCGAGCAGCACGCACACAGCTCTCTCACTAGCAGCGAAACAAGCCGTTCACGAGCTAACCGGCGCTCACACCGACACACTGTGCACGTGAACTATTTGCTGTAAGGTTTTATAATAACAGGCAGAGCCCACAGCGTCTGAGCACTCACCAGTCGTTGCTTGTCTTGTTTTGTTTTCAGCACACAGCAGCTGGGACAACAGACGCACCTTCCGCCCTGCAGCCCAGCCAATCAGGTGGCTCCGCCTCGCTGTGACGTCACTGCCAAACAGCCTACTGAACCAGCTGATAGGGAGACAAATTTCAGCCTGCCAAGCAGCAGATAACACACTAAACACAGGGACATATAAAAACCGTAAGTCTGCTAATATCATTTTATTTCATGTAGCTTTAACAAAAAAAAGAATCTTATTTAGCCTACTCTTGAGTTTTTATATTTTCTGTACAGAAGCAAGCTAATTTCCATTCCTGAAATTCTTTAGCTGAAATAGAGAGAAAAAAATTCTGCTGAAAGAAAACATTGCCAACAAAGAATATAATTGTCCTGATGTATCTCAATAATCCAGGTAGAAAACTTTTAAAAAGCTGAGTAAAAAATGTAATTTGAATGCAGAGAACTGAATAATTTTACTAAAAAAAAGCAAAAAAATTATATGTAAAGCTAAAATAAGCAAGCACTAACTAAAACCTAAAATGAGAATTTTAAATTTAAGTATTCTACAAGTATTTATTAAGTTTTATTCATCAAAGTAGCAGGTCTTTTTTTTTACTTTTTACAAAATGTAAAACTTTACTAAATGATATAAAATGTATACACTAAAAATACCCCCAAAGAAACCCTAAAAAAGGCCAACAACTCACCACATATGGGGGGCCACTGGGGGGCCAAAGTTACGCCGAGCTCCTCCCCCGTCACTGCTTAAAGCTCAAAAGAACAAAAAGCTAACTAAAAGGATAAAGAAAGGAAGCAAAATGATAGCTAAAAGGTAAAGTTGGGGCAAAGTGTGCGTAGGCATACTTTATTTCAAAGAAAACAAAGGCTAGCTTAAATCTAAAGCAGCAAAGGTTTTTTTTTAAGAATTTAGGAGGCCTTAAAATATTTCTAATGGAAAAATATTAACAAATAAAAGGTAAGAGCAAAAAGAGTATGGGGAAAACAACAACAACAAACCCAGCTGAATTAGCATTCACACAATTATAACTTTTTAAAAAATCATCACACTTTTGTTGCTCCGTGAAACATCTGATGTTATAGTTCAGTGCAATTTCCTCAACTCTTTATGTAACTCCAGAAGATGTCTGTATGTACACAGAACTTTTTTTTTACGAATGTCTTGGTAAGACTAAAAAGCAAATCATGTGCACTTGCATGTTTACAATATTTATATTAGTCTTATGTTGGCCTAATGTGTATTATGATATACGAGAGCTCGCTTTAATGAAGAATTGTTTCTCAAAGCTGTGAATGAAGCAACAAAAAAAGTCATTTACCGTTTGTTTCGTCTATCAGATGAAGGCAGCCTAAATAATAAAAAAAAGAAAAGTCTGTGAAAATGAGTACAAAAGCCATTTAATCGTTTTCATCTTCTCTTAATAACTGCAAATTTCCCCTTGGGCTCAGGGGAGAGGGCCTCTCTGTGCTGCTGCCCTCTTATCTGTCTCCTCCACATTTCAGTGGCTCCCTCGGTTTCCGGCTCCCGGCTTGTTCTCACTGGGACCTGTTGGGAAGTCGGGCTCCTGGGTCCACCATTGTTCTGGCCCGGGAGGAAAGTCCGAAGAGAATACTGAAAACCCAAAAGTGGGAATATTAAAAAAAAACGAAGAAAAAAATACAAAACCTTCAGCTACTGTTTCTTTTAGTGGAACCTTTTCACAAGCAAAATATCAGAAACGGTCTCCATTCAGAGGCAGTAATTAGCAATTTGGAAACCTTTCCCCCTCAGGATATACTGTTTCAATTTAGTCAGCAGCTTTAGATACTTTGGCACTTAATATTCATTGTTTCTGTCATCCTCCCAATTTCTCGATGCACAATGTCTGACGATAAAGTGCTTTATCTGTCGTGTAATTCTTCTTTTCAGGCAGCCCTCTGCAAGAGAAGTTAATTTTTAAACGTAATTTGAAAAGGAATTAGCAATCAATGATAGGGATAGGTTTGGTTTAAGAAGGTCTCACAAAGTTTTATATTACGTGGACCACAGCAGAATAAATCTAACAAATTTGATAATTGAGTTGGAAATGTTATTTTTAATTCTACGTAACTATAGCTAAAAAGTAAATAAAGTTTTTTTGTATTATTATTTTGCAAGATTTGCAGCACATTTGTATTTGGTGCAACATATACTGGATCAAAAACACTCTTATCGTTAATTATTTGCCTGTATCCTCTGCATGGATTTCATAGCAAATGTTTCCAGGCTGTTTATTAAGCCAAACCACACATCGTGCCCCGGGGGGGGGGAGCAGACTCACACTTATCTTCGTCTCCATAGAGCCTTTGTTTCAAAATCTCACCACTTCCATTCATTTTCCAATCAGCATTGTCTAATGGAAATAATTGATTTTTGCCTCTTCTTCACAAATGAAAAACGCTTGTGATTAAACATTTTGTCTCCAAATCTAAATTCCAAGATCACCATCGATACTTGAGAAAAATAGGCAACTCATTAAAGCAAGAAAGAGAAAAAAAGAAAGGAGGAATAAAGTAGCTAAGTTGTGAAAAGAAGAGGCAGGAAATGAAATAATGAATGGAGTCCGAGCGAGCTATCTTTCCCAGGCAGAGCGCCACTAGGGATGCAAACTCTCAGCCACCAGAAATGAGCTACCTATCTGTGAAGAGTGACTGCTCCATCCTATTTGATTTGGCTCTCCTATCATCTCTTAAGAAGATGTCAGCCCGGCTTCTTCTATTGCTCTGAGCCTTTATCAACCCGGAGACGATTTCTCTGCAAAATAAAAAAGAGAGAGGAAGCAAGAGCAGAGAGACACACACACACATTTCAGTGCCTTTCAGGGAGCAACACTAAAGAATAAGTGTTATGCGATAAAAAGAGGGTTGTTAAATAGATCTGTCTATTTGTATGGTAATAATGATCGCTTAAAGACTCGTCTCTCTGTGACTTGTAGAACAAGGAAATAAATCTGCATTCAGGTATTGTGTTAACACGATTCTCCGAACGACCTTGTGAAACTTTCATACAGTAAAAAATGAGTTGGATTTGAGTTTCTTTTTTCTTTCTTTGTGTTATTCTCTCACACACTCACTCAGAGAGGAGGGGTTCCTTCAGCCAGGAACAGAACTCAAGTTTGTTTCCAAATCATCTTTTTCACACCTTTTATGAACAGATTTAGAAGCACGATTTAATACAAATTTGTCAGCTTTATATCTCAAGTAATCACATAATTATCATGATTGCTCCATTAACAAACAGTAAAATAATTCTGCAACTGAGTGTGCGAGTTTGTTGTTGTTTTATTATTTTTTTTTTTTAAAGAAACATGAAAGTTAAAAATGTAAAAGATAGGTTTAAATGATATGGCTGACTAAAACAGAGCCTTTTTCAATCTTGTTTAGAATTAGCCAATCAAAATGACAGAAATGACTGATGGTTTAAAAAAAAAAAATCCTGCAGCCTCAAATCAATTTCCAACAGTTTGGATTTTGCTGAGACATTTGCAGAGTTTTCTAGATATTTGGTTCATGCATATCTGGGGAACAGTATGGTTGCTTTGTGTTTTTCCTAAAACACCACATTATTTTTATTTTATTGTTTGTCATCTTCACTGAGGAGTTTGACCAGTTGGTTGAAGCAGATTTCAGTTAGCTGGTTTTTAATCTTATCCTAAGTTACATCTGTAGTGTTAAAATTAGAATTACTACTTTGTAGTTGTTCATCTTCACCAATCAAGTGACCTTTTTTGGGGACTTTTTTGATGCTCATCTCCAAATGCTCCTGTTATGATCAGGATATTAGGTTAAGTTGATGGTGTCAAGTGTTTTGTGAAACATAGTCATAATTATTACGTTAAGGGTAAAAATATGAGGGGCAAATACTAAATTCTAAGTTTATCTTAAAATTCAAACGAACATTTCATCCAAAACAAGGAAATTATGTCAATGGCTTCCTGAACTAACACTTTCTTAGATTCCATCTCTGATTTTTGTTCTCTGTATTAATGTTCCTTCAAACGTTTCAGCTCCAGACTCAAACAACAGAGACTTGTGGTCTCCAAGTATCTCTGAGGTTTAATAATGAAACCAAAAAACAACTTTTAAGAGCACCATAACTTCACTGTTCATTTATGACCTTTTATTTTTTTCTTGCTTGTAGCAGTAACACTAAAAACTCTGAAGTGGGATCCTTTTCAGATGCATTAAAATAAAAAGTACTCTTGTTCCTTTCAACTCTGAACATTCCTGTAAGACGAAATTAATGTTTGATTAAAGCTGACTCTAAATTCATTGTTTAAAGTTTCGATTCTCAAAAGGGATTGGACATTTATGAGTTATAGCATCAGATTATCTCAGAAAGTCACAACTATATAAGCCATCATACTTGGTAACTGTTTCCTGGAATGAGAACTTTTGGTAAAAGCATTTGGTCAATCATTAATGAGAACATTTGTATGTCTGCCTTTACTTTACATTAAAAAGCCCCGAAGCATCATCTGTTGGTTTGTTCCACAGCAGAACCTGTCCCCTCAGTTTGTCTCAAAGAGTCCTGACAGTAAAGAATTAGCAAATTAACCTGAATTAAACTGATTTTATTGTTTTAGACGTGTTTTTTTTTTCCGAGGTTTAAGGTTTTATTCTAAAGCAACACAAATTTCTATAATTCATAACAAAATCATTCCTTACAATGAATCAATTTGAATTGAACACCTAAACCAAACATTTGAATCTTACTAGAGGAGTCTATAAAGAATCTAACAACATCTTAGAAAATTACATCCACATCATCTGTCACAACAATGTTTCTCTCCACCACTGCCCAACAGAGGTGTAAGAGGAGGAGGAGGAGGAGGAGAGGGGAAACAAGGATGCAGACGACATGTCGCTCTCCAGACCCAGCGTGGAAAGCATTAGAGGCAGATTGATTAGTCTGCTCCACTTGGCTGATTAATCAGGACCTGTTAGGTGGAGACGAGGACCATTTATGGCTGATTATCTTCTCCAACGGCAAGTTAAAAAAAAAAAGAGGATAAGAGGCAATTCACAGCGGAACTTTTCCACCAAGAGAATTTCTGACTCTTTATTTCAGTTTGGATGATTCTGGTTACATGTCTGGTATTGAAAAGAGGATTGTTTGATCTTAGAGGAAGCATTGGAACGGTGTGAACTCTTTTGAAAAACATAATATACTTTTCAAACAAAAAAGATGTGAAAATAGAAAAGAGTTCATCTGGCATTCTGCTCCATCCTGTTATTTGGTGTTGTTTTTTTCTTTTTCTGGCCATCCCTATAATATTTTAGATATACTATATATGTGTTAAAAATAGCCTAACAAATTGATTGGTAAAGCTTTTAGTTTTACTGGGCCACCCCAAGATTATTTGTAGACCCTATGAGGCCTCCCCTTTGAATTGTTTCTGAATGAAAACTCATGCCATCATTGCCAGCCCAGGCCCACGCCTGATTGACAAACCATTGGCCGTGCCAGCAGTCAGCCAGCAGGGCCAGCTTGACCCCAGGTCTGGCCCACACCTGTCTGCTTACAGACTTGAATAGTTCCTGTGTTTGTGCGGCGCAGTGCTAGAAACAACATTCACTCACAAGTTTCCCTCTCAACAGCGTCGAAAGAGAAATTTGGTGACATCAGCATCCTCGTCTGAGCACTCGCAGCTTTAACACTCACACCCTGTGTTTTATTGTCCAGGCTTGCAGCTCGCTCTTAGCTGCAGAGTGGCCTTCCCCAGCCTGGTCACCCGTTTCCGTTTATCTGTTGGGATAACTATAAAAATCTGTCAGGAGGCTGGGGTGGGCTTTTTCGCTCAGCTCGGCCCTGCTGGCAGATTGAGAGCCCCCTGTAATGCACAAGTCTGTTTTTATTATTCTTGCTGAGGGAACACTATTTCATCAACTGCATGATCCCACAGAGGAGAGGAGATAGGCCCCAGCTCGGCTGTATTTCTTCCAATCAAACATTCCAAGGGGAAAAAATGAGTGGGTGCCATCAAATCCCAGAATAATGCTGCCAGATTTTATGTAAAAAAAAAAGGACTGATGGACAAATACAGGAAGGCAAGACAAGTTTAATGACGTGTGTTCAAGAGCTGAGATTGGAAAACTGACAGAGAAAAGCAGCCTCTTTGCTAGAATATAAATTGTTGTGCGCTGTAAAAAGGCTTTTATCTGGAGTGAATATGGGACGTAATACACAGGTCAGGGTTAAGTCATTTTCCCCGGCAAGTTAAGCGAATAATGAAGGCGAGCCCGCACGGAGAGGAGCACTGCCGCTGCCAGTTTGTCTTCATTTATTATGCCAAATCTCATGATTTTGGCGTCGGCGCGGTGAGTGCTGTGGCGCGCACCGGTGGACGACATATCGCTTAATTTACACAAGGTAATGAAAGCAGGGAATGGGAGGACAAAACAATTTACCTGCTGACACAGGAAGAAGTGATTTGCGAACACAGGAAGGGGCGGGGGGTTGAGGGGGAGAAGAGGGCCAGGGCCACCAGGCGGAAGAGGGGCAGAGGTGGGGGGTGGGGGGTGGTCGGGGCTAGGAGAAGGGAACAATCAAAGGGATGCAACAGTCAGAAAGGCAAGTCAGGCCTTAGTGTCTGCTCCTCAGATGATGATAATGATGATGGCTTCAATGAGGCAACAGTAAACTCTCCCCCCCCACCCCCCCACCCACACACACACATACACACAAACACACACACACACAGACTTCACAAAAATAGACGCAATCAAACGTCGAAATTGACCTCAGATCTGGAGGGTCTGGGCTGACAAGGTCCCCCCCCAGTTGTAATCACTTATCAAAGAGCCACTTTTGAGGCAGAGATGGAAGGCTTCATCCACTTTTTCTGAGCTGCAACAGGTTTTCTCACTCAAAGACCAAATCTTAAATTTGCTGACCAAGTCAATAAGCGTGCATGTCAGACCCCATACAAATACACACTGGTCAGTGTGTAGCCTATTTCATGTTTTTAATGTCTTCAAATGTAGCACTGGGACCCCAAAGCAGATTTCTTCTATGTGCACTAACGTTTAATATTTCTGATGTCTGGCTTCTTATTCAGAAGTTATCTGTCCGGCAAAAATATACCGCTTCCGTTCAAATTTGCTTTGCCTTGACAGCAATTTACAAATTAGAATAAACACATTTGGGTCGGTGAGGTGACAGTCACTTTAGCCTAAAAGTCCTCGACTGGCCTTTCACTCAAACAGAAAAGAGTCTGGCTGAGACTCTCTAACAATACGGCCGGAGCAGCACTGTAATTTTCCAATCACTAGCCCTTCAGGCCGGGCCACTCCTTAGGGCAGTAAGATCAGATGAGCTTGAGCATTTTCTTTTGTAAGAGGCCAAACTCTATTTGTCTGCTCACAGGAACAAAAACAATCAGGGAGTCGGGAGAGAAACTGCTTTTTTTTTGTCTCTCTGGAGATGGGCCAAAGACGGAGCAGGAGGAGGAAGAGGACGGGGACTAAGGGGGTGACACAGATAACCAAGTCCCTCCTCCTCCCTCCTTTTCTTGCCCTCTGTGGGTGACTGGTGGGTTCTGGTGATGATGAAGAGGCGACGCGGCTCTGCACCAGGTCCCCGCTGTCAGGCCTCTCCGCAGGACGAGACATGGAGAGGAAGTGTCACTCTCTGCAGGCCCGCTGCGCCAACCTGGACTCTGCTGAGTCCCGCTGCTCGAGTCTTCACAACAAATCAAACACCATCACACACACCTCCCCCCCTCAAACATGACCACACACACAAATAAACTTCTGTCCTTGTCTGGAAGAATGTGTGAGAAAACATAAGCAGCGTCTGAATATTCTCTCTAATGCATCAGACGGGGATGAAATGTGGCTCCTTGAAAAAGAAACTACAGTTATAAAAGGGGAGGGGGCTGCAGCTTTCTCCTCCAGCTTATTTCCCCTCAGAATGAGAGGTGACAGTGAACAGTGGAAGTCGTCAGTGTGAATAACACGCAGTTACGCCTGGTGACACCCTCTGGTGGAGCACGACACACTCACCCACACACACACAGGCGCGCACACACCGAGGCTCAAGGGCCCCTGTGGCAGAGACGCTGTCAGCCTCAGTGCACTGCCTTCCATTACGGCTTAACTGGGGACAAATTGAGCAATCTGATGGGTTAAATTTGACATGTGTGTCTGTCCGATCCATGTTTCTGGTACGGGACAGACACGTCCCAGTTTGGTGGCGTGCACAAGACGTATATCAGCATCCCAACAGAAGTCAGGTAGGCTCGCCTCAGCCGTGCGGTGTCCTTTAGTGGCTCTTTAGAAGAGGAGCCCATAACACAACCAGTGGTCAGGCTTAATTTACCCACTTCTCCATCCACTGCTCCATCAGCATATAGTATCACATAACTGCTAATGGGCTAATGGAGGAAGAAGGGAGGGGAGCAAGCGCGAGAGGAAGAAAGCGATAGTTAGGGAAATGGAGCTCAGGTTCATCCAAACATTTAATAACTTATCCAATCTGGAGCATTCACCTCTTACGTGGGCTAATTGCATCATTTAACTGGCCTGGACGAGGGGGCCCAGTGTGGACTCTCCGTCTCGCAGTGCCATCACATAATTATGACTTATGCCGATGAGGCCTGGCAAGCTGGATGAAGTCAGCTCGTCATAAATTTTAATGATCACTTAGACAATACGAACTTTTTCAGGACCCTCGGTAAAATTAAAAGGGAGAAGTTTGTGCTGAAGTGTGGAAACACAGTGTGTGTGTGTGTGTGTGTGTGTGGTGGGGGGGGGGGGGGGGGGGGGGGGGGGGGGGGGGAAGCAATGGTAAAATGTGCGTGACACGATTGGGAGCAGCAAATTTGCAGCCAGCAGACACAGTTGCTTGATTGTTTGAGATCAGGTTCTGTGGTCACTGGGCTGCTGGGAGGCCAGCGTCAGGCCTGTCAGAGGGCTAAACACTCGAGTTTAGACTGATTCAATGGAAAAACAGCAGCTGACACTCAACACTCTCAGGCCAACCGCTGACCTCATTCTATGAATAAAAAGGGAGACGAAGAAAGGATGGCACATCACAAGAGGAAAAATGATTCTTTACTCCTCAGTTCAGCAGAACTTTTAACAACAAAAGCTTGAGAGAGAGAAAAGGCCGTAATGTTTGAAAAATAGATGGGTCTGTTTTAAATCAGCTGTAAAATGGCTAATTAGCCTTCTGTGACTGATCATTGTGGGAATGCACACTCCCAAACCCTCCTGGGTTTTGATAGTTTTCTGGTAAAATAATTTTATGTTTCTGAAGTGACTGAGAAATGTTCTGTGACCTCCATTATATGTGCGTTATAAATCAGCATTGCTTCATTTAATGTCAATAGAAATGGCCTTTAGGTTTTGTTTTGTTTTTTTAAAGAGGTTTAGCTTTAAACCAACGTGTAAACTCACACCACAGAGTCAGGAATATTGATTTAACGATATACTGCTCTTGAGGAAAATAAGGAGAAGTGGGGAGCAAGCTAGAGAAAAGCTGATCTCCTCCACACTTAATATTAATGTCTGTTTTGGGGTTATCCTGTTTCCGGAGAAGCCGGCTCCTGTGGTGGAGCGATTGAATGACAGAGATTACCTGCGTGGAAAACCCCATGAGACAGTTGATAGATAATGCATGACAAAAATGTTTTTGTTTACGCACAGATTTGAGTTTGAGCAAGGTTTCGGTTTCTGTTGTTGCTTTTGTTTTCTCTTCGGAAACCCGATTCTCAGAAGTGACACGGATTGATGGGACAGTCACCGGTTAGGAAGTCTGGATTCAGAGTTGACTGTGGCGTCTGGCTCCACAGCACCTCCGCGACCCGCAGGTCACCCACGTTACATTCATCCTATTGAGGCTGCATCGTCCTACAGGGGATATAACATGGAAACATAATCTCACACCACTACTTCATTCCTTCAGCAGCATTAGATTAGATTGAAACTTCCCTGCACACTTTCCTGGGGCTGTCAAATGAGCTGTCAGTCATGTGTCAGAGCCAGCCCCCACTCATCTGCTCTAATACATCACAGCCTTTTATTTGGATCAGTATGAGTGGGAATCTCTGCACAGATGCCAGCGGCTCTTCTGCAGAGATTGATAGATGTACATATTTTTATTTTTAAAACAATAAAACTGAAGCGACGTTAGCTACTCTACCTTCATTTAGATATGTATTTTAACTTAGTTTTAAGGTATATTGTATTTTAGCAAGGCAATGCTGAGTTCACAGAGGGGAATCCATGAGTCTGTTCTTTTATTATTATTTTGTTTTGGCATCCTTACTGCGCTAATGGGTACTTGGCTCATAGACAGCTATCCATCCCAGCCTCGGTTTGACTAATCCAGTTGAGGCAACTTGCTTAGCATGAAAGGGACACATCTGTCTTTACTGTTCATTAATAAGACTCCTCTACGTGCCCATTCACATTCCTTGGGATCGACTCAAAAAAACCAAGCAAATGTTGGGTCTAAGCTGGGAATCCTGCAAGGATGTGAAGGGTGGGGGGTAGATTTAGGGTATAATCACCTCTGAGATGCATAATCACTGCTGTGAGAGGTAAAGTATGAGGAAACATGACATATCTGAAAGCGAGGAGCCATGTGTTTTTGCAGAAGCCTGCCATGTTTTCATACATTTAAACGGAGTAAAAAGTCCTTGTTGAATTGCCTTTTCTTTTTTCCTGCAGCAGGATTTTTATGTCCAGCAGATGAAAGATAATAATGTTTCTAATCTT
Organism: Millerichthys robustus; assembly: GCA_034783495.1. Classification (NCBI taxonomy): domain Eukaryota; kingdom Metazoa; phylum Chordata; class Actinopteri; order Cyprinodontiformes; family Rivulidae; genus Millerichthys; species Millerichthys robustus. Next base: position 10,854,679 of record JAVKLF010000002.1, on the reverse strand, counting down.
GTTAGATTGTACACAGAATTGTCTCCCTTAATAATGAAGTAGCCCCACCCCCCCCTTCCTCTTCTTTGGTCCACTGAGATGCTTACTTTCAATTTGTGTACTGTCATCTCCTCGCCATGAAATTGATGCTCCTTCCTCTTTTTAATTAAATAAAAAAGACAGTGGAGGGTTCATGCAGGTGGAGCATGCACAGCCACCTTAAAGATCTGGCTGACACCAGCACCGATTTGGGTTGTTCTGTTGTTTTTATAGGCTGAAACAACAATTTCATTTACATCCAACAAACTATTACATTACAACTACATTATTTTATTCAATAGATTTTGTCATTTAAAAAAAACCCGTTTTATTTCCACTAAAAACTGACCATGTTATTGATTTCAGCCTGAGAGCCAGGGGATATTTTTCCTGGTAAATAAATAAATAACAATCCCTGGAATCTCTTTCTCAGGTAGGTTTGCCCTCAGGTGTAGCTGAAGCCAAAGTCTAAGAAATGAGAGCGTAAAAAAATTCCCACACATTAGAAGGCAGATAATTGGATTTCCTGTGTCCTGTACGGTGGGCGGTGTGGTTCTTGCAGCTGTGACATTATCAAGGTAACATAACCTGAAGGCTGCGGTGTAGCAGCACAGGCCCCACAAGGCCTGTCCTGCAGTTCCACTCCGCTGCCTGCTTGGCTATTCATCCTGTGGACCCTGCAAATGAAATTATGGGAGGAAGAGCAAAGGACATTCTTTGGGAATTAATCCCATTTATGCCTAAACCCACTTCAGATTTTTATAGTGAGGCCCTCTTCAGACATAAGGCGCATTTACAATTAGACAAGGCCTTAGTGGGGTTGGGGGGGGTTGAAAAATATAGTTTCTTCCTTTGTCTGGTGGGTAATTTGTAAAAACAAACAGAATACTGAAAAGCTCAGGGGGAAAAAAGAGACCAATTTATTGCAATAAGGGTCAACTTTTAGGCACACAACTATTTGTGAGATTGAGATAAAATTGTTCTATTGTAACAATCAAAATATTTTTGTAAATTGTAGTTATATCAGTAAATAAAACATTGCTGTTTCTGTTGTAATTTAGAATTTCTGTGCAGAAACAGTGGACCAGACTTAAGTAAAGGTATGTTTTAATGAAATAATTCTGTGATATATTTAACAAGAGTGATGTAAAGGTGTCATTCCAGTTTTAAATAGTACACCTAAATTACTAAAACGTTTCTTTATTTATTTTTAATTTAAAGATTCAAAGACAGACAGTAATGAAAAATATTTTATTTAAATTACAGAAATTACTTTTGGTGGATCATTTTAAACATGATTTTGCTTTGGACTTTAAATAAATAGTATTAGCTCTGCTCTCTTGAGCTAAATAATTTTAATAAAATTAACCAAAGCAGATGACCGAATCACAATATTCTTTTTGTTTTGTGTGGCTGTTTGACCGAACGACACAGAAAGCAGCTGACACCAATTAGTGCGGCCCGCAATGCAGATAAACACTGCCCCCTAGTGGGAAGACTTAGATACAACAGCTCAAACTGTCCAGTCTTTGATCGTTTTCGGATCGTTTATACATAACAATCTAAACACAAATAAAAAAAGATTCAATTAGTTCTTAGAAGCTCGTTAATATGACAGATTATTACTTGTATTTTTAAAAATATATAGTTATCTTATGTTGTACTGTATTTACCAGTTATCCAATTTATAATTCTGTGAAAATGCAAATTTAGAAAATATTCCTGAATAAGCTTACTATCTCCATTTTTAATATTCTGTAAGATAGCTGTTCTCAGGTCTTGTTCTTCCTTCATGATGCACACAGGTACGTATCAGGCTGATTACAGCTCCTCCACTGTCCTCATTAAGACCAGCACAGACTGCAGTCAGCTTTAAAGGCCCCAAACTCACAGAGTCCTCTCACACACATATACTGTACTTCCTGACACACATACAAACATTTAGACAAACAAACACACACACACACACACACTGTGACAGTCTCCTCGGGCAGCTGTAGAGCTCAGGAAGGTCCCTGCCATTACTCCGTCCTCTACCCCAAACACGCAGTTTTAATTTCAAAGCTCTGATTAGCTGATGATTGCATGACAGCCGCCGACCAGGTTCCCTTTTCGCCTGGCTCCCAGACTGCAACTCAATCATGCCCAATTAGTGGGTCCCCAAACACACTCCCTTATTAGAGGACTCATAATCGACTCATTGTGTCCTGATTTGGCAAATAAATCACTCTGGAGGCTGCTGACTCCCCCACCTCCTTCCCCATTTTTTTTCTCCCCCTACAACACCACTACTTCTCCCACTTTGTCTTTCACTGCCTACTCCCCTTCTTTTCCTTGTCCAGGGGTTCAGTGACAACGTTTTCAGGCGTGCTTTTCATTGGAGCTGACAGTTTGAGCAACGCCATACTCCCTTTTCTTTTCTTTTTTTCCCCCCTCCATTCCCCTCGAAGAATGAAGAATAATTTAGCAGCTAAGGCTAGGCAGCCAGCATGCGGGTGTCCTTGTCCTACAAGGTTAAGAATCCATTCCATCTGAGCAAGAAAGGAGTGAATTAAAATAAATGGTGGTCGGATATTTATTGCTAGTTTGCAGATGAAGCCAAGTCCCTCTGGTGGACCAGTGGGGCCTGGACTGTCAGTGGCTCAGTGTAGCTGGATCACTTCTGCCTGCCTTTAAAAATAACACCCAATCTCCCATTGCTTCATTAAATATGTCTATTTATTTACCTTCTTATATGTATATTTGTGTTAGGGACATTGAGGCAAATACAATTGTGGGGCACATGCTAAGAATATTAGGTTGGTATGTAATTTTTGAGAACACTAAGACAGATGAGTGTGATGAGAGAAGAGGGAACATGAGAACACAAATAGCCTTTAGTCTAGACACTAAACTCCAGACTACTTCTGCATACAACACATTTTTCTGCATAAAGTAAATATTGTTTAACGTGCCACATTTGGATCTTTTTAATGGAAAACTCAGCAATCAATGTCTTGAAATTATTTTAGAACACAAACAGAAGATGCCATCTTAAACAAATGGGCGCTCTCATTACTCCGACAGTTTCTCTCCATGTGCAGAAAGACGACCGATGAGATTCAGCTGGAGCTCAGAAACTTTAGCAATAGGAGGCCTGTGATGTTGCATCCAAGCAGAACACCAACAAACTCTGATTTCGTGGACTTGAGTCCGAATCTTGGATTCACTTTCTTCCACTGTCATGTGAGCTTCTTTCCCAAAGCTCAAAACGATGTCTGTAACCCCAGCAGGTGGCTTTCTTTCCCCCCAAACAGAGCAAGTTCTTTTCACCTACACTGTCTCCTTCTTCATTCTAACAAGATGAGAATTCAGTGTGTGTGTTGAGTGGTCATTAGTCTCTGTTTACAGGCGGGAAAGTCTGGCCAGCTGGCAAGTGAAGTGTGATGTGCTGCGCTGTGGTCTACCACTGTGAGACCCCCATGGCAGAGTTATGGAGGACTAGCAACCCCCTTCCCCAGGCGAGCGGTGGAGATCGTGTCGAGCCCTCAGCAGATGGAGCCCCTAGCGACTCTCATCTTCTTTCCATGAGCTGAGAAGAGGTGGAGCAAACACTGGAGGTGGGACTGGCCCCAGCTCCCTTCACAGATGCCAGGAGAAGGCTGAGATCCTGACAAGGTCCTGCTGAGAAGGTACTGCACCGGAACAGGTGCAGTCTCAGCTCCCCTCCATCCCCTCTGTCAGCACCTCTGTGGTGGAGTCTGCGTTCCCTTCCTGTCCTCGTTCTTTCTCATTCGCACGCTGAAAAGGTGTTGAGGGACTGCGTCCAGCCCCTCCCTCCACCCAGCAACAAATCCAGACAACCAAAAATTACAACCAGACACAGTTCAACAAGACAACCAATAAATGTTTCTCCTCCTGCAACTTCTGTCCTCCATTTCAAAGGAACAAAATTACAAAGTACCAAGTTCACTGCAGATTTGCCCCTCAGAGGGCAAATTATTAAGTTGTGTTGACTCAGGCGTTTTCCTCTGGTGGCCATGATAAGCTTCTCAACTGACCTCTCCATGGCCGGGAGGCCAACACAGCCACTCTCCCATCAGCCACTACTTTATCGCCAGCAGCTACAAGACAAAGAGGTTCTGCTGTGTACCTGCAGCCGGCATCATGCACGATTGAAAAAGTTTATGACTGAGGGTGGGAATGGAAGGTGGGGCAGAGAGGCCTAACAGTCCACCTTGACCCACCCCTGCACAGATGACCTTGGTGAACCATGTCCTGCTGCCCCCAGCCCCCACAGCAACCTGGTTACTCCAACCACCTCTGAGTTATTATCATAATTTCCCCGGGAGGCATTGCAGGTCCTCCGGACCAAAGAGGCTCCCATGTTTTACAGAATGTTTTGTGTTTTATTGCCTTTAAGTCACTCATAGGCCAGCAGAGAGGGGCCACAATGATAAGAAAACCAGTCATGTGAAAAATGAAGGACCTTGCCTACAAGACAGAGAGGTGAAGAAGGGACAATAATAAAATACATGACAAATGTGGAGCCTGACTGGATGTCATGTTCAAACCTTCTTGCCTTCCAAAACACCTCCGCACTAAAAACAAAAGATTGAACAGTAGAAAGTAAAGGATTCAGAGCTCACTTAAAAACTCTGAAGCCTTTTTGGTCTTACAGTTTCTAGTCTTAGTTAGTTCTTTGACAACACAACAGTGGTGGGATGCCCAGGGGCTTTCCAAGCTGCCACCAACCCAACCATTTTATGTCCAAGACCACCTGGGGTAAACAAAAAAGGACCTGGAGCGATGGAATATTAACTAAAGTAAAAAAAAAGGGTGGGGGGAAACTAAAATCACTTTTGAGCCCATCAAACTTTAGGTCTTAAAAAATAGCACTTTTATTGTCTCCTTTGTGGAGTTAATTCCCCCTCCTTTGCCACAAACCCCCTGCGGGGTTTAAAAGGTGTAGGGTAACTGATGAAAAATAAAACATCTGTTTAATCTATTCACTTCAAAGGTAAATTCACTTTTGATCAAAAAAATGATATTGATCTGACTGCCTTAGTTGAGCGTCGAGGATTTCTCCTTTATACTTGAAATATCGTGGAGTCTTTGTTGCAAATCAATACTGTGGCTGTTTTTTTGAGGTTTGTTTCAAAGTGTTCCATTTGGGTGCATTTGCATGTATTATGTCTAGCATCAGATTCCAAATTGACCTTGCAAATATTTATGTTGGAACTTAATGGAACTTAATGAGTATAATATGATTTTGTTCAGTTTTTTTTTTGTTTTTTTTGCCGTTTTGAACTGCTTGTCACAACTCTTCACAGATTTATGCAGCCCCAGGTCAGTGACAGGCAACCTGTGACAGGCACGTGGCCTCCGGTGAAATAAACTGGGCCTAATATTTCTTGAGCTTTAGCTTGTCTGTCCTCACCCCTCACTCTATGTCTGAGAGTCACACACACACACACATACACACCAAACTATCTCTACATCTGCCCATTTTCTTTAATTACACCTAAGAATATTGGTTTTGAGGCCATATGGAAGGAAGATATTGAGAACAGATAAGATGTATAAACTTCTGTCAACGCCACAGCATATTACGCAGACTTGGAAGCTTATAATCTCTGTACTGTGCTTCCAATTAGTGCTCAGTATCAAAATACTTTAAGACAAACCTGTCAACGGAAAGCAGGAAAAAGTATTACATAAATCGGTCCTTCGTTAAGATTTTTATTAACATTCTAATACTGTCCTGAACTAGTTCTCTTAAAAAAAATTCTGCAGCAGTAATAGCCGCATTACTATCGCCAAACATGGCAGACAATGTTTTTGCCTGTGTCTGTTGTTTAACAAAATATCTTATGAATCATTGTACAGAGTTTCATGAGACTTTCTGAAAGAAACCAAAGAATGTACATTTACAACTGATTAACTTTCAGAGCAAATGCCTAATTCAAAATGACTGCCACAGCTAACCGACCTTGAAAAACCACACCACGGACTAAAATTAAATCAGTTTTTCAGATACTGAACCAAAATTTGGTGTGGTCGTAGCTAAGCATTGCTTCCAACATATACTTTGAACACAATACTTTGTGTGGTATCTCTACTTAAAACCTTGGCATCAATTTTTGTGAGTCAACCCTGTTTGCCTGCTATCAGTATATCTCATGAACCACTAGATGAATTGTAATAGTACTTGTGCCATTATTTTAATTTTAAAATGCAAAGAAAAATAAATAGCAGCACCAAACCTGAAGACTTACCAAGGCCTCAAACTCTGTTCAAGTCAGACTGACAGTTTGAAAGCCAGCGACACAAAGCTTTCCCAGAACACAACCGTCTTTCTCACAAGAAATGTTTATGTTGTGGTTGTTTTGATGTGATTGAATTCACTGCACCCAGACAGTGAGAGGTCATTTTCTGCCTCGCTGCAGCGGCAGGATGTGCTGCAGACACCGAGAGACATGGAGAGAATAAAGGAGGAGAGGGGAGCAGCAGGACGAGGCAGCAGAGAGGTCACTTTGAGAATCTGGATGCAAGCACATGGCAAACAGCGTCTCTGGATCTCTTTCTCACTCTAATCCTCTTTCTGATCTGCCGACGCCTGGCCCAGTCATTTGAGGCCGTCCACAACCGGTGATCGCTGGGCCCTAATCTGAGTCCTCGGTCCATCCGCGGTCCACCTCAGACAGCACCGGCTGGCTGCCAGCGGAGGAGTGGCAGGCTTAGCCTTCTCCGGAGAGACAGCTAGAGGTTGTCTCTACATGGATGGGCACTTCGCAGCTCAGCGGGGGCAGGAGGAAGGGGCAACATAGCAGCTGCTCGGGGCATATGGGCAGAATTCATTAAGTCTGGCAAAACAAGCCAATTGTGGAGGAGGTTTCTAAAAAGAAGCTGCATGTGTATATCTAACAGAGGCACAGAGATCATCCCTGAATTTCAGTGCTGAGCTCAAATATTGTGGCACATATAAATATTCTGAGCACAAATATCCCTTGTGATAGCTTCATCCTGAGGTATTACACTTGATGAAGTTGATTCAAGGCCCACCAAATGAAAAAATAAAATCTGGATCTATTTGTGATGGGCAGAGATTGAGCTGTTAGATGCGTATGTTGCGTGTCCTTGAGGACTTTGCTGTGCATTTCCAAATGTCATGAGACTGATGTCTGCCTCAGAAATAAACCTAATCACAATCTGTAAATGTTACAGCTGTTTCCCTAATAGACCTGGACGGACTTTGGAGGCCTACATTTATATTCACACACATGAACTAAAGACAAAACTGAATGCTGATACATCAGTGGATGTTAAAACCTTTGCAATCAATATCAATTATTTATTATGTCCTATTTGTAATAGTAGTTTATGGCACGTGTCATATACACTTTCTTATTATATTTTTCATTTTGCATAGCCACAATGTTGGGAAGAATTTGCTCCTAACATTATAAAAACAGCTGTTTTGTTTCAGTTTCTTCATGATTTACATCCCTACATCTTAATTCAGTAAAAGGTATAATGTATGCTAATCCCCCAGCTGTCAATAGAAACTTTGTTCAATGAATTTGAGATAATAGTGAAGAAGGGGTTGCTCCTATCAAGGAGCTGCAAGATAAAGTCAATGGCACAGTCAATAACAATAAGGTTGGAGGCTTTAATGAGGAATGTTAATTTGAACACAATCAACTGGATTTCAGCTTAGCCGATTATCAACCTTGGACTTGTATATGGATGTTGATAATGGAGGACATTTTATCTGAAACAAGGATTTTCAGTAGGACTTTTCAAACGAAGGCCTTTTGGTTGTTTAAATACAAACTTACAGAGCAAAACAAAGAGGTTTGAAAGAAACAAACAAGTTTGTATTTAAAAAAGGAAGAAACACTGTGCATACGCTTACAAAAATGCTGCTTTTATAACAAACTAAACTTAAAATAACCAGTGTCATTGACCCTTTGGTTCCAACTCTTCACTCTCTCCTTGATCCCATTCCATCAGGAGCTCTGAAGACACCTCTGTAAACAGATGACCCCAGCCCCAGCTCTCATCATCCTGCAGAGCAAAGGAGTCACAGAACAGAGGGAGAAAAGGAGAATTAGAGATGGGTACATAGGAAGAAAGAGAGCACGGGGGAACAGAGGGAGCAACAAGAGAAAAATGGGAGGAGGAGAGCAGAGGGTGCTAATGTACACATCATAAATCTTGATTACATGGGAGGCAAGAGTGGCAACCTCCCCTGGTGCTCTGGAAACAGCTGGACAGGCCTGCACCGGGAGCTCACAAGCTATATTTACTAAGAATTCACTCACCTCTTGAACCTCCTGCTCTGGTGCTAAAACCTTGGTGATGAGCTTCAAGTCAATCTCTCCATCCTGAAGAGAGATTGCGGTGAAATTCCCTTAGCTTGCACAAACTGAGGTGATACTGGTCACAAACTGAATAGACCACCTTGAGGAAACGAGGAGAAGGGGCAAAGAAATATAAAAATAAATGTCCTTGACTTACTAGGGTTTGGAAAGCAGAAAAATGCTTCAGATCATTGTCAAGATCTCTGTAGGTCATCACCCGATTCACCTGGATGCTAAAAGACAGACAAGAAATAAGAATAGTTGAGGGGAAAAAAAGCTTCTTGAATATTTAGATGAGTAAAATAGAAACTTGAATTTCAGTCAGATACCTTCACAAGGAAGAGTCACATTCCAAGCAAAGCAAATCTGTGAAGTGGCTTTGGATAAGTTTGAAGTTTGTGCACAATTAGGCTCTAAGACTTCAAGCAAAGACCTCGGAGAGCAGGAGATGGTTGCCAAGTGTTAAACGCCTCAAATTGAAACCCAGCTGCTTATCTGTGGGTTGGAATTAAGTAGGGGGGGTTCTGAAAGTGGCCGGGGCCTAGCAGTGCATGCCAGTCCTACTTACTGCACATTACACGCTACATTGCCCCTGCAATGAGTTCAATGTGGATATTATCTCGCACAGAGTGCAAGCCCCTTCCTAATAACCTCCACCACTGTCATAGCCTTGCTACATAGTCGACACATGTCGCCGAGTCCCTCACTGCCCTGTAAATCAAAGAGCCAAGTCGGTACGGACTCTGGAAGCAGAGCCATGCAAATCATAAAAAACTGTTATTTTTCCATTTCAATCACATCGAGGAAGGCACAGTGCAACGGAGTAATCGGAGCAGGATCCGGTGACCTGTTCACGGTCAGAGGTTAACTGTCATTCACCTGTTCGAGGGACAAAATTCATAAGTGACAAAGAACAAGCTGTGATTTTTAATGCGATCACTACCTTGGAGGAACAGCAACTTGCATTGTAAGATCTTCTTTCTGCACTTCGTCTAAGTCTGGTATCACTGGAATATCTACAAACAGAAAATAAAGACAATTATGTATTGTTTGAAAAGGTGCAAAATATCGAGAAATTCAAATCCATCTACCACCTGACAACTCCAACAAAAAAATATAGTAAGTCCCTTGTGCATAGCTCTCAGAGGTGTGTGTGTTAGTAAAACTGTGTGTGAGCATATCAGTGTGGCACTTCCTTCCCTCCCTCTTGCTGCTTACATCCTCGTAAGAGCTGCCCTGTCATAGCCATGCGGCCATGAATATTCAAAAGGCAAGGCGGCAGCTCATCCTGCTGTGAGAAGGGGCGCTGGCCAGGGGCTCCCCAGAAAGCGCCCCCTGCTACCTAAGCATTTGGGCCCTGTCAGCACCGCCCACCCCCAGGACCCGCAGTGGCCGGCAGGCCGACCTCCACGTCCACTCTGCCACTCCAACTGGGGCCGCATTAAGCCACGTGCAAGAGTATTTGCTTGCGGGCCCATCTGCGTGAGGTCGGGAGTCACGGTGCGGCCTGGCAGGGGCCGGCGTGCCAGGAGCCGCCAGCCCGCTGCGCAGACAGTGGGAACCCGCTTTAATTGGCAAAACGCAACAGGACAGTGAATGGCTTCACTCCCAAGAAGGACAGGGCAAACTTTCACAACATTTTTCAGACTGACATGTGAAGGCACTGCGATAAAAGAGAGATCAAATGAAGAAGGACTGATAAGACATAAATTTAATAGTTACTTTTGAACAAAGAAGCAGACTGAAATACATTATAAGATATGTTGACGATGATGTGACTGTAGAGATAAATAAGACCAATACTTTGTGACATAAAATCTTGAAACATGGAACAGGTTTTACAGACACCCAAAATGTATGTGTCAAAATACAATTTTCTGAACTGGACGGAGGCTAAACACACTTATTAGCTCTACAGCTGCAAATAGACAGAAGCAGAAAGCGAGAAAGAAGAAGTGCCAAACAGAAAAGAGCTGGACTGCAAGAAGAAGGTTGTCAGTAATCTCTAACCACAGTTCTGCACCCTGAGGGGAAAGTCAATACAGGAGCTAAATAAAGGTGAGGAGATGGAAGTCTGAATCTGATGTGAGGAAATATCTTGGCATCTTTGTCACCGTTTCTTAAAAATAACCCCTCAAAGTAAACTGAGTTGACAAAAACATTGATCTCTTGTGGAACAAAGAAAAAATACTTTGATTCCAAGGCGTATTTCTCAAATGGAGAAAGAAAAAAGAACTCTTTCCAAACACAACCTGTCAAGTTTTGCTTGAGACCAAAGCCCCACCTTTAGTTGATAACTTCTTTCTTTCTCTTTTTTAATTAAACCAAATTAAAAATGCCACGCTCGTTTAGCCGCTGACAAGATTCATCTGTGTTTCTGATATCCAAATAAATGCAGGCGCGGGTATTTCATATTCATGAGGCCCGGTGACACTTTGTCCTCTCATTTACAAAGCACAGCGTTCAGCAGAATCCGTCCCCCCTGGACTCCCAATCAAATTTAATGGTCTTAGTGCAATGACATCAAAAAGCTTTGCCATCCAGCTCTGCAAACAGCTTTCTGGATTGTCTATCTGAGCACACACACACACACACACACTCCCTTTTTCACTTTGAGCAGTAATGCGCTATTAACACACTCCGTGAGAGTCCAGTATGAAGCACGGAGGCATATGCTGTCTATATGCAAACTCTATTATTAAGTGAAAAATAGAACAACAGTTTTAAATGGGTTTTAAATTCAACCTATTACTGGAGGTCAATGGGGGCATCAAAGCAGCTACAAACAAGCCGGTGTTTTCTCCTGATGCAAAGGGCAACTCCATCAGGAGGAGCTGTCCCTCCTCTGCGAGGCACATATCACCTACACTGACTTCCTGCGCTCAGCTGGACATGTATCAAGGTGGCTTTTGTCTGGCAGCGAGCAGGCCGTGTGTATCCTTATTACACGGCAGCGTCCGGTGTCCTTGCTGAAGCATGTAAATATCAAAAGGGGATAATTTGCTATGAATGTAGACATATTCCTGTCACATGCCAGTCAGCAACTTTTAGAAACAGGATGTCTCTCCACATCACTTAGGCTGCTATAATCCACACGGTCATGTGATTACAGACGGGCACATACTCCTTTGAAAGGATAATATTCAGCACAGTTTAAGAGGGAGATATGAAATGGATGAGTGTGTTTGTGATACTGGTGCTATTTCAGGCGAGCCGCAGGAAGATGTGGGGGCAGCTGATAGAGAGCTGGGAGCAGGGGACCGGGCAAGCTTTCTCTCTGTGGGACTCTCCCTGTGCTTGTAGCCAGTGGACATAAGGGATAAGGGTAGGGGACATAATCAAGATTGCAGGGGCTATCTCAGTAACCCTCAGCACTGTAATTTCCACTGCCCCTGCCTCCAGCTCTGTATTAAGAGGTCTCCCTTCACAGAGTAATAATCTTTCCGGTGGCATTAACTGCAAGGGAACCAAACCTCTGTACTCAACATTTAAGTCGCCATTTTAGCCTGTGTGCTAACAATACGTGTGTAAAATTATACAGAAAATACTGGAAACAACATAAGACTTTAATGTAAAATTGAAGTTATTAAAAACCCTACACTTTCTGTTTGTAGGTGATGGCAGTTTATCTTTATCAAGCTTGCATATTTTTTACATTTATTTATGTTTTTGAAGTTATAAATGGTCTCTTAGATAGGAAAATACATTGAACTAGAAAATAAAATAGCATCAAATTACAAAAGTTTTAGGTTCAAGTAATATTTGTTTCATATAATAAAAATGTTTTAAAAAGGAATAAGAACAAATTTAAGTTCTAGTATATTTGATTTACTGTTGCATTTACTAATACATTTATTGTTTTTGAACACTTTCAGCCCAAAAAAATCCTCCTACACAGTTTAAGCATTCATAAGGACATGTAGAATTATCTGTTTACAGAGAAAAGTGTAAAAATATGAACGGGCGAATGGATATTTAAATTCTTGGCCAACAAATATTTTGACCAGCACTAAAAAATGTACTTGCTATTTGATCAGAAACAGCAAGTTGACCACACGATCAGTGGTCTAAGGCAGCCTTCTAACACAAGTTCAGGCTGAATCAGGGGGAATTATGATTTGAGCATCAATGAAAAGCAATGATCTGACTGCTGGCTTATCTGCTCTACTTTCAGAGGATAAATGTGCAGGAGAGGCACTGGAGGACTCCTCTTTGCCCGTGAGAAGACACAAAGAGTGGAGTACCGCGAGGGTGCTCTTACCTCCTTCATCATCTGATCCTTGGGGAGTTTGCGGTCGCAGACGATGGCTATAGAAACAGGAAGAGGATGAATTATTTAACACTTTCAAAACCCAGCCTGATGGTGAGGCCATCATAAACAGAGAGTGAGCTTGCTTCAGGACTTTACTTTAATGATGAGCCTGTTTCTGTTTGTTCTTAATTATAGGTAGAAAACATGAGGTTTTTTTTTTTTTTTGTCAGCCTGACTGTCACTTTAGACCACCATCAGCTCACAAAGTTTCTGTGAGAGACTGAATTTATTTAAGCAAGCTGGATGCAGTCCAAGTAAGTATTTTTATATTGCTAAAACAACTGTGCTAGAAGTACATTAGAATACATTTTCTTAAACTTAACATCATCAGCGTCATATAAAATCCATTTGACTACACCCACTCAGCACCAAGCTCCAGCTGCGAAGAATAACTGTGCTCCACCTGCCTGTTCACATTCTGATGTCTGCTCTAGGCACAAAATCATTAGAAGGGAAGGTGAGACACAAATTACAGAAAGACTGCGATAAAAGCTATCGCAAATCAGTCAGACTACTTTGTAGAATCAAGTTAACTGAAAACAAGTTGATTTATTCTTATTACACTTATTTAATTTTAAAATAAACTTTTGAAATATTTCTTTTCATACAAATAATAAAAAGAAAAGCCATCAAAAATTGTTTGATAAACTCAAACAGTGCATTAAAGATGGACGTGATGTCTGAGTCAACTTACTCCTCCGGGTCTTCCGGTAGTCTTCTTGAAGATCTGAGAATCAAACAAAAGCACAACTTTTACATAAATAGAACAAGCAAATACTGCATTTCTTTTCTTTCTACATAACAGAAACTTCAAAGCTCATTCACAAAAATATCTTTTTTTTAATTAGAAATTGTGTGAAATTAGGCCTCATCTCAGCCTCGCGTCTTGCTGTTTTATGTAACTTTTCAGCCTAAGTTCCTCTTCATGTGAGCAGAAATATGGTGACTTTTTGACTGCAGCATAAAACTGCAACTAACTACAAAACTAGATACACACATCACTCTGGGACGCAGACAAAATATGTTTTTACATTTTCCCAGTTTATCTTGTTGCATAGTGCCCCCTAGTGGTCACCTATTTGTGTATTAGTCTTTTCCCTTGATCTAATTTTCATTCTTTGATGCTCCCATTTTAATAGATATAACTGAATCAAACGCAAAATTTAAAAAAAATCATTGTACAAGACACAACGAGTCTCAGATAATATTTATCCCAGCTTTGTTTATCTTTCAAATGCGGTCTGAGACCAGACCAAAATTTATAAATGGACCTGAGACAAACCAGGCAAGGCAGAGATGAGCTAAGGGAGCCCACCTGCCTGCCCTTGGACAGTGTCCTGTCTGAGGGGCGGGGGTGGCGACACTTAAGACACATTACAGGCTCCTTGATTAAGACTCATGTAAGGCAAAGCGATAGACATGGTAAAACTGTCTGGAAAAAGTTGTTAGGGATAAAATATATTGTGACAACCTGGTTTCAAAGGTTCATCAATAAACTGACAGATCATTTAGTGTCAATTAGAAGTGATAGATTGACAAATCCAGGGATTTCTGCGCTGGGATTAGTGGGAGGAGGGCAGTGGTGATTGAGCATGAGGGGTGACATTGAAAGGAAAAGTCCTTGCCAGTTCCAGGGGGGACCATTACTTACTTTGTTTCAGAAAGGATCAATGCACATGCAAACCCCTTTTAAACCTCCTATATTTTAATCACTTTGAGAGTGGGTATCAAGCGGGGTTACACAAAGGCGGAGATGCAACACCCTGACCTTCTGCGTAAAAAAAAAAAGATCTATTGAAACTGCTGTTTTTCCCTGCTTGCACTGGTGGTGCAGTAAACTACGCAAATAAGCACAACGGACTCCGCCTGTTCATTTCATCCTCTGTGCTCTAATCTCCTTAGAGACTGAGGAAAAGGAACATTGTGACAGGAGGAAGAAAGCATTGTTCAGTCAGTCATGTGCAGTATTACAATTGAAATTTGCTTGTTACAAATCAAAGCTTCTGGCAAACACTTTCCATCTGTTTGAAATGTTTTATGAATTTTCTACGTTGTGCTCCCTGTGTAAAAAGCAGACTGCAGTGGTAAGGGGGTGATGAAGTGACTTGAACCCTGGTGATGAAGTGGCGAGCTGACTAACAGTGCCCTCCTGTGGCTGATGCATTAACCATGTCAATTACCGCCTTGCTCGCAGATGAAGACGAATGGAGAGTTGCCTGCTCAGACAGGCTCCCTCTAACCTTGTTGATTCACAGCCTGAGTGCCAAATATGCACTGATAAATAAGCTCATTCAACAGCATGAGAGTTCATTAATAACACATAACACAAGCTTGCAGCCCCCCACTTTAAATGTTGCCACAGGAGATTGGGGGAGAAGGTGACGATACGCACTTGGCAGAACCAGATCCAGAGCTTTCCTCTGCCCAGCCACCTTGCCGCCGGGTTGGTTTAGGAGGTGCGCCCTGAAGCAAAACAGAACTTTATCAGTAAACACTTTAACTGAAAGCCTTTTAACTCAAATGGAAGATTGTTGAATCCGATTTGGAAAGTATTAATACAAGGACTAAGCTTTATTAAAAAAAAAAAAAAAAAAAACCACAAAACAGAAAGGTTTAGCAATAAATGGCATTATAAATACTGGGATTTTTGTATCATGACAAAACATGTTGGCAAAGGTGCTGATCGGACTATATTTACTGTTTTATAGCAGTAAAGAAAAATCTACAAACAGGACACGTGACTGAGTTGACGAGCATCACTGCAGCAGTATGCCCGCTTGTTTACAAAAAATGTGGTGAGTAAAATTATTTAAAATCACCCAGGCTTCATTAGACTTCAGTTATATTTTTTGCTGAAATTATTCTCCTCAAAACAAGAAGTGAAGAATCTTGTTAACTTGTCATACCTCCTACAATAAACATCGAATAAACAGAACTTCACACGTGTGATGGTCTTCTGCTGTTCGTGGTTCACTTTAATTTTCAGATCCCACTTGTAGTTTTGGCACAGCAACTGTTTATGTGAGACTAACTTTTCAATCTGCTTTTATTTCTGCTTCTCACTGGCAGTCAAGGAGTGTCAAACACAAGTGTGTGGTTTCCATCCTGACCAGGATGAGCAAATGGTAGCAGCCTTAACATTATTTTTAATTTGGATTCTCATTTCTTATATAGTTCATGCATCAACATCTAGACATTTTCTTAGTTGAATTTATTACAAAGTTCTGTTTAAATTTAGGGCAGTAACATTTTAAACTTAATCTTATTCTCAGATGCAAATTGTAAGCTATTAAAAAAATGTGCAAATCACCTGCACACATCTATATGTCAAAATACTGTCTGTGTTAATAGATGAATATAATGACAAGGAGTGTGGGAACAGTTTGACCCTGGAATAGTTTCAGAGAAGGGGGGAATAAATACACATGCTTCCTTTTTCTTTCACTGTAAAAAAATAGCAAACTATGTATCTTGATCCTGAGACTTGGGCCATGAGAGCAACACTTGAATGAACAAATTCCTTTAAAGTGCACATGAGTGAACAATAGACGAATGAATTAGGGAAGAAAAAAAACAGGCACAACATTTCTCATTACATAATTGGGTCTGCAGAGGACAAAGTCTTTGTGACAAATTTCCTTCATTTATGATGAAAGAGGAAATAATCATTCATGGCTGGTTCTTTTACAAAAGCCATTTATAAATCTGATTGTTACCATTAAACAGGGCTGAGGGGAAGGGGGAGCTGAGGAGGGGACACTTTGCTTCACTGTATAAAACTATTAAACCAGAGAGCTGAAACTAAATGAGCTCCCTTGACTTTATATATTAGTATTTTTCTCTTAAAATGTTTACAGCGACAAATGGCGTTTTAGGAAAGATTATAGAATCCCTTTAGCTGATGTGAAGCCTCTCTGTGGTTTGATATTTGGTGTTTCCCACAACAAATAGTTTTCATGAGGGACAAGATAATAAGGTCAAGTGTTTTAAGGGAAATAAATTCATTTTGGATTTTTTTCACTGAACAAAAATGGAGAGGACCTTGAGTGTCCTGAGAAACAAAACAATTCTTGGCCCACAAATCTTCATGACCAAATATGAACTTCACAGCTGTAGTAAAATAGTTCGGTCTGCAAGAACAATTAGCTTAGCCTTCATGGTTTCTAATTTAGGATGCTGTGATGGTCTCTGGGGCAAGGAACTTGTGGTGGCCAAACCTTATGAGTCTATGAAAGCATCTGTTTTTTTGCTTAAATGATGTCAAGAATGTGGCCAATCAGTTGGGTATTTGAGGCAGAAAAGGACAAGAATGATAAACAAAGACAAAGAGAAAAAAATAAACACTGAATTGAACGACACCCCTGGAAAATGCATTGCATGCACACAGGCAGGTCGGAGAGGGCGTGGGAATATCAGTTCATACATTAGGGAAGTTGGCCTAATTTGGGAAGATTAGCCTAAAGCAAAAACATTGCTGGAATTTTTTATTTTTACTTGGGAATGTTGGGTGGTTTACAGTTTGCCAAAGCAGGAGATGGGACTCATTCCAGAAATACCAGGGAGAGCAAAGTGAGGTTATTGGAACATGTCAGCCATTGCTTTCAATCTGACTTCTACTTATTTGCTCATTTATGTTAAATTTACATTCACATTTCCAACATGTTTCCATTTACTGAAAACATTTTTATATTTTCTCTTCTGGCAGAACAAATAAGAACAATAATATATTTGCGTATTATTTGGTTATACTAGAAAGACTTTCTTCAACTGACAGGGTCATGGAATTTTTAATAAAACCATTTGATGTGCCCAATCACAGTGTTGTGCTACCCTGAAAGAGTAGTGTGTGCATAAATTGACATTTTAAACACAAGTTTCGATTAACACAAACACACAAAAATATAGAAAAAATTTGTCTTTTGAAACGTTTTAGATGTTTGTGCTTTAAAGCTACTCATTGCAAATTATGAAATCAAATATAAAAAAAGCATATCCTGTACTACTTCAATGGTGCAATTTGAAAGACATCACTGCAGTAGTTTTCTAAATATGCAATTCTGAAATGTGGGTTGTTATTAAAAGTCAACAATAAATTTGACGGAATCCACTAAAACCCCCATGGATGTCTGAATCACATGATTGGCCTAAATAAGGCTGTCCGTATTCGGTGTAGAGAAACAAAAATGGCAAGTAAGTTTAACGTTTGACATGTTTTCCAAGCCCTCAGTTGGCATTCTACCACTGTGCAGATTTCGTTTCATTACTTATATGACTTTGCAATGAGCACCTTTAATTCTGCTTAAAGAGG
>JAVKLF010000002.1:10795865-10831127 GCA_034783495.1 Millerichthys robustus | reverse complement strand
TCAGCATCCTGATGCCCATTTTGACAGTCTGCATCCCAAAAATGGAAATAGTTTATTTTATGGAAATTTATGAATTTCATCTTCTATTAATTACACAAGCAATTCGATCTCTACACACTACCATGGAACAAATTACCTTTCAGGGCATTTGGCAAAAATAAGTTGTAATGTGAAATCCTAAAACCGTTGCAATGGGAAAATGAGGTCATCCAAAAAGAAACTAAAGACCTGATTAGAATTTCAAATCTCCTCTCCAAGTGGGGCTTTCCACCTTCTGTGGGGGAGGCAAAGGCGAAGGAAAGTGTGTGTCGCGGGGGTGGGGGGCTAATGATGAAAACGCTGTGGAGGTTTCTTCCTTACAAATTGTGTGGAAACACTAGACATGACTAGACATCTAGCTGGGGATGAACATGCAAAAGGTCACCTATAGATAGGGAAAGTATAAAAGGAAAAGAATCACAGGGAGGACACTGAAATCAGATTATGGGTCAAACAAAGTACAGATACTCGGAGATGTGCGAGTTCCTTTTTGCGTCACACAGAGACAACTTCTAAGTTTTCGTTCGTCTCGAAATCGCTTGAGGTGCAAATCAGCTGAAGGTGAATTGCGCCTTTCAACCGCCAGCAGAATCGAGGCCTGGTAATAAAGCTTGAGCTTGAGGTAATAAATTAGCTATAGTTTGGCTGTAAATGACTGTTTCCACTTGCCTCATAAAAAGCTTGCTATGTGCTTGTTTTGCTCAACGCTGCTTTGCCTGTTAAAATAATAAACTCCTCTGTGGTATAATGGAATAAAAAAAACAAAAAAAAAACCGGGAAGGCTTCAGTGTAACAGGAAGCTATTCTGATAGAACCACAAAAAGAGCATTTATAAAGCTTATACTGGAGGCAGTGATACACACGCACATAATTAAGATGCAGCACAGCAGGCTTTCCATGATACTCTTCTTGCTCAGGTATTGTTCTGCAACAGCACATGAGCACGCATGTTCTGGTTAAACCTCTAGGTCCAAAGACACATGGCTTCTGTCTGAGCTTCAGAGCACCTGCTAGGCTAAAACGGTGCTGAAAAGAATAAGAGGCGCACTGTGCCGACCCACTGAAGCTTCGCCACAACCAAATGGGCCATTTGGTTCTCATCTCATGACCTCAACTTGTTGCTAAATCCTACGGCACAAAGCGTAAGCAGATGCTTGGTGGAAATGGCTCCACAGATTGAAATAGTTAAAAAGGTGGGACATTCTTTTTTTTCGCCCTGAAAACAATTTAAACTTATTGAAAGATAGGCTCTAATAACATGCCTATAACGAGGCAACAAACGATTAACAGTTTAAGACAATAAAGCATTGAGATTTCCTATCTGACCCGCTTTAAAGAAGAAAAAAATGTTTTAAAAGCGCTGATGAGTTCTTTTATGTCCCTGTCTTTACCTGCAGATGACCTCCACTGCACTAAGAGTACAACCTCCAAGATATTCCGCTTCGACGTGTCTACCCTAGAGAAGAACGCCACCAACTTGTTCCGGGCCGAGTTTCGAGCCCTGAGGATCCACAACCCCCATGCCAAGAAAAACGAGCAGAGGATTGAGCTCTACCAGGTGTGTGAGTGGACCGTTCATTTCCACTGTTAGTAGAGCTCAGAGGGGGTTGTGTAGGAGAGAACAGGGTGAAAACATTTATCTAAGGGTGTCAGAGAGACAAGTGGATATGGTTTCTGAGGCAAAGCTCTGGCCAGTGCTCGAATACAGACTGTCAGGCCCCCCAGGATTGTTTCCAGGGACTTGGGAAGAGACAGAGGCGGGGTCACCCACCGGTGGGAGTAAACGGAACCGTTCACTCGCCCCCACACTTTTCAGGCTAGATCTGACTGGCACATGGCTGATGCTGGCAGTGCTCTGGCCCCTCGTTCCCACAGGAAGGCAGATTAGATGCCGACAGTGTTCAGGAACCTGGTTATCCACAGCCTGTGGGGGGCCAAGGGCTTCAAACCCACCACCTAAACACATTTCTCACTTCAGATAAACACCTTTGTCCAGAAAGGTGCTGGTGCAGATAGAAATGTCTGCTCTTGTACTTGCTTCTATTGTCAGTTTTGAGCAGATATCTCAACCCAAATGCTTTCGGGGATACTTATTTTTGAACTGAGTGACACTGAATCTGAGAGGTTTCAGTCAATGATTGAATGGCTGATGGGAAGAACAGCCAGTTTCCCACTGGCAGGAGGGTAACACGCAGGCATTAACTTGCAAAATGGGGATATCAACACAGGGAGTCACTTTTTCCACGAAGAGTAGACATTTGGCCCAAGGCATCCTGGAGAGTCTGGCTCCAACAGACAGCCTTGGTTCTGTGTGTATATATGCACGTGTGTGTGTGTGTGTGTCTGTGTGTCTGTGTGTGTGTGTTTATGCAGCTGGGTCCCATTTTCATTTTTCCTCACAGATCCTCCAGAAAGACAACCCCAAAGCCAAACAACGCTATATTGGGGGTAAGAATGTCCTGACCAAGGGGACACCTGAGTGGGTCTCCTTCGACGTGACAGAGACGGTGAGGGAGTGGCTGATGTACCGACGTAAGTGGGGAAACTTTAGATCTTCATCTCTTCATACCTTATTACATTCCTTAAAAAAACGCTTCTTGAAGATATGAAAGCCTTAAGAAAAAATGTCATCTCCTCAATCTTGATTTTCCCTCAGAGACCAGTCTTGGCCTGGAGATGAGCGTGCATTGTCCTTGCCACACTTTCAGGCCTAATGGAGATATCGTTGAAAACACCAATGAGGTTCTGGAAGTCAAGTTCAATGGTAAGATTATACTGTATTAGAGTAAGGTGTTTTAGCTTTCACCAGAAAGTTTTATTTTTTTCTTAGCACCTAATGTTACTCTGCTGTTCTGAATGGAAAACAATGTGATCATCCAGGAGATATAAAATCATTTTAGTTTCATATCTTCATATCATTAATTAACACATAAAAAACTAGATTTGATGTGGTGATATAAATGTATTAGATAATACTATCATGCACAGTGAAGGTAGAGCTGAAGGTGAAGGGAAACAGTCCTAACAGCACTTCTACATTGTTGTCCAATAAGTCAACGTGGGGATTTAAGTGTGAGTTAGTGCGGACACTTCTGATTTTGATGCTCAGACAAAAGGTTAAGTTAATAAAAAGTAACAATTTAGCTGTTGATTACTATGCTCAGTTAACATGTCTTTAAAAAGTCCAATTTAATAAAATATTTCATACAAGGTTTATTTAACTGGTGTCAGTTTTACCTGTAGTGGTCTTATCCAACAAGTTTACATGATTTAAAATTTTAAAATTGGATTGTTTTATACTTCGGATGACTGCAGCACCTCTTGTGTCTTCTGTCGAAAATACTTTTAATCAAGCTCCTATTTCGTTAAGATCAACATCACTTAATACTTTCCTATTTTTAAAGATTAGTTTAAAATTTATGTTCATAAACTTCAAAGTCAAAACAGCTTTGAAATACTTTCCAAAAACATGAAGAACTGCTGATCATCTTGACTTTTAAAGATTACAATGCTGGCTTTTAGAAGCAGAGTATAAAAAATGAAAACTGAATTAAATGTTCGGCACAGAACTATGTGCTGATCGAGACAGTATGGGATTTCAAAAATGTATTTCATTGTGATGAATTTAACAAACATGCAGGCTAAACGTAAGATTCCGGGCAGTTCAGAAAAATGTGAGTAAATAACTCACTCCTTTTTTTAACATTGCAAACATTTTTAAAGACTAGCAAATTCTAATGTACTTTACATTGGAATCTAGAAAAAACATATCACTCTCAATTTAGATTGCTGAGCATTCAGCACAGTCTTTTGTTTCTAGGTTTCCAAGGGTTTTTTTTGCGATGTACTGTCTCCGTAGCCAGACTGTGGTCGCCGGGTCTGCCTTTGGTCAGGATGTGTCTCTGCTTTTGATCTCTCAGCCTCAGAGTAAAGAAATGCCCCGCCAGTTCCACTTCACAATCAAGAGGAGCCAGATAATGATTCAGTTTGTTTGAATTATGCTTCATGTGTATAGTATTCAAGATAAACATCTCTACCAGTTAGAGTTTGGTTTGTTCTGATTAACACTCTGCGTTTTGTGCCGTTTTTTTAGATGATTGACTTTTATGAGCTTTAACCTGCCTTTCTTGAAGAACTGTTTCAGAGTTCCCAAACTTGTATTTTTTTTGTCTATAAGTAAAGTTGCTCCAAATAATGATTGTTTTTCTGTTCATGTCTAATACAAATCAGACTGTTAAAGCTGCCAGAGAGAGCGCCATGTTTTATTTGCACAAGAATCAGTGGATTATAGATTAAACTTAATTTGATTTTGATCGTTTGGGTTTAATTTACTGCCCGAAATTGGCGTCTGTCTGTCGGGTGAGTAAGAGCCCTAATACAATAATGCTCAACTGGTCTAAAAAAGTGAGTTTCACTTTGGCTGGATGCAGATACTCACTGAAGGTGTTTTTGAGAGACGATGGGTTGCATTTCCTAAAAGAAGAGATACAGGGTATGGGAATAGAGTCGATCTGGTTTCTCACTTAGCACTGGGGCCCCCAGGCCCTCGGTCCTGGGAACACTCGTGAATGGCCTGGCCACAAGGAATGTGCAGCGACGGGGCTCAGACGTTTGGCCCCAAATTAAAGAAGGCCGTACAGATCTACCAGCATCTCTCCTGAGATATCAACTGCTTTAGCTATCAGGGACAGATTGGACAAGCAGACACAGGCCTGTTGGTGAGAATAAAGGAAAAGTTAAACAGAGCAGTGTTAAATGTGGAAAGAAAAAAATGCGGAGCTACAAAAAAATGTTCCTATTCAGCTCTTGAACCAAAGCTATCTTTGAAATGTTCCGATTTCCCCGCGCAGGTGTGGAAGGAGACTTTGAGGATGTGAGCCCTGTGAAGAAACAAAAAGAGCAGCTGTACCCTCACCTCATCCTCATGATGCTTCCTCCTCACAGACTGGACACCCATTCCTCCTCCCGCCGGCGCAAGCGGGCACTCGACACCAATTACTGCTTCAAGTAAGACCCATTCCCTCAATCTGGCACAGAAATTACATCGCTTGCACAGTTTTGTTAACTTGTTTTAAAATTAGTAAAATCTTGTCTGGGTGCAGTGCCAGTTTGAAAATATGAGGACTGAAGGAGCTCAGATGTTCCTTCCAAGTAAGATTGCTATACTGTATTAACGTCAAAGCAACAAAAATGAAAACTATCAGTTGTCAGATCTAGAAAACATGACAGGTAAGAAGTGCATATGAGCACAGAATACAAAGAGTAAGCTTGTTAATTACCCAGATAAGCATGACAGAGGTATTAGCTGATGCAAGTCAGGATCTGTCCCAGGACTAGCAAACACCACCTCCTCTTATGCGCCGTCTCCTCAGCTTTCGATTTCCTCCATCAGGCTGACAGGCAAGTGCCAAAGTCACCTGGGCTGACTCCAAGGGAGAAAATAAGGGCACACCCAAGAGTGGAATTTCTGAACTTCTCTCTCCTACTGGCTGAGGGCATGGAGAGGACATCAACTCTTAAGCTTATGCTATGTGTAAATTAAACGCAACCTTGTCTCTCATTTCTGGTCTGCAGTAATTATGAGGAGAATTGCTGCGTGCGACCACTATATATTAACTTCCGCCAGGATTTGGGCTGGAGGTGGATCCACCAGCCTGAAGGGTACTACGCCAACTTCTGTTCTGGTCCGTGTCCCTACCTTCGCAGCGCGGACACCACCCACAGCTCGGTGAGACAAAGACGCATCAAAATCTTGAAACTGTTTGGAAATCTATCCCTTATTCCTTTTTTTTCTTCTCTTCTTTCCTCAGCTGCTGAGCCTCTACAACACTTTAAACCCTGAAGCATCCGCCTCCCCCTGCTGTGTTCCCCAGGACTTGGAGCCCCTCACCATCCTCTACTACGTTGGACGCTCTCCAAAAGTCGAGCAGCTCTCAAACATGGTTGTCAAGTCCTGCAAGTGCAGCTGAACTTCAGGGACTCCAGGCCCTGATGAGAGACATGGCATGAGAAAGCTTGGAGCAGGGGGATTGAATTTGCCTTTAATGAGTAACCCCACCATCACCCCATTCAGGCTTCTCTCTCTAAAAAAAAAAAATACAGAAAAAGCAGTCCATTACTCTGCTCGCAATTATTGGCAGTTTAACAAAACTTATCAGACACCACTTCACCAACATTGACATCAGTATTACACGTTTTGTAATTTTACTGCATTTTGACAAAGCCTGTATTCAATGAATGAGGAACAGAACATTAACGGTCTTAAAAAGGCAGAGGCATTCTGAAAGACGTAAACTAATTACATTTGAGAAGAGACTCGGACTGAACTCAGCATGCATCAAAGAGGGTAGGATAAGAGCGATCCGTTTGCTGAGAGAAATCTGATCTCTTGGCCCCGAAACACAGGACACATTTCAATGTCCGAGCTGGAAGCCTGACGCTATGGATGACACTTGCTCTCTACACTGTTTAAGATTCAATGCTGTTGAATTAAAGTGACCTTAGAAAACAAGAAAACATGCTGGAACCTAACCTTTATTTCAACTTAGTACTTCTATGGTTTATGTTTACTTTTGTAATGCAGCAGCATGGTTATTCCAGGGATTGTTTCATTTAAAGTGAAACCTTTCTGTTGTATGAAATGTTGTATGTCACCAAGTGAAACCAACTAGATCACAAACTGTAAATGTTTTTATTATTACTCTTGAAAACACATTTTTTAATTAAAAAAATGGACAGTTGATTTGTTTAATTTTTCATTATTTCCATACAAATACGTGTGACGTCAATGTAAAACATTTTAACGCTTTATCTTTTTCTAAATATTCAGCTGAGTGCTGATGCTACAAACTGCATAAATGGTCCTCGAAATAACACTTCATGCATGTAACAATCACAAGGTAAACATATTACAGTTCAACATCAAGTATTGTAACACAGCATGCACTAACTTCACAGCATGACATTCATCACATCTTGCAAAACACATCAAATGTATTTTGTTGTACTGCACGGAAAACTATGACCTGTGCAAAATTGATACGATTTCAATCACCAGTTGAGACAATCGTGCACAAAATTTCAAGTATTTAAGACAAAAGTCATCATTAATGTCAAGTAGATGTTTTACTCTATGAACATACCCTGAGTAAACTGTCTACGTGGTCCCAAGTAACAAAACACTCATAAAGTTATTGCTCTGCTGCTGCAGCTTTAGACTAGGTCTATGCATAACCAAAACTCCTCTTTATGTTCTGCTTTGAGCTACAAAAATTGTCACATAGGCAATTGTTGGACAATGTACACTAAAGAAATCATGCCCATTATGATAATAGTTGACTTGGTCCATCCAAGGTAAATAAATAATATTAAGAACAGCAAAAACTCAACTTCTGAGATTAATATTCTTAAAACAGGAAACAAGGCAACAGCTGCTCACTTTTAAACTTTTACTATCATAATGTTCAAGCTCTTAACCAAAAGGATGTAGTTTTTTCCTCACTCATTTTCAAGCAACGAGCAGAGATTTGGCAACTGTTTGGCTTCCAGCATGGAGTCTGGAATGTCTATTGTTGGAAGCCACACATAAAAGGACCTTTTATGCTCACCAAGCACCACAGTAAGATGAGAAACTTCTGTGTGTCAAACTAATCAGAAGTTTCTCATTACCTCCTATCTCCCTTTTATTTCTCCATTCAGGCGTTGGTGAAGGGGTACAGTTGTACACACCTCTGCCTAAGTGGAGAATTAAGCACTGTACTTGTTTAAATACCAACAGGTCTTGAGGAACCATCTGCTGCAGGCTATCTATCAGTACAATCTTCCCGTGGCATCAATAGCATGGAGGGAATGAGAGCAGGCAGCTGTTGGGATGTAGACCGATTGTAGCCAAGGGCAATGAAGGGAGATGGGGTGGGAGGGGGTGGGGTTGGAGGGTTTGAGCGATGCAACCAAATCCCAACCTGCGTCAAGGCTCGACATTCCAGGCCTGGCATATTATCCACTCGCATGTCTGTGGCTGTATCGTAAAGAAATGATTAGGATGCTGCTGGATGTTTGGCAGACTTTCATCTGTTGTCCTTTCCCAGAATACGACTCTGTGAGATGTAGTTACATGCACAGACACCTGTCAGGCCTGCAGAGTGGCAGGATGTGTCTCGAATCCTCTTCATGTCATCTGTGAGAGGGATCCTGGCCCTGGAGCAGCTTCTGGCACATAGAAAGTCCTAAGAAACAACAAATGAGATGTTTTGTTTTCCTGTTCCAAAAAGAAGTGAAAAAGTACGTAAATGTCTTTGGTTTGTCTGTAGCAATAAAGGCATTTGTCAAACTAGAACGTGCTTTTCATACAAGTTCACTAAAACCATGCTGATGGATGCTGTGACAATGTTTCTTACTCATGGTTGGGACTACTGTTATGCTCAGTAAGCCCACTTGTTAGCCTTTTGTCTGACTGTTTCCTCGCCTGAAGCCCCTAAACCCCTCATCTTATCGCCTGGCATTCAGCCAGATATCCTGCAGAAAATGGCATTCCAAGTAAAATTAGAGCTGCTGTGTTTGTGCTCCAAAACAGTATTCCCTTTCAGTCCTTCTCTGCAAACTGTTTGTTTTGGTGCTCTTATACACGTTGAGGGCTGACGGAGCAGGAAAATGAAAATATCTCTCCAACTTTGAATATGCTGATATGACCACTGGAAGTGGGTTCGTCCAGATCAGCAAAGGAAAGAAAAAGGGACATTATTCTCTTTTGCCCTCTAAATGACTCCAGAAAAAGCATTAGCACTTTCAAATATTCGGTGCATTTTAAGGAGAGTATTTTAGGGATGATTCAAACATCCAGTAAACAACATATTGCATCTAAGGAAAGAGGATATTAGTCAGTACCTACCGGTATTTTTATTTACCAATGCTTTACACAGACGTATTATCAACCCTACTAAAACTTAAAGGTAGATGCGTCTGAATCAGTCTGTTTGTGTTAGTGTATCTGTTTGTTCCCAAAATATTTCATGAACCATTGCATAAATTTGAATGAAACATGCAAAATCTAATCATTGAATCTACATTTATAGCCAATTAACTTTTGGAGTCGGCCTAATTCAAGATGGCTCCGAACACCAACTGAAAAAAAACAAAACAAGTTAATTCAAAGGGAGATATAGACTCCTTCAAGGAATGCTAGGTCTTTAATTTTGATAGAAAGAGGCCTGGGCTTTACGTCCTGACATGGTCGGACTCCTATTAAAGTGGCACAAGAGCTGTATTCATTTCCTTCTCAGACTCGAGCAATAAATCTCCACACAGTCACCAACTGTGGAGCCCTGAGAACCTCAAGGAAACCTCAAGGGAACCCTTTTAAAACACATCTGGTGAATATAATGTAGTTCTGTAAGCTTTGGTCCTCATCAGGGCCCGGCCCCTCGTGTCAAGTCAAAAATCAACACAGAAAATGGGTGGGGTGGAGGGGGGTAAGTGAGTGGGAGAAGTTTTCATACGAGCAACAAGAGGAAAAGATTAAAAGAGCGCTCAGGAGAGAGATAAAGGGAGAGTGTGATTAACGATGGGTGACAGCTGATCATAGAGAATGTTCTCCATTTGGACTCGCTCTAACTGCCTGTCAGAGTCGATCAGGGCAGCTCAGTCATCTTGCTACAAAGGCAAAAAGACCTGATGCACTTCTGTGCTTTACAAAGGCTGTGGCCATTCTAACAACACCCTCCTCCTCTTCAAATCTCCATGGTCTCTGATCAGCTCCCAGTCCTTTCCTTCTTGCACATTTATATATCTTTATATTATTTAAAGATATTTTCTAGTCGACAGAGCGCCTGTTCCTCCACCATGTGCACTCTGAATGATGGAAAAAAATGCATTCATGAAATTCAGAAGCAGCTCCCAAAGGATCCGGTTACGGTAATTGATGAGTTTATAAGATGTTTTTTAAACTAAGCCAGCTTTCATACTTTAGGGGTGAGGGAAAGGGGTTTGGGAAACAACAACAACAACAAAAAGAAATTCACCAAGACAGAGTTTGGTTTGAATGTTCGTGTTTGTGTGGGGTAGAACAGGGGTCTATCTGCAGCTAATGTAGTTTTCCAACATGGTGAGCTCAGTGGCGGCTTGACTTTGACAGTGACATGACGCAAAGAGTCTGCTAATACCAATGTATAGCAGAAATCTGGAAAAGTATATAATGGGACAAACAGATGTGTGCAAACTGCTTAACATCACAGCAACTGCAACGACAGAAAAGGCTGTGGAAATAAGAACGACAGGGTTCATGTGAGTGGACGAATCCACCAAGTCTGAGCTGCATTTGTCTGATTTTTTCGGAGCAGCATCTGGTGGATGGACAGGAACTGTGCATGTATGGGAATGATCTACACATGGAGAGCCCGAACAGTTCCCCTTACTGGAACTCATTAAAACCAAAAAAATACAAGCCCTCTTCACTGTTGTTTTTTCTTTTTTTATGCTTCAGCTACAACCTGACCTTGAGTCCTGGGTGCACACAGAAAATACAATCACACAGAAAACTCCATCCAACTCTTTTTGGAACAAACTATTTGGAGAACCAAAGCATCTAAAGTACTAATTTGTTTCCAAAAATGGTTTAGGAAACTAGTGCATAAAACCCGAATAAAAAGTCATATTGTTTTCTTTCTGCAAATATTTCAAAACGATAAGTGATTCAAATATGTGAGAACATAAAATTTACAAAGGTATTTGTTATGATTTACAAATTTTTTTTGGGGGGAAACACGTTTTTGATTTAGATTACAGTAAGAAAATTTTAAAAAATCAAGGACAGCATAGTTTTTGTTGCACCGTAAGCATTTGCAAACTACAGATACTTACAGTTATAGGTGTTTATGTGAAAGTGGGATGTAGAATGCAGTTGGACACCTGATATATTGACCGCGTGTCAGAACCAACAGTGAATATTTAATATTCACCTCACTTCATCACATCTCATATCTTTATTAAGATATAAATTTATAGAATTTGCATTTTGTGATGCGGTGACAACAGTTGGAAAACGATTTTTCTGAATCCATGCAGTCGTTTTCAGAACAAAATTAAGTCTTTCTTAATAAAAGCTGCCTGATTACATAAAGTATAGAGTTGAGGCTTTCAACTCATCTCTTTAGATACTACAACTTCTTTGGAGTTCCTGATTCTTTTATTAGTATGCCATATTTATATTAAACTAAAACATATAAACTATAAAGTAAGCACAAAATTTATTTTAGAAATCATTAACTTTTGTTTTTATTTACCTTCTAGACAGCATCTCCATTTCTTTTGGTAACTCAAACCTTATGAACAGAACTTTTAGCAAAAGTCTGAAAACTACTGATTAGTAATTCTGTTAATTTGAATAAAGTGCAACTGAAAAAGGTGGAGCTGAATAAAATGATCCAGCAGTGTTTATCAGCCCTCCATGAGGAATGTCCACTACGCCTGGCTGTAATCACTGGTGTAGAAAGGCATAACTTCCCTTCTGCCTGAGGACTGCAGCACAGTGCAAAGCATCTGCAAAACTGTAACATCAAACCCACCTGTTTTACCGCAGATGGCCTCATACACCACCTGCTTGCCACTTGACACGGATCCACTGGCTGAACTCTCTGAGGACATCTGCCTGTTAATCAGACACAGGGCAGGGGTAAGCGAGGACTGAAAATGGTTATTCTCTGAGGGGCTTGCGCAAGGAAAAACTCCATTTTTAATACCCCATTCACCTCGGCAGTCCAACAGATGTTCCATGTGGGGATAAACATTTTTAAAAAAACTCCAAATAAAAGTTGTTTTTGATGGGACGTGGTTGTCTGAGCCTGTGTGAGCACAATGTCTGAAGAGTTGTCCTATGACAAGAAAAGATGGAGCCAAATGTAAATAGTTGCTCTTTGTGTGCAGTCAGAGGAGGCTAGTGAGGCTAAGTGTTTACTGGGTGCCTCTCGAGGGCTATTGTGACAAGAAGGAGAGAAATTCCTGCTCCTTGTCCGGGGTGATGCAATGATCACACTGGCAGGAATCCTTTGTTGATTACAGGCTGCTGAGGTTACAGACAGGAAAGGAACAACCAGGTAAATCCTCATATGTGTTGAATAGCAAATTCCGTGGTATACTTGCCTAAGGGGGTGTAAATAAATAGGTCTGAAAATGATAGAAAAGGAATTAAACAGCTCCTTTCACATAATCAGACAAAGTATACAGTGTTTTCCCAGAGAGCACCATTATAAGAACTACTGAAGCATAGAGCATGAGCAGGCACGTCTGTAACCCTATGCATTAAATCTGTTAAGCATTTTTTAAGGGGAACAATAAATAAAGCTTAGCTGGCATTAACTTCTCGCCCCATAACAGCAGCTTGCCAAAGGAGCATTAATAAGGTAATCAGGGTACACACTGCCTCCTTGTAAGGGGCTGCACAGTTGTTCTTTCATACCATTACACAACCACAAATAGAACTGGCCCTCTTTAAGAGTGGCATACCTCCACAGGAAGCAGCCCCTTTCATATCGAGAGGGCGGGGGGACCTGACCTCTGGTTCTTCACATCACTTTCTTTGTCAACAGAATCTCACTCTGTCTCCCCGCAACAAGTCAGATAGCAGCCAGAAACACCGCAGGTGGAAGCTGATGCTGAACTTGTTCTATGTTCTACAGATGACACACGAGACCCAAAGCTGAAAAAAATTCACACAGATCTGAAGTTCTTGAGCAAACAGAACTCACGTGAAGCTTCACTATTTTTTTCTTGTTTTTGCACGCCAGTAGTGAGGACATCCTAATGCAATTCAGACCTGACCAAAAGGGATAAAGTTTAACCATAAACACACGTTTGGCAGCTTCTGTGTGTATACAGTATTCCACGAAAATAACTACTGTTGTGGCTGATTAATAGGGAAAGAAAGCAGCAGCGAGGCTGACATTAATGGCACTGCTGTAATTGTCACCCTATTAGTAATGCCACACGACAGCCTGGGTTTCCGTAGTTACAGCTGTGACTAACCCAAACCTCGCAAACAAAATACCAAACAGCCTCATTTATTTGTGTTACAAATTGCTCCTTTCAAAGCCTCTACTGAAGTCATACCACTTTGAGCTTTTGCAGCCCCTTGAGTTGGCAGCTGTGGTATGTTGATAGAGCAAAGAGAGCCCTGCCCTGCTGAATACGATACCAACAAGCGCACTTGCTTCAATCAAGTGTGCAGCATGTTATTCGAGCTTCAAATCAAAGGCGCAAAGTGAAGAGAGCTGGCAAAGATCTACATGGCTGCTCCTAAAAATTTATATTTATGAGTTATTTGAGCAAGTTACCTAAGAAAAGTAAAATAAAACCAAACAGAACTCAAACTGACAATACTCTTCATGGCTTGATATGTTTCAACCACCACTGTTAAAGATTATCAGATGTGTATGGTATTACTTTGGAAAAATCCAAGCTATGTCAGGCAATAGTTTAAAAGTTGGATGGAAGTGTTTGGAGGAGTGGATGACCTTGAACTCTTTGAATAATCTAGCACAGGGATTCTATTCTAAGTTTGAAGGGATTAACCCTATACAGGAATACATTTCATATGTGCCTCAATAACAAGAGTATTAAGTTGCACCTGAAAAAAAAGCACACTGGAAATATGGGGAAGCAACTTATTATCTTTCTGTTTCTGGAAACAATCATCTTTTTCTGGACCGATTTTACTTCTGTGTCATTCTTTTCTTTTTCCTGTCTCTTTCTTCTTTCTTTTCATTGTTTCCATCGGTGCATTTTTGGTCCTGAAGCTTCCGTTTTTCCCACACTCTCCCCTGTCACACTGGTCGACCACAAAAATGCAGGACAGAGGAGAGTGTGAGAGGGCTCTGGAATTCCACATGCAGAAGGTAAACACAGAAACTGCCAGCAAGATACACACACACACACACACACACACACAGGAGCAAACACGACACCTACCTGGCTCACTATTCTATAGAACTCATACGTGTCACTACTGCTATCTTAACTCCTTGCTGACCAGGAACATATTGTTTGGTGAATGCAACACGTCAGCAGAGCAGTGCAGTCTCAGCAAACCTGCAAAAGCTGCAGTGAATGAATGAAGTCACAAAGAAAATGCACTGCCAGAGTTTTTGGACAAGTTTAATTCTTTTTTCTTTTTAAAAAAAAAATCTTATAAGTCCTTCGCCAACTGTAACAGCGCGCTTTAAACATTAGGACTTCATCTTGAAGGCTTGCTGTTGTTGTGTAATTTGGACAGATGTTGCAAGTGTTATGGTCATAAAATAAGTGGGGGAAATAGCTGGCAGTTGAGCCCAGTTTCACCCTGTTCCTTTTTTTATTTTTCCTTCTGTAACTCTTCACTTTATCTCCAAACCAAACAGGATTTAAATGGAGCCCAGAGTCCAGGCCCTTCCACTGAACCACGTTCCGTTTACGGTTCAGGCAGAAATCAGGCCTATGATGAGGTTGTTTACTGAACAGGCAGATACAACCCGCAGCCAAAAGACTGGGAGCAGTCCGCTACACACATATTCAAACTCTCATTAGCATTAGCCGTGTCCTCTTGAACTCATGGATCTCATGAACCCTGTCTCCTTCCACAATCTGAGGCCAATGAAAGCCACTCCACTGCACTTAATGTGTTATAAATTACACAGGAACTTTTCTTTACAGTTACACTTGATTCACCCAACTGTAGAAATAAATAATTCACCTGCTAGACTGGACTTACTTGATTAGACGCTTTGTTGACGTTTTCCTGATTTGTCCTTCACGTGTGATGTTGGGTGGCTTTGGAACAAGACCTGGACCAACACAGGTCTGGATGTGGGTGTGACCAGGCCATAGCATGCTGGATGGAGGGCTGCAGGATGGTTTTGTAGAAACCTGGATACGTGGAGCACTTGGCTGATTTGAAACCTGTGCCTACAAAACAAAACAAAATAAATAAAAATTAACTACAACAATAACTGACAAGTTAGTCACCTAAAAGAAGATTGTAGTCCAACTTTTAGGTAAATTAGAGTCAGTCGGATTAATAAAAATAGCTATAAATGATGAATACCCTTTGTCGGTCATCCCTAAAAGGACAAAGTCATGAAATCATATAAAAAAGCAGGATTAAAATAAGAAAGAAATGCCCATTGTTTGTCGGAATACATGCAAAAACCAGTCTACATGAAATCTCATCAAACATGATGGAGAGGTAAAGCATCCATCCATGCCAGCAGTGTACTGTTTAAGGACAAAATAAATCAAACCAATTCAAAAGAGGGTAATGGACGTGTGGTTGCATTTTGGAATATGTTAGTCATGGAAAACTTTGAGTCCTATGTTTTGTAAGGTGAAATATTAGAGTGCTTGGCATGAATTAGGGCAGATTTTATTGAAATACCATCCAGTATCAAAACAAGCTTAACATTTTTCTTGTAGTTGGCTGCACTGAAAAGAAATTTCTTCAGATTATTTAATTGCTTATGCAAAAGCTCTTCAAAGGCTTGGGAAGGAGGAATATGTTGTTGTGTTTCTGACATAATAACTTAGACCGCATTTCACTCTGTCCATGCAATGATGGGGAATGCTTGCTTACATTCCTTCCAGATCTCATGCCTATGTTGTTTTCTGCGCTGCTTTATACGGCTATCTAACAGCCTAATGGTTTTCCAGCTTCACAGCGTAACTTTTCAAAGGGTTGATGGGGTGACAAGAAATATCTGATGTAATTTCTGTGTTGATAAATGAGAAGCTGGGTTTCCAGGTTGCAGGGCCTATGGCCGCAATTCAGTTTGAGCGGGGCCAGGAAGGGCACCTTTCTTTGGCTGCCAGGTGGCCCCAGGCCAAGCCAGTGGAGGAGCCGTGCAGTCTGTACCCAGTAACTGGAACGTGGACTGGAGTGCCGGAACAGACCCTTGTCTCTTTCTCCCTCCCTGCAGTACACACCCACAAATATTCATCATTTAATTATCTGTGTTTTAGTAGATCTAAACTCATAAATAACTTAACATCAAGCCAAAGAAACAGAAAGTATGGACCAGGAGCACAAGGTACATTTGAATCAGAAAGAACAAGTCTTTCTCTAATGCCACTAAAGAACGGAGAGAAATTCTTGGATCGACAGCAGTGTGACACACTCTCCATAAATCTTAATCCATTTTTTATCTTTCCAACACACATCATAATTACATTTATTTAGTTGAATCGATAAAAATTTATAAAATAGAATAGCATTTTTTTCCACCAACAAGATGACTTCTAAGATTTTTAGCTGAATTTCTTTGGTATTTCTGCACAGGTTGTCTTCAAAAGAGCACAAAGTAACTGTGTAACTGTAACTGTGTACTTCACTTTCCACATGCAGTTCCACATGCACAAGATATTACC
Source organism: Millerichthys robustus (assembly GCA_034783495.1). Classification (NCBI taxonomy): domain Eukaryota; kingdom Metazoa; phylum Chordata; class Actinopteri; order Cyprinodontiformes; family Rivulidae; genus Millerichthys; species Millerichthys robustus. The sequence continues at coordinate 10,814,705 of JAVKLF010000002.1, read as the reverse complement.
AACTGTAAAAGGAGTTCCTGCATCCTTATGCTTTCATTTTGATGGAACATGTCCCAATAGGAGAAGTAAGATCAACCACGGTCAGTGTGTAACCAAAGAGGAGGCAAAGGATCATTTTTAGAAAGTGTCTTAAGTAAGGCTACCTAATTATTTTAAGTTAAGAGACAAATCACCTTACATTAATTAAGCTCCAACCAAGGTGACTAAAAAAATGACATGAAAGCAAACACCATTTAAAAAAAATTGGAAAACTTCCAGTTATTCTCACCGAATGATTTTTTTCTGTCTCCAGTTCTCTATTTATTAAATGACTCCCAAAACCTTCTGAATAATAAATAGGTACACACAATCTGTCAGCATCCTCACAAAGACAGAGATACTTTTTTCTCTAAGCATTTAAATAACTCTGTGAAAAATAAAATGAACCTTTCTACTTTGTTAATCTGCTTTTTAAAACAGACACATTACACTCATCACATGTAGTCAATCATATAAAATAGATTTGTGACATAAAAAGAACAATATTGTAGCTCAAATCTGTTGTAAACTCTAATTGTAGACAAAAGCCATTTAGTGACCACCTGAGCAAAACATTTTAATTACTCAATTAGTCATTTTTATTGCAAAAAGCTCAGACAAAATATGTAAATTTGTATCAAAAAGTCACGTTTGTTGTTCCAGGAATTAGCTTCTGTTGAGAAACGCAACACATCTGAATTTCTTTTTGTTGAGTGGTTTGGAATGAATTTCTCAGAATAGCTCTGGAAATGCTAACATAAAAGCTTTTCTCTTGATGTGGGCGTATTTTATGGTTTTTTTGGACAGAGCTGTCCTTAGGTAAGGGAATATTTTGCACAGACATCAGTTTTCCCGAGTTATAGTTTAACAGTTATTTTCTTTCTTCCATATCGTACTGCTCTAAAAGTAAGACATCAAACAAAAACAAAGAAGCTGGAGGAGAACTCTGTCTTCTGACGTTTTCCTAAACACTCTGGTCGGTGGTGAGGACATAACCGCAAAAATGATCTGGCAGAGCCAAATACCTAAAATGTTCCAAAATGAGGATGTAAGCTGACCACCAATAAAACGGTCTAACAAAATGCAACAAAACAGTTTAATTTTCTATGGTAAAAAAGGTAGTAAAAGAAACCAAAGTTGTTTTTTTACACACCTGATGTCTGTCCAGGAAGTGATGCTTGAGTTTCTGCTGTTGCAGCTGCTGAATAGCAAACTGAAGCTGGTAACTTCCTTGTGCTGGCTGTTTAGGTTGTATGGGGTTCAGGCTTTTCATCAGGCTGGAGGTGGTTTTTTTCTGCCCATCCAGAAGTCCTTCTTCATCCTTTAGTGGTCTGTGGATTAGTAAGCAATTGATAAAAAGTAAAGAGTTAAATGAAACTAAAACACTGTCCCCATACTAACTCAAACTGAACACTGCCTCGCAGAAAAAAAAGGAAAATTAAATCAGGTAAATAATTGTGGGAATTGTTATGAGGTTTCAGTTCATTTTAGGTCAAACTAAAAACAAAATTCTAAACCTGAGATAAAGCATTTTCTAACATTATCAAAACTTGTGTGAGTAGATTTGCACAAAACTAATTAGCAGAGGAAAGGAAAGATGCAACTTAAAAAATATTAAATTCTGAATAGCCAATTACTACAGCAGACAAACCTAATAAATGACCCACAGTGTATTACTTTGTAATACAGTAGTGAACTATAGCAGATGTTCCTGCATCTTTTCTTAATTTCACCATCCAACGCTGGGATGTACCAGTAGCTAATAAATTCCCCCACTTCTTTCCACATGTTAAGATGTAACACCGCCAGTAAAAACTAAAACAAGGCAGCACATGGCATTGTAGCCAGCGGCAGCAAGGCCCACAGAAGCCTCAAATCAAAGTGTGCAAATCTGATTCAAAGCAGAGGGCAAGTCTGTGGCAAACACTGGCCAAAGTAAAAACCTTCCTCCTTCGCCTCAGTGCTCCCGGAGCGCCACGTTCTATTGACATCACAAAACCACAACCTGGAAGGCAAACCTTTTGACGAGCTGCACAAGTTTGTAACTGGATTATCTGCCATTAGAGCTAAGCCCGTTTTAGTCATTCTCCCCACCCCTCTACATTTTGCCTCATGTTAAAGCAATGGGTTGATCCGCTTCCCTATCAGACATGGATAAATTAAGTCTATGCAGAGTCTGGTTTGCTGCTGTATATACACACAACATCAGCCAAAAATAATGCAATAAAGAGTGCTATTGGGAGCTGAAAGGAAGGATATAATACAAAGACAAAGAGAAAAGGAAAGGGGTGCATGTAAAGTTGAAGAAATGGGAGCCTTGGGGGTCTTAAAGACAAAAATGTTCTTGGAAATTCCTCCCATTACATACAATAACATTTGTCCGTTGGTCTGCAGTTAAAGAAAACATAGCAGACCTAAAATCACAATAGCTGCAATATTTTTAGGTTGAAACTATGACAAGCTCTAAAAATAGAATTCAATTAATCTTGAACAACAATGCAAACTTTGAGATAAAAATCTTCTATCGCTCAAGAGAAAAAAAATATTCCAGTCCTGCGCAGCCAAACAAAGACACAGGGGATCCTAAACCCATGTGAAAATGCTATCCGCCCATGCATTTCTCAGTTCACATAATTGCCCATATACAGTATATCGCAAAAACAACTGGTGTGACCATAGGTCATTTTTTTACCTTCGAGAAACAAAGACTTGTCTGTGAACCAGAGATTCTATACCATCAGGAGACAAAACAAGAACCTCTACTTTGTTTACAGAAGTTATTTCCTCTTTTTTGAGTGAAGTTTGCACACTGGGCCTCAGAGACTCTCAGAGGTATGATTTTATTAACATGGGGTCTAAAGCAGTCCAACTTAAGTTGAGAACATATGATTTTCTTGAAAAAGGTGTCATTGTTGAACCCCATAGAATGGTCTTGTCAACACAAAACCACAAAAAAATAACTACTTCAGATTACTGGGAAGCTTTAAACCAGGAGGAAGTGGTTTTGTCCAACACAGCAGTAAATAAAATAAAAAAGTTACGAAAGAGAAGAGTGGATTTACATCTGAACTTCTCATCATTGCACATGTGTGGAGCGCCAACTATCCAGGACTCCCCTCCCAGCCGGACGGCTGCGCGTGGGTGTCGGCTTACTCCACGCTGGGCTGGTCGTCCTTTAACATGCCGATACAACTTACTGCTGAACAACAGAGCCGTGCGAGAGCACATGTGTGGCATTAATCTAACTCAGAGTGAATGTGGGAAAACGAACCGTTTGAGATGACATCATGTCAGAGTATCTTGAAGCCCTGCCTGGTCAGTGTAAACATCAGCTGCCTCAAGAGTGTCAGGGTATTTCCAGCCATTAATCAGTGTTTGTTTACAAAGCATGACTGCATCAACATGAAACAGAGGAGAACTATTCTTCAAATACAAAAAGATATAGTATTTGTGGGGTTTTTTAGTGAGTGTAGCATTGCCAGGGATGTTGATACTTTATTTAAATTGGGCATGAGTAATGATAAATGTTAAAGCTACCAATGGTCTGTAAAATCGGCAACAATCTCAGTGATGAAAGTTAAATGTTCAATGACCAAATATAAAATGTTTAATGATCATGTGAATATAAAATGAATCATTTCATTTGCCAATTTGAAAAAGCTGGGTCTGAGATTATGCTTACCAAACTGAAGATTAAATGCCTAAATATTTGACAAGAATAGCTTCAAAATGACATAATGCACATTCAGTTGGAGAACTTTGGGTGAAACATTTTTTTTTCTTTTTCTGCACTCATAAAAAGAAAATTGACAATTTAATTTCAAATATTTCTCGGTCCCACTCAGTTCAGCTATGAAGGTGTTTGGTTTTACTAGGAAACCAAATCAATTCACTGGAATTTCAGTAGTTCTTACCTAAAGGATTCTCCTTCCTCTCACCACATCTGGCTCCAATCAGAGCAAATAAAACCTTCTCTTCTTTCGAGAGCAAAGAAAAAGAGACACCAGACCATTTTGAGGGACTTTGATTCTCATCAGAAGAATAAGAGTTCCTCTGATCAGTCATTTGGTTGGTTCAACAAATGTACCTTCACAAAATCCTTTATGAATACAAGTATTCTTTAAAAATATATTTAGGAATATCCAACAAAAGAAAAACTAAAGAAACAATATTCCAACAAAACAACAAATATTCCTAAATTTCCTGTGTAGAATTATACTTCTCCTTTTCAAAATCTGAATAAAAGTAAGAATTTTGAGAGCAATCCAACTGTCTTACAAGACTTTTTTAGGGTTACTAAAATTTTTACAGTGCTGCAGAAGATATACATGTTTGCAGAAAATAATTTTAAGTTATTATGAAGAGGTAAAACTAAGCTAGATTTTCACATGGCTAACTTGTTAAAGCCATTAAAACCTCTTATTACCACAGCTGGCTCCAGCAAACCAAAGCAATAAAAAGCACTTACTAACCATGCTGTAGAATTCTGACAATAAGTAAAACTAGTTCTCTCAGTCTGCAGAAATCATTTTTAAGTGTATTGCGCTGACCTCTGAAAGTCTGACTGCCTACCACCTGAGCTTTATAAATACCTCACATCACTTCACAAGTGCTTTGAACAACAATAATCATAAAAGTACAAAGAATTCAAACCCAGGAAGTGATCATGGTGTTAAGTGTGGATGTATGAGGATATTCTGGATAGTTCTAAGCCTCCTGATTATCCACATGCAGGAGTCAGACAGAAAATCTCAGAGTGCTGACGCAGCATACCTGTTAGATCCCAGCTGCAGCACTTCAAAGAAGCTCACTACTCTTTGAAACCCATCATACTTCGCCCCTGTGGTTGCTAAAAAAGCCAGTGTGCTTAACAGTTTCAGTATGTTTGGCACAAACCAGTAGTCCAAGTGTAGGGGGAGGGGACTCAGGAAATTCTGTGTTTTAAGAAACAGAGTCGGGCTGAAATCAAGACAATTTATCGTAATATCTTATTGAAGACATTTCAGCACAATAATGCCAAACTGAGAGCTGAGGCACAAGAGAGCTTTTTGTATTCCAAGCCAGTTTCCCTCTGAAATTTGGAATTGTTAACCTGAAATGTGAAAAGCTGAAAAGTACACCCATGCTAACATTTACTCTTTGATGAAAGAAGAACTAAAACAGCATATGGAAATGAAATCTCTAAAAAATAAAAATCAGAGGAAACATGATCCATTAGAAAAGTGGATCAATTTAACTATGATTTCTGTTTCCAGAGAAACACATAAAAATTAGATGAAGCCATCTGTTAAATTATAAATTCTATTAAAAATCTTTTCATGGTTTGTGGAAATAAAAACTGAAAAAAAAGGCGACCAGCCAGACATTCCTGGAATACTCTGACAGCTCGATACATTTAAGGACTGGACTGGAAAAACAGAGTCAGAGATCAGGGTCAAGCCGTCTGAGACATTACCAGTCACATATTAACAAAAAAAAATACAAACACAACAAAGACAAGGACGCTGCTTTGCTTTCTTCTTGTTGAATTGTAGCTTAAGTGATATTTATGGTTTGTAATTCTGGTCTACAAATGCATTTTGGCTGCATAAAAAAGTGTTAGTCTGTTTGCCCTGTCTCCAGCATTCACTCAACACAATATTAGAATTTGCCAGCTTGCCTCACATTCTGAATATACTTACCAGCCAATTCTACTGCTACTTGCTTCCCCAAAGTCCAATTAAAAGGAGAAAAAAATGCTCCAGACACAGAATTGCACTAAGCTGCTAAGACGGGTGCTGGCACTCCAATTTTTTTTCCAAAGACCAACAGCCTTCGATCTAAAATTTTGTCAAAGATCATTAAATAAGCCTTTACATTCTATTGAGTGTGACCATACAGACTAATGTAAGTGTCTGGGCTGAAGTAGATTAAAGAAAAAATTCTCAGAACAGCAATTAGACAAATATAAATCAGATGTAAAACCTGAACAGCTTTTATGAAGTCTACACAAAACTAGTGTAAAAAAAGCAGCTTTGTAGAATTAAACCCATTTTAAGCCACATCACAGACACAAAACTCAAACGTCTACCAACATCAACACAGCCTTCTAAACACGGGTCTGTGAAAGAACGGACACGTCGTGAATACCACTGACATGCTCCTTATCACTCAAAAAGCACCGAATACACAGAAGCACATGTGTGCACAATAGTGCAAGTTGAAAAAAGCAACACTATTTCTTTTACAAGGTAGCAGAGCTGATGTGTGTGCTAAATGTAGAAGTAACAAATAACCCTGAAACACTTCTGAAGCAGCACAACTACATAACTTTTCAGAATAGCAAATGTATCACAAAGTTGACCATGATTTCTAATAAAAATATGAACAAACATTAAAACACTAAACTTGTTAAGAAGTCCATAAAAGTGAAAGCATGTTTGGTTTTTTTTGTTTCTTTTGGCAGGAGCGGAACTTTATAGCTGACACTCATTGTGTTAGATAAACTGTTTAGAACATTTATAAATGTCATGTTATCGCAAGATAATGTATAAATAAATGCTTTGTCTCCTTAAACTTACCCTGTGCTGCTCAGTTGATTTTTCCCAGAATGAGCAGCTCTCAGGGGTCTTTGGGTTGCAGCAGCTTTGGGGTTCAGCGTTAAATGATCTCTGCTCAGCATCCTGTTGGCCAGGTTCAGGTTGGTCAACTGAGAACAGAGACAAATTACTTGAATCAATTTGACTAAATTTACAATCAAGTATCATCACTTGGGTTTTAAAGCAATGTAAACTTTCAGCAACTAAATTACTGCCGAGTCACATTAACTGAACATCTAGCTGTCAGTGGACCCCCTGTCTTAAGGTGTCTCAGGGTGTTCTTTCCTTCATCATCTGCTGCTTTTATCTCTTGTGTCTATGTGAAATGTATACACAAAACATGACACAGCTAGTTTAGCAGTAAATCTAGCTTTCACCTAACCCTCCACAATCCTTAACAGGATCAGTTATAATGACTTGTCAGGCCAAATCGGTTTCTAACCCAACCAGTACTTCTGTAGCAAAAGTACCTCTGTGCAGTTCTATGCTCTCATGAGAATTATATTCAGTAAAATCTTACGGGAGAATTAATCATACGGCTGTGGTATTTTATTTATTTTATTTCCTCCTGTGTGCTACATGTCCAATGGGAAAATTGTAGAGCTGCCAAGCCTTAAACGACTTAGATGGAAAAATGTGCCAGCGAGTTGTTACGAAGCCACAGCTCTGGTTTACTTAATAAGTTAAACTAGTTAAATTATGTAGAAGTACTGTAACTAAATGGAGTAAAGAGACTGAGGTCTGCTATAAATCTCTTTCCTTAAGTCAACGGGACTATCCTTCTCCATCACGCCCAATCAGCTCAGGTCAAGTTCACAGGAATGTTTGTGTGTTTATTATTTGTGGATGTAAAAATATACACACGCTGAAAGAATCCACAATTGCATCAACGCATCGTTGCACATGAGTGTTATAGTGATGGTGCCTATGGCTGGTCTTACTCAGTTTCCATCTCTCTTTTTTTGTTTATAGGTCCCTTCACGAGAAAGAGTAATAACTTAAAACCTGAGGTCAGCCGTGTAACCAAGTGTTGTTCATGTTTACAAAGTTCTCCATTTAGTCCAGAAGGTGATATAATGACTTCAAAAATGAGCCTTAAAAAAGCCCAAATACTCTCTGAGCCTGTAAATGTCAAACACTGGACTATTTGACTAAGCTGCTGTCATGTCCTGGATCGACTACTCTTGGGAGAAGCACAGCTAGCACTTTTTCAAATAGACAACATAACGTAGAGTCAGAAAGGAAGCCATAAAAACTGCAGTCTGTGTGGTCTGGTGCCATCACAAGAAAAAAAAAGAAATCTGACAGAAATAATTCAGTGCAGCAAAGCGGGAGGTGAAGGAGCAACACGAGGGAGGAAAGGTTTAAGGGTTCCCAAAGCCGAAGGCCAGACCAGTGGGAATACAGGAGAAGGTGGTGATGGAGCCAGCCAAGCTGCCACTCCCCAGTTCTGTGCCAATTTGCCACATTCCTCTATTTATACGCATCAATTACCACAAAAAAAGCTGCTGCCTGTTAAGTATCAACAGAAATCACTCCCCCATGGTGCATCTGATAATGAGACCTCACACAGAGCTATGGCTCGATGCGGCTCACCACTGTTTAGGCCAGCCAGCCTCAAACTTTAGTTCCAGACCCACCCCCGCACTCGCCTCAGCCCACAGACTGCAGGCAGGCTAAGGACTGAGGGGAGGAAGGTGCTCGGTACGAGGCAGCAGACCCTCCGGCTCCAACAGGTCTGCTGAAAGAATGAGCAGCTAGATGCCGCTCATCAGCGTGGCGTCTGAGCCAGATTTACGCATCAACAAAGTGAAATATCAAAGACCTCACAGTGAGAGGCTGCTGATTTCTCTTCCTTACATAAAACATTACACACATCAGTTTACAGCAGCTTAATAAGTCAATATAGTCTCTTGCTCTAAGTAGTTGAAGCTGTTGGCTTGGTGGATTAGAGGCATAATAAACCTACATGTTGTGTCAGCAGGTTGATGTGACTGGAGCTGGAACAGTGGCGAGCGACTTGCTTGTCAGCCAGTTTCTGCAGGGCTGAGATGAATGCTTGCTGGTTGGACTGGGCCTGAGCAGACAGGGACTGTAACTCCCTGAATGTCCCCACTGAATTTGACTTGAGCTTACTGGAACTGCTCCTCTTGATCTCTTAACAAAGAAAAGAAAAAGACAAGAATATGACAGTGAATTTGTTTGGAAAAGGGCATGTAGAGCACTGTGATTACCTTGGTCCGCAGAAGTGGGTCTAAACAGTTTCTGGCTGTAGATGTGTCTAATAGCTGGGATTGAGGCAGTTGCTCTAGAGCTGAAAGTGGACGGAGCAAAAGACTGAATCCTTCTGAGCACCTGTCCTGATTGCCCTGTTGCCACAGTGTTAGTGGCAGTAGTTGTGGCAGTCTGAATGGCTGTTGGAGGTTGTGTGATGACAGGGGCAGAGGTGTAAGCAGGAGGGTCAGAATAAGTCTCTGAATGGCAAAAGTGAGACTTTGCCAAGGACTGCGCATAAGACGGAGGCTGAGGAGGAGGAGGAGGCGGCGGAGGGCAGTGAAGAGGAATGAATGCAGCAGCGGGAGAGCAATACTGCCGATGAGCGTGAGTGCAATCTAAGGTCAGGGGAAAACTGGAGGAGTGCTGAGACGACTGGACATCTGGCTGAGGTTTACCAGTTGTAACATCTGCCTGTTGGTCTGAAGGCATCATAGACACAGACATCTGACTCTCTGTGGCCTTAACGTCTGACTCACAGCTGACTTTCTTTGTAAAGAAAGAAGATTCTGAAGCCCTGGGGTCCACAAGGAGAGCTGATTATATAGGAAAAAAGACAAAGCTGTTATCACTCATTTGTTTTCCCACAATGAGTGATATTTATTTGATATTTACGGTAATCAGAAACTTTGAAAAAAACTTAGCAGAGCTTACATTTAGAACTTCTGCATGAATCTTGAACATTCTTCTTGACACTTCTGACTTTAGTTCCCAAGAAGACGGTTGCTGATTTACTTTTCTGTGTGTAGAACGTCAGCACTTCTTCCAGATCATTTTCACTGTGTATAATAAAAAAGACTGTATATACCAAAACTACCTTACTGTCCACACAAAAGTATATATACAGTATAACTAAAAAGGTACAAACATTAAACAGAGGTAAGAGTGCTTTCATTTTCACAAACCTTGCTGCAGTGATATACTCCTGAAATACACTTTGGTTTACACAACACTGCTCCTCACTTTTCTCGTGCTTGGTCATTAAATGTTCAGTTTCCTGAGAAAAGAAAAAAAAAATAGAGTCAGTTCTCAGTTGTTTGTGTGTAAATTAAATTATAACTTCTCTTGTTTGTGTCTCTGCCCAGAACTGTAATTGAGTGATTAAACTGAACTTTCTGAAACAACACCTTGTTGTAACAGCGAATAAACTCTCCTAGCTGGTGGGACAGGATGCGTCGGCGGTCCTGGAGCGGTAACTGGCGATTGGGCAAAACAACCTGTATGTCTTGCTGAAGGTTACTCGCTGCTCTTCGTAGGAATCGAATCACCAGCTCCTGTGCATGCAAACAGTACACATAAAAACCTATTACTGCTTTCCAAAGATTTGCAGCTTTTCAGTCCAAACGAAGAGACTGATTTAAACCCCACGCTGATTTTCAGGAAAGGTTTGAGGTCTCTAATGATGTTGATGACTGCTGAAGACTTTCCAGTCCCACTCACTGTTTTCACTTGATGTTTTCATTCAATGTACCCACAAAACTAGTCATACACATTTCAGCAACAGGACATTAGTGACAGAATAATTATAAGGGAAGCACATAGACAGGAAACAATGCTCCAGGGAATTCTGTAGCTTCTATTTGTCAAGAAAAAGGAAATTTAAGGGTTATTGACGTTTTACCATTTGGTCGTTGTCCTTGTTTGGCCAAGCTGAGACGCTGTTAACTCTGCTCTCTGCCAAAAGCCTTTGCTGAACCCGGTGCAGGTAGGAGGAAAAAGCAGTCCGGGCTTGCACTTTACTAAGAAGAAAAGATAAAGAAGTGAAGAGACTTTGTTAGGGAACAGATTTTTTTACATAAATGCATTAAAAGTTTCCTTTTTTTCCCCCACTAGCTTGGCTTAATCATAGCTGTCAAGTTATTTCTGCAACAACAGAAATAACAAAACAGTAAATGCAGGGATTGTCTTTTTTTTTGGACTCACTCTTACATACGTGCAGCTGAACTCACAGATCGTTTTTCTTATTCAATTTTATTTTGAGCCATGTCTTCGATAGTTTGTGTTGGGACCCCGGAGTAGTCATGGTTTCTTCTGTTTGAGTTGTGCTGGCAATTTTATTTATTTTATTAGCTTTTGTTTATTTTTTGTTGCTTCTGTTTCGTATAAAAAAGTCAAAATTCAATGAAAATTAAAGCACCTCAAATAAAAGGCTTTTTCTACTTGTGATAAATCTGTCAGAACAGTGAGAAAAAGAGTTGCACTCCATAAATCTGACTCTCAAGAAGGGAGCAAACAAAAACAAGCCTGTAGGACTTGCAGCCAAAAGTTGTTGAAACATTGTATATCTTGTCTTCCAACTGTGTCAAAATGATAAACTGTAATCATTAGGTTAGGTAAACTTGGACAGAGAACTATCAAGAAATTAGAGCTGGACAAAAATGTTTTTTAAAAAAAAGTTATCAAACACAAATATGTTGCCCTGCTACAATTTCCCAGCTTCATGCAAAGTCCTACAGTACGGTAATTCTTTGTGAAATTATTATTTCAGGCACACAAAAATCAACAGAACAACTCAGTTTTTAAAACCAACTATAAGCTTGTACAGTAAACTGTATTTCATCTATATATCAGAGTGAAACTGGATAAAATATAAATATTTTTGTGTGAGCCAAGACAAATTAGCTATGGCAGCCATATTGAACTGGACTGGCTTCAAAAGTAAATCCTTTCTAGATGTTCAGCCAACGATTCCTTCCTGAAAGCTTCATCCAATAAAACATGCCGGTTTAGGTTAATGTCTTGTTTTATGATGGTGATGTGGCAACACAAGACACAACAAATGAGTAATGTCAAAACAAACTGGTTAAATCATAAGTCTCTGCATGTAAGGAGAACTCAAATTATCCCAAGTGCAACTTTAAAAATGTTTACTATCAAACGAGGAAGATTCTAAATGTGAAGAAGAAAAAAAAAAAACATGAGCAGAAGAAGATGGGAGCAGGAGCCAACATGAACGGCAGCCCAGTCTGACCTGAGGTCCCACCCCTGCTGAAGGATGTTGAGCAGGTTGACTGCAGGTCTGGCATTGTGCATGGCTGCCTCTGAGCTGGACAGAGATTTGTTGTGGCAGCGCTCCAGTGGTGTGTCCACTTGTTTTCTTTGCTCTGTTACCAAAGCCTTGTGCGAGACCGACCCAAGAAGTGGCTGCGCCTCCTCTCTTTCTTCCTGAGCACACTCCTCTGCCTCCTGACTCCTGTTCTCGGTCAGGGAGGCCTTGGACTCCTTCCCTGAGGTATGTAGCAGCGTAGGGAAAGACAAATGTCAGTTACATCACTGGCATTTTGGATAAAATACTCATATGCTTAAAAAAGCTTTTTTATTGTTGCTACAAAGAAATGAACTCATTCAGAGTCATATTTGGCCAACTTTACTGTGACACAAGGGAGTTTTTTATTGGAACCAAAAGTGCTTTAGTATGTGATGTTAACTGAGTTCTGTTGTCTGAACTCAGGCAGAATTCGCTAAGCCTACCCAGTTTTTTAATTCTTGGAGTTGAGTGATATCTCAGGTGTCGCCGTCTACTTTTTCTTGTCTCCAGAGACAGCAGCTTCCTCTCATACTGGATAACGTGACAGCCATGGACTGTGTCCACCTGCGTGCTCCCATTCACATTCCTGAGAGGCAGAGCAAGACCGTCGAATCACCAACAGCAATGATGATTTATATGCATATCATCAACAATTAAAAAGCAGAGAGATGCTAGTAAATTTCAAGCCAGTTGTGAAAAATGTTAATGCAGCTTGTCCAGAAGCTTCATGGTCCAAAACAGAGAACATAAATGTCAAGAAATAACAAGAAACTGGGGCTCTTGCAGCAACAACATCCTCCCTAATCTGGTTACTCAACCAATCTGGACAAACCATGACTCAGTTTGGGGACAAATCACCAGTTAGAACAAAGCTTAAAACTTCAAAGTCCATGTTGAATCAGATAATCTGAATGAATTATGTATTATAAGTAGAGAGTAACAAAGTATATTTACTTCATTACAGTACTTAAGTAATTTTTTTGAGGATCTAGAATTTTAAAGTATTTTTAAAATTTGTATCTTTTACTTTTATTTCATTATCTTCAAGACATATAAATGATACTTTTACTTCTTTACTTCCTTGTTACACGCTGTAAATTTAAATGTGACCGTAACTCAAAATGAAAGTTGTTTTTGCACTCTAAAGAATGAAGTGTTAAATTTCCTTTATCAAAGTTATGTCAACTGGTTCCACTAAACCAAGTCAAGTATTTACCCCACTCAGTTTAGTAGAGTGTGTATAAAGTACTTTTACTTTTCCAATTTTTGTGAGCAGTTTTATGACTTTTCTTATCAGAGGAATTTATTTGTACCAGTCATTTTCTGTCAAGGTATTTTTTTTTTAATACACCTCTGATTCTAATAATAATTAAAGGCCTCGTAGATTTAAACGAATATCGTACACTAAATTCTTTAGATCAAATCCTGTAAAGGACATTTATGTAAATAATATTAAGCAGTATTAAGAGCTCCTGTGACAGCTACAATTAGCTCAATATCTGTAAAACGGATTAAGTTATTGCCAATTAGCTGTGGTAGTCCTCTCAAAATGGAGAAAACCAAATGTTCCTGAGTTGTAAATGTATATCTAATGATTACTTTTAAAAAGTTTTATTAAAATACATCCAGTGGCTCATGATAGAAGCCAACAATTCATGCCAAAGTTTAAAGCAAAAATATTGCACAACATGTAGTGCTCAGAATATGTGTTGGCAATGACCCTCTTTTCCCTCTTCCTCCCTTCCTGCCGCTAAATCAACACTACAAACGCTGTATAGATATCAAGCGTGTGTTGGAAAAAAGCTGCTTCATATTTTTAGCTATTCCTCTTACCTATTTAATCAAAAAATCAAACAAACACCAGATTAGAATCCAAGAATTTCCAAATACTTATGGAGCAATGTTTCCCCTCTATTTCCAACCACAATGGAAAGGCTTACCTTGCATGGAAAAGTCTGTTTGCCAACATGAGGTTCAATGACGTCTTGGACTCCAGATATGTACTGCAAGTAAAAGATAATAGGAGATGTATAAGAATCCTAAAAGCAGGGTCCCAATGAGTCTCAACCTCCTAATTTTTGGTAAATGTGTTAATATAAGGCTTCTAATAGAAGAGGTTATAATTAAGTGTCCCAATATTTTCACAAACTGCTCAATAATGTTTGAAATGCAAAAATTTCCTGCTGCTGCGTTGGCCAGAAATCAAATACAATCTAGCAACAAATTCCTGAGTGGTAAAATAATGTGTGGGAACAAAAAAACTGATTTTGATACAAAGTAACTGTGGTATTATCTGTTGGAACATAACACACAAACCTTTGCAAATATCCTCTTAAGAAGAAATTGCCAGTTACTTTGTCTGTCTTGGGGTTTGTTTGGTTTTAGTCATGTGTTTCAGGCTTCAAAGCAATGATTCCATTAATTCATAATAAATGTTCATATTAGCAGAGGACAGCAACAAACATCTTAAGGACTTCAAGTGATCCAACTGTTCTTTGTGAGCTCAGATTACCCATAAAGCTCCCATGTATCTTCGGTGGGGAATATCCTTATAAAACCTCCTCGCCTTTCATACTCCTCTTTTATCCTCCTCAGCACTTTGATCTAGATTGGGAAAAAAATGATTTCTATAAAAAGGAATTGCTTTCTATTGAGGGAATACACAAAAGGTCCCTATGGTCTCATGGTTTTTATCTCTTTTAGACCCCGTCTTACCTCCTCTGCAGTCAGGTTGAGGGTGCTGTCTTCTAGGCTGTGTTTCAGTCCTTGCTTGTCTGTTTCTGAGCTACCAGTTGTTATAGGCCTCTGTCGCTAAAGATGAGGTTAGAAACATTCCTATTTGAGTCTGACGCTTGACGTTAAAAATACATTACATTCAAAGTTCATGAAAGTTTAGTGTCACATGACAAACATGAATAAGTTATATCATCATTTTTTAATTTCCATTTATGAAAGAAAAATGTGCAAACTACATGAGTGGTAACCAGAACGCCCTCTTTTCTCTTCTCCCCGTTACAGAAATAGAGTATTTTTGCAATACATTGGCATCCTGGCTCCCTCTCTGACTGACAACTTTGGCATGCAGTTTGGAACTTGGGCCAGAAAGCCGGGCACAACCCCACAGGAACATATACAAAATTTGTCAACTAAATAGCAGGGGGATTATGTTTAATTTGCCTTACGCGGCTGGAGGGGTACTGAGGCAGCCAAATAGTGACATGGCCTAATCCCTTAGCAGAAAGTTTTAACTGTTGCCCCTGATCAGCCTGAAATGAGAAGACAGGTTCTCTGTAGGTCTAATGTTCTTTAAAAGCCTCTGTAACAGCCCTGGTTTAATGTTGGGCTCCATTTCCAACCAGGCAGCTTTGATTCAGTTCAGTAAAGTCTTTTTCACAAAAGTGGTGCATTGCAGCATTTCAGGTCACTTGTACCAATTTGCTAATGTAATGAAGGCTGGATTAAAAATATAGCATCAGGAGTCGATAAAAGCCATCTGTCTGCCACAATGAAAAACTGTAAAGCCACATAATCAACAACAAAGACCAGTAAGCAGTTTCTTACCAGTAATGTAACAAGCGTCAGTAAATTGCAGCAAGACAAGGAAAAAAGAAGATTGATAAATCTGAGTCAGAGGAAAACTTACCAGACTGCTGGGCGCAGTGGCTGCTGGTGCAGAAAAACATTTCTGGGTGAAGACATTGCATTTGCATTACTGTTCAGCTGTTTACAAATGCACATATAGACAACATGCAAAACTACATCGTCAAGACACAATGAAACCCTGTTACTGAGACTAAACGGGCTCCGTAGCGCAACATAAGGTGGAGCAGAAATCTGTCTGTTTTAGTAATCTTTCTTCAGCAGTGCAGCTCCAAAAACTTGGTGCAGTAGTCAAGCGGAGGAGCCAAGAGCATTAGCAACTGTGGCATCATTAGGCAACGAGACACAGAGAGAACATTAGTCATTTGATTAGAAACGATATAACAATAAGGCACAGAAAAGTAACTCCTTCAAACTGATGTCACTCAAACTTTAGAATTACATTAGCATTTGTTTTGCATTACTGTAAATTTTCCATACGTGTTAGGAGACCAGCTCAATGACAGCAGCAGGAATGTAACTGTGAGCAACATGTGGATGACAACAAAAATGTGTTTCAAAGAAAGAGTGCAAAGAGGCCAAACCTGTGTGTGTGGGGGCATGTTTAACTACCCTTGTGAGGACATTTTTTGACACTGTACTATACTTGTGTGGACATTTTCCCCCTGTGAGGACATTTTGCCTAGTCCACACAAAGGAAAATGCCATCTTTGGGTCAGGGGTTAGGGTTTAGGGCTCAGGTATGAACTAAGTTTAGGTCAGGGTTAGGGTCAGGCCTGGACCTGTGGGGTTAGGTTTAGGGTCAGGGGTCCGGGTTAGGCTGTAGAAATTAATAGAAGTCAATAGTAAGTCCTCACAAAGATACCACTACATGACTGTGTGTTAGTAGCTTTACCTGTGCTCTTTGGCCTGCTGAAAACTTGTCTGAGGCAACTCTGTCAGAGCGAGGTTGTCTTGATAGGGGATCTTGACACACAAAGCCTGCATAACAGCAGAATCTGTCTTTAAATGTGACTTCATCCCAAATTCTTCACACACCCTGTGTTTCATATTTTGAAACATGTTTCTGCATCTAGAACATGTAACATGAAGACAATACACTAAGCAAAAAGATGACGCACAGCTGACTAATGTACACTGAGCAACAAGTGGAGCAAATAGTCTCAAACTTCTGAGTAAGTCTTTTTTAATGAATTTAGTCAAGAGTTAAATTAGATGTTAATGCTTCACTCAAACCTGAAATTATTGTATAAATCCTTTAATCAGATCTTTTAATTACGCACCCATGTAGAAACAAAACAGTAAAAGTAAAAAAGAATGCAAAATAAATTACATTAAACTAAAAGCACATAACAATTAGCAGGAATGTGTAACTTCAGATGAAAAGATCCATTTAGATTTTTAATGCTGAAAGGGTTTATGGTATAGCATGAGATATTAGAATATTCTGTTACTCTTGATTGAAGGAGGAGCTTGTTTGAATATTTTGGAAAGTTTTATATTCACAGACACAAGCTATATGTTTAGACCAGGACTAAAAACATGTTTTCAGGTTGTTGTTTTTTGGCATTTATTCAATTATATTTTGACAATTATTCAATTTCTGTCAAATATTTTGATAGATCTGTTACTGCTTAATAGACATTAAATGAGACCAGAGTTTTCAATTCAGATAAAATTCAATTCCGTCAGATAAAACTAAAAGAAATGGGTAAATAAAATATTTCCTTAATGTACATTTGCAAGAAAAAAACATGCATTTATTTTCTTTTCATACAGACTTTAAACCAGCAACAGTAACATTTAATTAGGTGAATTTAAGACAAAGTCAGGTTCCAGTTTTCCATTTACTAAACGTTTGTATGGCAAGATAAAAGAGCCAGGTTGAAACTGTTACTGATTTACTAGAATAATTTTTGAACGTGTTCACCAAATAAACAAAAAGGCATATTTTACTGGAACACACAGAGATAAATTATATTTAAGTGCATTCGTTGTGTTTATCACTCCACATTTCATCAAGATGTTCCCACCCTGTCAAAAATATTTACGAGGGTAATTTTATTGTTGATGTGTCTCACACCCTCCCAAAGCTACCCAGTGGTCACAACTGTTTGATAAATTTGTTTATGTCATATCTTGCACTCCCACGTGAACTGAATGAAGTCTATTGACAGCTTTCAGCTCGAGGCTGTTAGTTCTGCCTCATTCAAGCCGTCAGCTAAGCATCAGGCCCCTGCCGTGCTCCTGCCTAAACGCTGCAATTATTACAAACACTGGCGACATGGAGTTGACAGCTACACGCCGGCAGAAAATGAATGCTAATGGAATGCTGTCATTATTTACAGCACTGGGAGGCAGCCCAAGTGTTATCAGCCAACAGCGACTTAGTTTGTTTGGTACAAAATAGATGTGTTGTGTTTTACATGCCACTGCTCATTCTCTATAGGCCCGCAGGAACGTCTCAGTCCAAAGATAACTGGCAATTTATGATTCTTCTCTTTCATTTAATGAGCCTGAGGGGAGGGTTTCAAGCCACAGCATGGCCCAGGGTGAGGCACGCACACACATTTGGGCACACACACTTGGGCACGGAACAGCCATTCCTTTAATATCATTAGGCTGAGACCTCAGATAAACAAAACTGTCTAGTGCCACTTCAGCTGGTTCACAAGTGGGCTAAGTGCATAATACGAATAGCAAAAAGAGAAAAGTCAAGGATTACATGACATTATTTAAACAGTTCAGGTTTGAAATTGTTTTTGTGTTAAAAGGTTCTTCCTCGGAAAGAAAATTCAGGCATTAAGGGTGGGGGCCCTGTGATGGACTAATAACCTATTCAGGGTGTACCTTTACTGTCACCTGATGACAGCTAGGATAGACTCCAACCCCACCCCCGCAATCCTGAACAGGACAACACGTGCACAAACTATGAATGAGTAAAGAAGGGAGGAGACATAACAGAGATGCATATCTCTCTCTCAGCTGCAAAACACTGTTATACTCTTTAAATAATGTTCAGCTCTGCTTCAGGCTCAAGATAATGAGCAGAAAAACACAAAGGCTTGTGATGACAATTTTTTATGCGAGTAATTTAATGGTAATTAATAAAGGCTGTGGTTTATTTTCTCAACACTAACGCACATAGTTGGAAGCCATAAAGTTATTTTCAGCCGTGCACAAGGTCACTTTGTGGAGAGGTGGAAAACATTCTCTAACAGACAAAAAAATCTGTTCATTACAATAATGGCCAACGAGCAGCTGTTTTTGTGGAAGATAACAAAATGTAAAACATTATTCTTTTCAAATTGGATTTAGTAAATTTTGCAGTTTCTTTTTTTT
>JAVKLF010000002.1:10736159-10760581 GCA_034783495.1 Millerichthys robustus | reverse complement strand
TTCATCTCTCTAAAAAAAAGGGGGGGGGGGGGGTTAAAAAACTTTCGATTGCATTTCAGAGTGAAATAGTGCAGTCACTGATCAAATCCAGGAGAAAATTAACTTTTTCCCCCACATACTGGAGGCAAACTACTGTTTGGTTTCCTTTTAATGTTGTGAAAAATCTAAATACACAGCTCTGCATTATTTTAAACAAGAAAGTTTCATTTTTTTAAATGAAATTTTATTTTGTCTCTGCATTTGCCTCAGTTATAAAAAAAAAGTCACAAAGCAAGTTTGCAGTTTTTAAAGATAGCATATAATTTAAATTGATCAAATATAATAATTTAACAGATTTTGTGTCTTAAAATAAACTACATTTCGTAGGAAAGATGCTAAAATGGCTAATTTAAATGTAAAGACTGCAGATCCTCGATGGCCTGATTGCTGAGAACGGCAAACATATTTTCACAAAACCAACCGGTGTGGAACTAAACAAATAACACGTTGTACATTAAAAAACATTAAAAGTCCTGGTTACCATTGAACCAGATTGTCCTATACCTCTGTTTTGACGAGTAGAGGCCTCTTTCCCAAACTATCCAGGAAATGCAGCGGTGACAGCATTGTTCCGAACTCCTGGAGGTCACCGAATTTGAGCCTGTCCGTCAGCGTGGTGGCTGAGATCCCAGCCAGCGGGCCCAGGCTGGGCAGGGAGCCCGCCGTCACAGAAGGATCTGGGATTTGTCCTGGCATTGCGTCAGACTCTGTCTTCACCACAGCTAATGGGAGTCAAGAGGAAGGAAATTGGAGACATTCAGATGGCAATGAAAGCAGATCAATAAATAACAAAAAAACACTCAACACTCCGTCGGTTCACATCCTTACAGGGGCGTCAGCTCGATGTACTGAAATAAATACTGAAAACAAATAAATCCCAGACTTGATTTATAGCTTCCTTTTTATATAATTCAGTGTCTGATTCTACAATTTTCTGATATTCTCCCAAGTTCCTGTGGTTACATTCATCACAACGGCAAGACAACTTGTAATATACGTAGTATTACCTGAGACCTGAAACAGTTCTTGTTTTCTTCTTGGACTGAATTCTGGGAGATTTTCAAAGCGTCTGTTCACCTCATCTGCAGCAAATGTTTTCATTGGGAAGCTTTTTTCTTTCTTACTGATGAGGATTGTCTGACAGAATTTGGCACAAAGTGGTGAAGAAAACGAGACATACTTCCCCAGAAAGGCTAAAGTTATTGATGAGTGTTTCTTTTATACCTAATTTTGACACCTTCACCTGTCCCAAATACAACTGCTATAAAATATTGTTTTTAGACAAAAAAGTTGATTAGTAAAAACAAATTTGCTTTTATGCTAAATTTTGTAAGATGTAATGCTGTAACTGACTCTCAGTTATTACAACAACACATTTTAACCAAGATTTTAAGGAAGCGTCATTGATACTTACTGTATTTTTATTTGAGATATGTTTTGGCTATAACTTTGTCAGTTTTACAAATATTAAGTATCAATGACGCTTCCTTAAAATCTTGGTTGAAAAAAATGGGGAAGTCAGCAAGTCATTCTGCTGGAAAACATGCTTGCCTTGAAAATGGCAAAGACAAATACATTTTGTATTTCAGACACATAAGAATTTTTGTTTAAAACAAAAAAGATCCCCAAATTCAAGGCGAAAGCACTCAAACTTCTGCTTGAAAAGCTCCAAGTGTAGCACATCTAAAGTCATGACAGCAGGTAAAAAGCAAAAATCATAAAGTAGGAAACAAAGTTTCTCATATCAGTGTGTCCTTAAATTAAAAACTTGCCAGCTACCACATGCATTAGATTACCTACAGAAATAGTCGAAGTGACTGAAAAAAAGGTCGTCCAGGGAGGAGCCGTTTGGGGTGGAGAAGTGGAGGAGTCCAACAAATTTGATGTAACTGAGTATTTACACTCAAATTTGTTGATTTAAGTCTGGAGCTAAAAGTGCTTTGATTACATTGAGTGCATACCCGCCTTTCAGAATAGGAGCAATTAAGTTTACAAACAGGAGCACTAATTTTCATGCACGTGCAGTAAGCTGGCGGGCAGAAAGCAAACGGTTAACAATGGACCACCCGGTTAACCTCCGATGCAGAACTGCACTTGTGGAACCGGACTGAAAATAAAGCACCCTTACCAGATGACTAAACCGCCTCAACTGGTTGCTCTCCATGTGGAGGAGCAGCAGCTGTACTCTGAGTCTTTCACCTATCTCTCCAGCTACTCTGCGGAGAAAAAAACCTAATTTGGACCACCTGGATCCACACTCTCATTCTTTCCATCACTTCCCAGAGTTTGTGGCCACATGGTGAGGGTAGGAACCCACCAGCAGAGACAGCTCAGCTACACAGTCCACAATACTGCGAAGGCTGCACCGATCCATCTGTCAATCTCATGCTCCATTCTTCCCTCACCCAGAACAAAACAAAGATGCTTGGTAATCAATAATATTATCTGGATAGATCTGTGTACCTGTATCTGTGAATGAATAAATTCTAATATCAGACTAAAATCTGGGCAAAAATAAAGCATTTAGGTGGCATTTGCCTTCAGTTGATGCAATTGTGTAAAACTAAAAGGCACTTGTTGACTTTCTGCCCCCGTCATGTTTTAAGTCACACGATCATGACGTCACACTGTTGTTCCTTATTGCATCCGGAAAATTACCAGGGTCAACACTTTTCAACTTCACCATATGACAGTTCAGACAAACCTTTTGTTTCTGTTTGATTTCACAATTTGCAATAAGTACCTTTAAACTTTCGTTTACATAAAGAACTATCTAGATAATCAAACGTCTCAGTTTATCTTAGTGTTTTAGAGCTCTGTGTATGTTTATTGTGTTTCTCAAAATGTGTGCAGCTGAACCTGAAAACGGAAGTGTTTTTTTTTTTTTTTGTGCGGTATCCGTCTTATGTAACTTTGTCTGTCCACCAGAGACCCACAGCTACCAAATGTTACGGCCTTTTTGGAGAATTGAACTTAAAGTCGAGTCTTGCTGTCGTTAAACGCACGAGATGATTGCGCAGCCTCGTGGAAACGTTACTCTGGACTAAACGAGAACATTTTGTTCTGATTTCTTCACGCAGTGATTCACGTGAAGGGAGCAAAGAAAGGAGCATGATGTGCAAGCCCTAAAAAAAAAAGAACATTTTTTTATTTCTCTCTGCAGCAGGATCTACTAAGCAGGTTTATTTCGAAGATGGTTCGGAGACAGAAAACAAAAGCAAGAGAGGAAGAAGAGGAAGAGCTGCAGCCAATCCGCGTCAGGATGATCAAAACTGTCGGAAGTTTTTTTTTGGGGGGGGGGTTACCGACCTGACTTGGATCCCAGGTGCAACAAATGTCCTTTTTTCTGCTCAGCCGAGGGTCGAGAGTAGATTTTAAAAAGTGGGAATCGTTGCATCAGCCCGACTTTTTTTTTCCAACGGGATCCCAATCTGGAAGGATTTGGGAATGCGGAAATTAAAGCGGGTGCCAGGCGAACGTAAGCAGGGATGTTAAAAAAAAAAAAGTACATAGTGGGGGAGCAGAAGTGGGGAAGTGTCGCTGCTCCTCCCATAAAGACAGGGCCGCTCCTAGACTGCTCTCAGAGGGGGGGTCCACTCCCATTTCCCCCTACAATTTAATGTAAAATCCAATAAATGAATCATTTTAACCCTGATTTACAGCACAAGTTCTTGTAGCAGAGTATTTCAAAAATGTATCATTTTCATTAAGAACTAAAAGAAAACAAATCCCACAATAAATCATTTCGTAAGTTTCTGCTCACAAGGCATTGTGGGTAGGGGTCAGAGGTTATTTGATAGGCCTATAGACAAACCCGGAACGTTATTTAATTTGACAAATGTGATGACGATTTTTTGTCATCGCATTGCACCATATGATATTTCACAAGCAGTGAGTCAAGTGTTTCTTGGTAATATATATGTGTATATATATATTGTAATTTGTGACAATTTTTAACATGATTTTGATTTACTTAACTGAAAACTAGTCATTAAAGAAAGTTTAACATGAATCAATTTAGAGCAAATAGTGGGTCCGTTTAACAACGTAAATTTGAAAGTTGAATTTGTTCAATTCCAATGGCGTTTCTATAGCAACCTCAGCATTTATCAAAAAGAAAAAAGAACAGCAGCAAACTGTGAATGAAGATTTATTATTATACTCCAGTGGCATAGATAAGCAATCAACACTTTCATTTTTTTTCTTTACATTTTTAACAAAGATCTGAAAGGTAAAAAAATAAATCATAAAGGTAAAATCTTGATTTTTTAAAGTGCACAGAATGTTTTCATGGAAAACTTTTGTAACAATGAGGTCGAACCACAGCTGATGAGGTATGCAGGTAGACTCAACATGAATGAGCATTTAAATACAACATATACTGCAATAAATACATTAGAACTCCAAAACACAAACCTATATTCAATACATCAATCTCCACAATACACTTTAGATCTACTAACAGATCATATGTACATTTTTTTGGAAATAATTTGGAATTTGTCTGCATGCTTTTTGAGCCTGTCTTTGAAGTGAAGCCATGCTTACAGCTACATCGCTCTGTTATGTTTATATGTTTGTCCAGTCAAACACAAGACATTTAATTTATGCATTTCTTTAAGTGTTACAGCATATTTGGGCACAAGTTGTTAATTTTGTGTCAAAGTCAAGAACCTGCAGACGATAAAAATACAGACAGTCTAATCTATAAGGCTAAAAGAGTCGGGGAGTTAAGGACGTCGACGGAGTCGGCCTTGCTTAAACCACCTTTAAGGCTGTCCAGTCCATCAGTCAGAGAGTCCAGTTCAGGACATGCGAACGTGAACACGGACAGGTAGCTGCTGCAGGTGGGGGTGGAGGTCACCACGGGCGTGCTGAGAGGCTCCAGGTCGCAGGAAACGGACTTGTACAGGGTCTCCCAGTCTGAGACCCCGAGAGAGCTGCTCAGATCGATGTCGGGCACAGACCGAGCCGTCTCCATGGGGGGTTTCTCCTCCAAATCGGGTAACATATTGTCTAGTAGCCCCTCCTTCATGTCCAGCGAGGGCTCGAGATCGCAGATGTTGATCTCAGCACTGGCGCACAGTAAGATGTTGGAGTTTCCAGAGATGGCTGTGGATGGATCACTAGGGATGTCCATGTCCTGGGGTGAAGGAGCCTCCGGGAGTCGGTCCTCGTCTGGACTGGGCAGGAGCTCTGGGGAACCTGTGGACTCCTGGAAAATGGACTGCAGCTCCTCTGACATCTGGCACACAGGCTTATGCGCGGCAAGGATAAATTCAAGACGCTCTTTCTCTTTGAGGAGGTTGGCTATTTCCATCTCCAGGGCAGCTTTTTCCTCCTCCAGCTTGTCCGTCTCCTTCAGACAGATCAACATCCAAACATCATCCACATGGGAAAGCAAAAACAAAACAAAAGAAAAAACCCAGGCAGCAGTAAAGGTGCGAATGACAGCGGAGGAATCGCATCCCTGTTTACTTACAGTTTGCAGCGTGTCTGTAAGTTCCCTCCGTCTGTTGCGACACTTGGCTGCGGCCATTTTATTCCGCTCCCTCCTTATCCTTTTCTTCTCCTCCTCCTCTGGAGACAGCTGGGATAGAGGAGAAACATGTCAGTGACGAACCCGACCATTTTCATCATTCTTTGAGAAAACAACCAAAGCATGTTTTGCTGCATTACGTCTAAAAATAGATCCCTGTTGCAGACTTGGTGTGACCTGAATTTAAATTGACTTTCTGTCTAAGGAAAGGCTTACAGCACTATTGCACACAAGGATTTCTGATTGGCATATGCAAATTCACATTGTTCTGTCCAATCGCAGGTTGACTTTGTGTGAGCTCACCCACCTGCTCAGCTTTCCCCTTTCTGGCAGCATTTTTTCCCTTGCTCCCTCCCGCTTTGGGTGTTGCCCGGTGAGAGCTTTGCGGCTCATTGGCTTGCTTGCCATTTAGAGACGGTGAGACAGATGTGATAATCGTAGGCTGAACCATCCACTGGAAATCTGGGGTGGAGGATATAGCTGTGACTGTCGGAACAAATGGATCGCCTTCGGGGCTTAGATCTTCGCAAACCTCCTGTAAAAGAAAACAATACCCAGTAAACGAAGCCCACATATAGATCGGCCTATACCACTAAATTGACAAAAGGTTTGATGTGGATCTTATTAATTTTTTTTTCAATAAAATAAATCATATGTGCTACAAAGATAAAAAAAACCCAAACCATCCAATGTATTTTACATATACATTTCCAGAAATAGCTCTAGATCAATATTGACTTTATCATCATTCCTGACGTCAACACTGACGCAGGGATGCTGAGGAGTCTCCTGAATGGATTTATTTTTCTCAATGAAGCGCCGCATCGACACATTCAGAACTGGTCCCAGGACGTCGGAACCACAACAACAACCCGACCAGCACAGGCTCACACCATTTATTGTTGTTTTATTTATTTATTTGTTGCTGTTGCTTTATTCAAATGCGTCAGAAGTGAAGCTTAGAGGGGAAGAAGAAAAATTTTAAAAAGCGCATGCAAGTTCATCAAAATCTCAACCCACCCCCCACCAACACACACACACACACACACACACACAATTACAAAATTAATAAAAGGTTGATAAACGGGCTGCAGCCCACCCCCTCCCCCCTCCCGGGACGCACGCGGAATGCACGACCCCACAAAAAGCCTTCGTACCTTGGAGCTGCTCTCTGGGGACGAGGAGCTCGCCTCTTCTGGCGTCTTCTGGCAGGGTGTCCCGACAGGAGACTCTGCGCGCGAGGAAGAGGAGGAGGAGGGACAGACTGGATCCATGTCTGTCTGGTTTTGATACATCACACCGGGATGGCGGTGGGGAACTTATAAAATGTACATGTCAGCCACAGGTCCTGCTGAAAAACAAAGCGGACTGTGGCCTTCCACGGGCCGGACGGAGCAGCTCGTTTCTCCAGGTAGACACCTGGTGACTGGACGGCCAGAATGTAAGCCCCTCCTTTAAGGCTCTGCTAGAATTTTATGAATGAACCGAGACTGTACCATCTGGGAAGGGGTAGAGGGGGAAATTGGGGTCAAACTGACAACCAACCAGGCCTGTTTTGAACACTTAAACAAATAATAAACATATATGTTACATTATTAATACTGTATCATCAAACAGCTGTCTCTTTTATTCAGAAATATCAGCTGGGATTATGAGGAAAAATTAACCTGAGCATATTTAAAAACCCACGTCTGTAATAATTAAGTGGCCCTAATGTATTTATTAATTTAATCTAAGGCATTATAAAGTAAAAAATGAGTTCACAAGCTGATATCAGTAAGATATCACCTCAGTAATCTTAGATTGTGCATGTCATTTCAATAGATCACTGACTTCTGTGAGTTTTAGACACATTCATTTTTTTAAAATGAGGATTGTAGAAGTAATAATGTTAAATTGTTTACAAAAGATCAGACTATAGGAACAGATCCACCCAACCAATGCCAATACTTATACTGACCCTAACCACCAATTACAGCAAAGTATCACCCCCACCACCCCACCTTTCATTTTTCGGTCCAATCTAGCGAGGACCACGGATTTATGGGGGAGGTGAAGTCACGTGGCACGACCCGGAAGAGTGGAGAATGAGGAGGAGGAGAGAAGCAGCAGCAGCAGCAACATCCTTCACTCCCATAATAAGAGCTGCGTTCTGGGCTGTGCTACTAGGAGGGGAAAAAAGGCATTTCAAGGACATTTCTACTCTGAAACACTAACAGAAAGGTGTTGTTAAAGATGAAATGAAAGTAAAAAATATAACTAATCTGAAACCAAGTGAACTGTATTAGACTGCAGTGCATATGGTTTATTTTTATGACAATAAAATGAAGTCTTTCTATAGCTCAGGAGTGATAATAACTTGAATTATTAGACCAACAGAGCAAAGATAAAACCCAAATACTATTATATCACAATAAAGAAGAAACATTTTGTAAAGATATCACAATGATGCAACAGTTTACAATTTGTCCTTTTAGACTAACATCACAAATGATTGTTCAGCGTGGTCGCAATTGTACGAATGAAATACTTTCCTAGATCAGTGTATGCAGGCAAAAACATAATTGAGAAAGTAATAATGAATGAAACATATTCTCGCCACATAGTTAATAAATTCCATCTGAACGAACACAGAGCAAAGTAGTTCGAAATTTATTTAAAAAAAAAAAGATAATCCCTTGGTCTCAAGAATGATGCACAGGTGCAAGTATGGAAAGAATCATGGGGCGGTCCTTATTCAGTACATAAAATAAAATAGTTTAGACAGAGTAAATAGAAGAACTTGGTTGTTTTACCATTTCATATTATTGCTTTAAAAGAGAAAGATCTGCTTGTTTTGGCAGGTAAAAATAAACCTAAAGTGTAAAATTCACAAGAAAATAGTTGTGCAGTTTATACAAATAATTAAATAGGTAACAAATACATTTTTCATAATGCATCGAAAAAATCTGAGACCAACAATTCACACTAAATATAAGAAAAAGCACAAAAAAAACCCATAACCATCAATGCTTGTAGAGATTGTATATATTATACATTTTCACAATAAACCAAACACAGAAATCTAAAAGCACACCTTTTTTTATTTATTTCCATACAGCTCCCATGCTTTGTACATTCTTCGTAGCTTTCTCAGATTGGGTTTCTGGATATCCTGCAGGGAAAAAAAACTTGGTCTTAATCAGATTTCAAAGCTATTTATATTTATATTTACCTTAAATTGAGTTCAAAGTTAAGACGTTCTGTTTTCTCCTACCTTCTGGTCGCTGTCTAAATGAAGGAGGTCTACAAGGGGGACGATGGACGGACGGCCATGGGCGCATTGGAACGGCAGCTGGCATGAGGATAAGGACGCCACCAGGCTGCAGCATTCGTCTCTGCTCAGAGCGTCGTTGAATTTAACGGCACCTGCTCAGAGCACACCCATGTAAAGGCCTAAGGTTTAAGGCTCATCGTCACAGAGAAAATAAATAGAGTAAGATTCATTCATTTTACCGTGGCATGCGAGTGAAGCAAGCACTTTGAGAACAGTGAGAGGCAAAGTTCCTTTTACTCTGCCTGTAGAGCGCAGTAACTGAAACCAGAGGGATTATACGTCTATATTTAAAAACAGACGCTTTCAGCAAAGCAGCATGAGGTGGCAAAGAACAACATATTTACCTCAATCTGCTCTCGAAGACACTCCTGAGGCAAGAGACGACAGAGGCTTACAGAGAGATAATAAAACTATCACTTATCAATATTTGGTTCAATAAACTGGTGTCTCACCTCAACAACAGGCTTGATGACAGACGGCCTCCCTCTCCGAAGCTCGTTGCTCTCTTTCTCCATGAAGCAAAGCGGAACCTTCCCGACAAACACAAGCGGAGCTGCAGTTTGGGAAAAAGTAACGTCTAGACCCAAACTCCTCAAATGTGGCTGACAGGATCTGCAGGAAGATGAAGGAACAATTATTGAGGCTTTTGGCTTAAAGTCAAAGGCTTTGATAAGTCATAGTGGAAATCTACAAATAGACAGATTTTAATGACATTGACAATCATATTTATAACCAAAAGCTATCGATTTACAACACTGTAGAACAGAATAGTCAGAAAACACACCTAAGCAGCCTAAGCTCCTCCTCAGTTATGGTGATCTCCAGAGGTGGCCAAATAGTTGATGAACAGAGACGTCTCTCCCCGTGGACATCCGGGTCGTCCTCATATGAATCTAAAACGAAACATCCAGTTATTACCACAGACTTGAACAGTATCTCAGGACCATAAGGCTATGCAGTTGCTTTTCTTTTAACCTGCGACTAAACTTTCCAGTCGAACTCTCTCGTGTGCAGCATGCTGATCCACCAGCACCAACAGATTTCCTGTCATTTCAGAGAAAGAAAACAAAGAAATATTCAAAGTACCCCAAAACCCTCCGGTGTTAAAACTTTAACGTGTGTCTCCTCATACTGTCAGTGTCACTCTGTGCTGCAGAGTCTTTATCTCTTGTGTTGATAAGACATGCCAGAAACTTTTTATCCACTTGATGAATAACCTAAAAGAACAACACCTTTATATATTTTCTCAATTAAACCTGAAAAGCTAAAAGAATGACAAAGCGTACAAAGATAAATTTGCCTTCATTGAGTGAATCATGGCTTTAGAAAAGCGATACGGAAAGAGGATGTTGTGGATCTTTACAGCAAGTCCATCAGCTTGTCCACTGGAAATATCCAAACCGACCTAATGACAAAGAAATGTTTATTATATTTACTTCCAAATTGTCTTAATAATTACAAAGATAATTGTTTGCTTACCATAGGAGGCTGGACAAAGACAGGATTTTTCCATTTGGAATAAAGTGAAGAGAGTGAGTTAAAGCTCTCACCAGCAGCATCTATAAAGACAAACAATATAAAGTGAAAGCATTTAAGCTAATTCTACAAAGTTCAACTGTGGTTGTTGGAGATCTACCTCTACAATCAGCCCCTGAGCTATTCACTCTTTCTGGTCTGGACTTAGGCAGGAAAGGTAAAACTGAATCCACCTGAAAGGGGTAACACTTGTATTCCATCCCTACAGTCCCAAGGACAAGGAGAAAAATGTAAAACACTTTCTGCACATGAAACGGTTCAACTTAAGAAGTTAAATTAGCATATTGATGTGTACCAGTTGATAGAAAGTAAACGCAGGAACTCACCCATCTCAGAGATGACACTAACTGCCATGTTGGTCACGTCGGACGTGCAGCGCACATGTGTATCTTCTGCTGCTGGGTCCTCATATCTGCTGAGCCCTGTCATTCTGTTGACGTAAACTATCTTTCCAACAGACTCATCGTAGTGGTGTAGCCAGTCATTCCATATTACGTCCTCTTCATTTCTGTCTAATTGAGGATTCCTGCTGGAGTCTAATACCGGACTAAAATGCTCTGTGTGATCCAAGGGCTTCTGATGACCGTTGCTTTCTTGTGTACAGTCGTCATCACTATCAAGACAGTTTTTCTCATCTGAGGTATTCCTTGAAACATGCTGTGAGAGTCCTACATTTTCTGTCCCGTGTTGTTTTAAATGGCAAAGTTTAGCTGCTAATGACATTTTACTTTTTCTCTGATCTTTGCCAGCTGAGAGAGTTGGTGGGCTTTGGAAGGTATTGGTCTCTTCCTCCCCTGTCCTTCTGACTTGACCATGTCGTAGATTATCCTCGCAAACAGACAAATTCCTGGGATTCTCTGCAAAGCTGTTTGTTTGAGAGAGTTTAGCATTTCTCTGTAAATGAGCACGTGGGAATGTAATTTCAAAGGATTTAAGATATGTTCGTCTGAACTTGTCAAGGGATCCGGGCTCCCCAAACGTGGACAACTTCTGACTAG
Source organism: Millerichthys robustus (assembly GCA_034783495.1). Lineage (NCBI taxonomy): Eukaryota > Metazoa > Chordata > Actinopteri > Cyprinodontiformes > Rivulidae > Millerichthys > Millerichthys robustus. The sequence continues at coordinate 10,749,153 of JAVKLF010000002.1, read as the reverse complement.
AGTGAACTTTGGGAATCTTTGAAGGAAGACAAAGTTTCTCAGCTCCATCTATATCCACTTCCAGAGATATTTTGCGCTTTGAGGTATTTTTCCCCCAGTTTGCTATGAAATCTTGCATCTGAAATCCCAGTTTTCTTGTTTGGAACTGGTCCTGAATCTGCAGAGTCTTGTGAATGTACGGGTCAGACAAACTGATCTTTTGTTTACTTACTAAAGCTTGTTCATGCCTGCCAGCAGATTCCAGGTATTGTTCAGGACAGTTTAAATCAGGGGGAACTTGCTGAATGAGGCTGTGAGTAGAATTTTTATCACTGGTTGAAGATTTATTATTTAACTGAGAGTCTTTTTCCTTTACAAGTCCATTTTCTGATGTATTTGCAGTGTTTAAAATTTCAGAATCTTCACTGAAAGTTGGCTCCTCCTTATTGATACTAGGAGATGCAGACTTTAGATCACACTGTGGTGTCTTATCAAACTCATTGGATATTATCTCTTTCTGCTTAAATTCAGTCTGGTCAGCGCTGCAATCCATCAGGCCAGCCTCTAGACAAACACTGTCACCCGTGCGCCTTCGATGAACAAGTTCAGATGCCAGTTTCATTCCTACGCTGCAGTCCACGGTGGAACTCCCAACAGATGCGTGACCACCTTTTTCACTTTCCGCTTCTTTATCTGTTCTGTCAGTACAAAACTCTTTAGAAGATATACAGTCCAAGTCATCTTGAGAAAACAAAGACATCAGGTTCTCCTTCCTCAGAAAAGCTCTGACTGCTTCTTCAACACACAGCAAAACCCCATCCCAGTCTTTGAACTCTATAAGTGTTTTGGCAGGCTCCAGACAAATGTCGTACTCCGAGTAAGAGCATTTTATATTGATGACAAATACTCCATATTGCTCGTGGTTTCGCTTGTGTTTTGGACTCTTGAGGACATCTGGGCTGTCATCTTTCTGGTTTGAACTGCTCAGTCTGCGAAGAAGAAAGTTAAGCAACTTATGGATCCGTGTTTTCAACAGCAGCCTGTCATTTACATACAGGTACTGCAAACTATTATTGTAGTGTCCCTCTTTGCCGAGATACCCAGTCACTTCGAACTGCTTGTGCGTGTAGCTGACTTCTCCAAGTTTCTCGGCTCGTGCAAGGCTGTGTATCTGAACAAACCTGTGATAGGTGTTCCTAGCTTTGGCAAGCTGCACCATCACCGCCCCTGTGCAGTCATTCTTCAGGGTGAAGGACACGGAGGGATGCATTAAAGAAACAGCCTCCATTCTGTGTCTGATCCTCTCACCCTCAAGGACACCATCGACCCTCTTCCTCCGAACTGGCATGTTGTGAAAGAAGTTACAAATGATGACAGTTGTTCCTGCAGATGGTCGGGCAGTTTCAGCTTCAAACACATCCACACCCTTCCCACCCTTGAACAGCTTAACGTGTGTTTTCACCGACAGTCTGGTCCTAGATGAGATTTCAACAAGCGTGGCGAGAGAAACTATACTCGCCAAGGCTTCTCCTCTAAAACCGTACCACTTCAGGTTGTCCAGGTCTTCAATCGAGCTGCATTTGCTGGTGTGGTATCTCTTTCCCATGTGTGCCATGTCCTCAGCCGTCATCCCGGAGCCGTTATCGATGACCTGAACTTTGAATGCCTCCATGTCCATCCTGACACCCACACAGGTCGCCCCGGCATCGATGCTGTTCAGGATGAGTTCCTCCACGCACTGCTGCAACGAGGGGATGGCAACACCGGAGCGAAGTTTCTCCTGAAGCTCTGTGGGCAGACACTTAATCATGGTGTTCTGTTATGTCCAGTCCAGACCTAATAATTTCATAAGTTATAAATCGGCTTTAAAAAGAATGGCAGTTACTACCTAGCAAACCCATGCTAAATAAACTTGTTCAGGAAACGATAATATTTTAACTGCAACATTTCCTTAAAGGAGTTAAACTGATTTGAAAACATCATCGAATTTACCTCAGTTGTTATTTACAGTCAACGTGGTAGAAAAAGAAGTAACATTATCAATTTATTACTAATAACTCAACTTAACACTGCCATCGTGTGGTTACCGTTAATCCGTTTGCGACGCTCCACCAATGACACAAGCGTTCCAACTCTAACAACCAATCACAGTAAATAGTCTCTGCTTCGTCATTGACGTGCGCGCTAGTTGCATTCATGATTAATGGAAAACTCGGCACTAATAAGCTAACGTTCGAAGAGATAATCTTGAAGCCAGTGTTACACTGATAAATATTTAACAATAGATGTTGTTACTAGACACAAAAATTATTTTATACAGATTTTTCAGCGTAACTGGCACGGCTAAAGGCCAACTAAACTGGTAATGTGCCTAAATACCCCAATGTATCCAAACGCACCATTTTTGACAACATTGTGGAAGTCAGCAGAAAGATCCTCGACTGGAAAAGAGCTTTTGTTAACATGTTCACAAAAATCCAAATTTAGTACATCTATTTCATTATGGTCCGGCATTATATGTTATTATATTATTAAACAAGCCTAGCTTGAAATGTGTCATTCACAACAATTTAGAGGTCTTTAAAAAGGCCTATGAAAAGAAAAGCACGTGTTATTAACAATTTATTTCAGCTGTACAAAAACTAGTAAGAAAAAACAGCGTTTTATTGAACCTGCAAGTATAAAAAGCTAAAGTATAAAAAGTTTGCATCATGCACTTTTATCAATACCTTTGCTTTTCCTGCTAAGGTTAGTGCTTTCTGGGTCGCCCACAACAATTACCTTAAAGTATTTATTTGTTGTAAATATGTTTGAAAGAAGTCAAATAATATGAAGTCTTTTGAAAGGTTTTTGAATTTATTCATGTAATATATGGTTTGAAGTTTGAATATTACATTAATTTACATTACACAAGGTTTTTTGCAATACAGGCAGTTAATAAAACGACATAAATAACATTCTTCATGTTAATGTTACAAGCACAATAAATACAACAGCTCGTTTCAATGGACAACTTTAAAAGAAGAATGTTCTAGGCTGTCAATTATTTTCTCGTTCTCAAACTCGGCCTTGATTATGTGTGACTTGGGGCTCCCAGTTGTTTTCAGCCATTCCTGCATCTTTTCCACTTGACTCCGTGGACCCTGCAGCTGGCCCTGAACGGTTCCTGCTGTTGTGTTTCGGACCCAGCCAACCAAATCAAGTTTCTTCCCCTCAGTCTGAAAAAATATATACTTTAATAAGAAGATACGGAAATCAGGCTAAGCAGTTAAAGTATACAACTCGTGGCATTGGTAAAAAAAAAAAAAAGAAATAAAACAAAACACCTCCCATAGATGGTTAATTAATTTCAGTTAAGTTTAAACAGTTGTTTTTGGTTTGTCAAACTTGGCTTGGTCCAATTAATGTCAAACTCACTTGAGTGTATTTCCGAAAGAATACCCCTTGCACTCTGCCAAAAATTTCATAATCCACAGAAATGAGGTCGTCACTGGACATAACGAACCTAAAAAAACGAAATAAATCTTGGTCACTGGAGCTTTACGGCTAACTTACAGCTACAACAAGCTAATGCTAACACGATTGAATCATGTTTCATAGTTCGCCGCCCGATTTATTACTGTATAAACACACTAAGGCTAAATCGTTTTTGTAATTCACCTTGATGATGCTCGGAAGCAGTGAAACGACCACTTTGCTCCGATAGATGCCGATTTTTGAAACATACGGGACTCGGCTTCAGGAAGTGACGTCAAAATGGAAGACCGAAAACACACGCGAGACGCCCGGTTACTAGGCAACAAATGTAAAATGTTGACAAAGACGTAGTATGTAAAAACAACTTATCTCACAGGTAGAGTGAACTTCTAGCTATATTTATAACTGGTTGGGTGCTTTTAAAGGGTAAGTTTTGTAGCTTCTTTAAATATTTTATAGTCACTATTTTAGCTATATGTCCGTTCAAAGAATTTATCGTGTTCGACGTTTTGTTACGTTGTTGAATTCATATAACTTGTTTAAATCATGTCCTCATTTCACACTGCGGTTTCAATTCGGTCAAAAACTACAACATTTTGAGCCTTGCATAAAGTCATTGTCAAATGTTACTTGTTCTGGTTCTTTACATTTGACACGCTTCCAGAGCTGATTATAAACTGGCATTGGAAGTGAATATTAGATATAAATACATAGTTGTTGCATTTTAAATGTTGAAAAGAAAGATCTAAACCAAAACGGATAGTCTAAAGTGGTCTTTTTTCAGTTGCTCAAAAAAAAAAATCCAAGTAAACTAGATTTCCCATTTTTTCTTAGACCTTAACAAATGTAATATTTTCAATTTTTAGGAAATCATCTCAGAAGCTAGAGGGTAAGATTCACAACAAGATGTTCAACAGTGACAACATCATTAATGCATACTCAGAAAAATATGATTCTCAGAGGAAACACGGCACTGCAGAAAGAATGCATGAAAATATCTGTACTCGTGCACAATGTGATGTTAATAAGAAAGCTCCTGAAGTGGACCAGCCATTTCCAACCAAACCTGTGAGTCACAAAAGACTCCCGAGGAAGCAAGACCGACTTGGTTTGCAGGATTTTGAGAAAAACACCCTGTCATCGCAGCACAGAGACCATTTGATGCAACTAGAATACCATTCAGGTGACATCCGAGAGACGCCCAGATCCTTCCATTCACAAAAATACAAAATGCAGAGCAAAGAGCAGCAGATGGCAAGAGCTATTCAGGTGAGGGAGCTACTTCTACAGGAGAAGCTCCAGAGAGTTGGAGAAAAAATAAGACAAACCATTCTAAGCAGTAGTTCTGACATTGCTGCAGGTTTTGAACAGAAGTATGGAAAGGAGAGGCATTACACTGGACAAGATGAATGGGGAGAAGTTAACACAAAAGGAACGTTATCTGACTATCAGAGAGAGCCATTAAGAAGAAGAGATATGTTAAATGGTGAAAGTCTGCATGAGGATTTAATGCAACTGAGGATAAAACGAGGTCAGAGGACTGAAGACACAATAAAGAATAAACATGATGTACAGCAGGCCAGATGGGACGATAGTGAGTACAGTAGTGTGCAAAGTAATTTAAGATTGGGGAAACTAAGTGAGCATTTTAGAAGAAAAAAAGAAATTGAAAAAGATTATAGTGTTTGGAAAGAAACTGGTGCAAGATACAGAGAACAAAACAAGGCTTCTGAGGAAAATACAACTTTGACAAGGGAAAAGAAATACAAAGAAAGAACCCAAAACGACACAAATGGTTCAGATAATAAACAAAATATGTCTCAGAAAAGCCTGCAGAGGCTGGCAACAGGAAACCAAGGATACACAGGAGAAAATCAGCGTAATGAGTTAAGTCTACCAGTCCTTTCTGGTTCTTTTAAGCTCAGTCAGCAGCAGGCAGAGCTCACGATCACTGATACTAAAGGTGGCAGCTTCCAGCTTCTTCCCTGTGAATTCTGCAACCGAACGTTTCAGATCGAAAGGCTGGAGAAGCATATCCAAGTTTGTGCAAAGTTAAATCTAAAGCAGCGTCAAGTCTTCAACTCGTCTGCCCAGAGGTACAAAGGAACCCAGCTGGAGGAATACTTCAAAACCCATAACAGAAACAAGACTCCAGAAGTAAGCCACTTAAATACTACAGATCACCAGATCCACGAAATTCCACCCGAAATTCACAATTACTGTATTTGACACTTTAAAAAGGTAAATTGTGTTTGTGTCCAGGTTTTAAGCAGGAAGAAAAGACAAAACCACAAGGGAAACGTGTAACCTGTATCCAGATGGATTCCTTGTTGGCAGCACGCGGTCAAGTTAATCCAAGGAGTCGTACAAGAAGTCCTGGAATTTCCTGACAACATATGGTCATCGTCTTTTTACTGTTTACTGTTAACATCTTTGACTGATTTTATTAAAGAGCCAGTTAACTGTTTTTCAACAGATCTACAGTACATATGATTTTTAATGCCAGTGTTCCAAGAATTTGTGAAACAGAATTAAGCGTACGATAAAATATGCATCATAAACTGTTAATTAGACACATTGCAACTGACAGGCTTGTTTTATTTATAGCTTGCAAACAAAAATAGAGTGACCATGAGCTGAAAACAGTACAAATTAACAAAATAGAATAAAACAAGTCATATCAAGATATTTAAGGCACAATAATGCAGTAGGACACTGCATTTTTTTCCTGCATAAACCTACAGCCCATGTTACACTGCACACAGCTTACTTCACAAGGAGTTGAGCTTTATGTAATATGCATACTGTAAAAATATAGAACGTGTACTGGTAAAACGATTCAGAACACCACTATTTGCCCATAAGTTTGCCAAGGGTAAGAGATAAAGTGCTTGAGATACACAAAAAGAAAAAAAACATGTACAGTAAGTCTTATAGAAAATGTCATTTTTGCGCCATTGAGAAAACACACGTTTACTGTGACAACAGAAATAAATTTATCTCTGAAAGTTACTGCATATCAATCCTACCAGCGCCCCAACTTTTGCTGATTCCTTACAGCTTGGGCTATGTGAAGGCATTAAGACAATACTATACCGAGAAAGGTGGTAATGTATGTTATTGAAATGGCGAGGAAATAAGAACAACAGAAAAAAAAATGGACAGGTTGGTCATATACCAGCAGAAAGATATGACCCAAAACACTACAGGAACAGCACAATGGGTTTTAAATGAAGTTCCGGCAAACAGACAAAAATCCCCCACTAGTTCTTAAACATTTTAAGTTTGTTGTGTATATACTTTAAATACTCTATACATGCAATAAACAAACCCAACAGACCTCACACAAATACATGAAAGTAAAAAAAAATAAACATTTTCAGAAAAAATACACAAAAGCTGACATAACGTTTCAGGATGTACAAAACACGGAAACAGTTGCTTAAAAACTAAAAGGTAGGAAACTACTGCAGCTGGATCAGGTTTGTTATAAATGCTATAACCACCTGATATGACACATCTTGTAAAAATTATTCGAGTGTTATAGCTCAAGGTAAACAGATAAAGGATTTGAAATGAGAAAAAGTTACTTATTTAAAAATAAATCAGTAGTTTTGTGTTTCACACAAATTTGCTTAAGGCATGTAACTCTAACACAAATATACATATATATATGTATTTGCATAAAATTGTTGGAGAGCAAAGAAGTAATATGTTTGATAAATATAAATTTAAGGGGCCATATTCCGTATACCTCTTATGACATCATACACAATAAACAAAGTGATTTATAGAAAAGCTATGTGTTCACATTCATCTTACAAACATAGCTGTTCACCTCACATCTCATCATCAGGGATACATCAGAAAACAGCATCCTGTTTGCATGAGCTTGTCTTGACTACTATGTGATATATATTAATATCTGAGACGTCAGTGACTGAAGATTTGATGCCGAAACCACTAAAAGCCGACACCCTACACTACACCTGAACACAAGTCAGACTTTAAGGTGATTCGTGTTGAATCCAACCATTCTTTCAGTCTGCAGAAAGGCACTCAGGTGAAAGTGTGCAACGTGATGCATATCACATATGCATGGGCAAGTAATCACAGAACTTAGCACTCTTGACCAGGACGTCTCCCAAGTTTTAATCTCAAGCACTGGCTCCAGCAGATCTGCCTCCGTGGTTCGTCAGTCTTCTTTCACCTCCTCCACTGCTCGGCACAGAGTGATGATTTCTGTTACCGTCACGTCCTGCTTCTTGCGGCGTTGAACGATTAATCGCTGCCCAAAGCCGTTCATTCTCCTTCTGCTGCTCACTGACCTGAAGACAGGGGAAAAAAAGGCATGATTCCTGTTGCTCATGCCCCCTGATTAATACAGTATCTGCTCTGAGGTAGATAAATCGTGAAAAAGAATATTACCTGCTTTTCAAGCATCTCGATCCTCATCTCTTGACGGGCAACCGTGTCTCTCAGCTGCAAAATTATTTTAACCGTCACACATACTCTGGAATGTGCTTTTGTATTATGATTTACACTTCTGAAGGAGTCCACGTGTTACCTGAGCCACTTCAGTACTGGCGCCGCAGCACGCACCAGATTCTTCTTTTCTAAAGACGTCATCGTCATCCAACTTACGGACTTTCTCAAAGCTCATCTGCCTAGTTTGCTGGACCAACACAATGAATGATGAGCATTAGTGCACAGTGGGCTGAGCATAATAGCGAAAAATATTTTTGAACAGATAGATTCTTTATCCATGTTCAAGAATATAAGCAGCACATTACTGATAGTCCTTTTTGACTGCTGACTGCTTCAGCCGCTGCCTTGAGCTCCTTCAGCTCCTCGTATGGCCGAGTGTCAGTCTCGGAGACAGAGGAGAGCAGATCATGAGTGGGTTGTTCAGACTCCTCTGGCATCGGGATGAACTCTGCGTCCTCAAGCTCCTGTTGGACAAGTTTCACACATTTAGAGCAATAGCAGGCAATATATCTGATGCAAACTCTTTCAGTGCTTTCTAGACCACAAACCTTTTTGAGCCACAGAGGACAAGAACTGTCCCCAGTCTGATTTCCAAATGACATCATTGATGTCTCTGTGACCCCCTCCTCTGTGTTAATCTCCCGCGTACCCCCAAGACTCCCATCACGAGTGTCTGTCACTAATCCAGGCTCAATGTTCAGTTCCACCGTAGATGTAGATACCTCCTGGCCAAGCCCTTTATGCATACATACACAAAAATATGTCCTTTTAAGTGATGGAAACAAATCAAAAGTCTCAAATCTGTGATTTAAAAAAAACAAAAACATTTCCAATACCGATTGATAGTCCACTGCTGTTTGAGCGGATAGTTTTTGAATTGAGCACTTTTTCTATAAAGGAAAGAAACAAATTAAACTCATGTTTTGTGTTTTTTTTTAATTACACCAGTATTTGTAACAGGTTACTGATTACTGACCCATTATGATAATGGTGTGCCAGCCACGGCAAGAGAGGTCAGGCACATGGTGAAGGGAACCAAATATGGGTCTGGGCATGGCAGGGCAAACCTCTGAACCAAATCTTTTATCTGCAGGCATTCCAAGTCTTCCATTTCCTGCATTGCCCCACGCAAATATATGATTGTCTGCAAAAAAAAAGAGTGAGTCTGATCCACCAGCTAAACCACAGGGCTAAAGCAGAGTAAAATTCCAATTAGGTGCATGCGATCGTTGCTTCAGATGTCTCACCCTCCGTGGCTGCAATGGTAAATCCATCTCCACAAGACACTTTGGTCACCGTCTTCCCTCCTAATGGTCCAACAAGAACTTGAACACCTTGGTGCCTCTTGAAGTCTTTTACACCCAGCTGCCCAAACTTGTTGCAACCAAAAGTGATCAGGCGACCTCGTTCTTCAAAGCCAAAATTAGTGCATGAAAAAATTAAAACCAAAACAAATAAATACTTACAACAGACATAAAAAACCAGTTTCTTCTTTTCTGTACCATCAATAGCAGCTGTGTGAGTCTTTCCCGGAGCGATGACTTGGATCTTGAAGCGCGATAGCTGTTTTACTAAGGTCAGAGTGGTGATGTATGGTATTCCCTGGTAACCCTGTTCAGTGTTTATAAGACAGAAAATAAAATCATGAACACAGCTGCATAATTGATCTTGCAATCGCAGTGCTGTAAATGTCAGTCTGTACCTCTCCAGGATGGTTTTTGATACCAGAGAATCCCTGGTTCAACCCCAGCTTGTTGAATTCATTGTTTCCACATGCTAGGACTTTGCCAGTCTCTGTCAGAAAGAAGGTCCCATCACAGCCACACGACACAGAGGAGATGGCGGCACCTCTAGGAATATCCACCTGGGGAAAAAATTTTTTAAAATTACACAAGACCTTTACCATAAAGAGAAATGGCGATATGATCCCACGGAGAGGTGAGTCTTACTTGCATTGGCGAAGAGAAGTCATCCTCACACTCCAGGCCAAGACGTCCTGCAGCAGGAAAGCAAGAGGCACAAATGGGATGAGAAGAAATAATTAGCACTGTTTGTAAACCAATACTTCATTTTTATACCTCTAATTTTAAGAATTTATACTTAAATCCTGAATTGACTACAAGTAATCAAGTTAAACAAGCGTTAGCCCCAATAAATCCTGGCCTTTGTCTCCCCCTGGTGGCTGTAAGTATTAAAACAAAAAGGCTAAGCCAGCCAGCCTACATACCATATTCTCCACAGCCCCAGGAGTAAATGCTGCCATCCTGAGTCAGCACCACAACGTGGTTGTCTCCACAGGAAACCTGGTGGACACGTCGCTCCTCAAAAAACTCCAGATACACTGGCTCCAAAATCTCTGTGCCCATCTCGCCCTCAACTCCAATGCAGCCGTAATAGTCTGAGCCAAACATGTAGAGCTGGTCTTCATCTTCAAAGGAAGCAAAACACTTTCATTGGAAAAAGATCAGCTTTGTAGAAACTACAGACACTGCTGTAACCTACCAGTCACACAGGCAGTGAAGTCGGCCCCACATGCCACCTGCCGGATAGCCTTCCCCTGAAGCTTCTCCACCCTCTTCGGCTGCCGGTAAGAGGCTTGGTCCCCGTGCCCCAGCTGACCCACCATTTTAGTCCCACCTTGCACATTCTAAGAATGAAGAAAGTTCCTTACAGTGCAGCACAAAGCTAAATGAGATCCCAAATCTGCTAGAAAGTTTTAAAAAATTGGTCCTTACAGCCCAGGTAAAGAGCTCCTTTTCCACTGTCACCACTGCAAAATGACTCTCTCCTGCGCAAACATGTTGAGAGCTGCTGCCTCCTTTGAATGAGTCAAGCTTCTGGGGGGTAAATTTTCCTCCTCCCCAAAAGTACACCTCCCTGGAACGTGTAGTCACCACAGCAACAGGAGTCTCTGTCACCGTGCTCAGCCTTTGGTAGAGATGTAACAACAAATTAGTGACCTAATAATAAAAGGAGACAGAAATGCTTTTACACTGTTCAGGATAATGGACGTGAGCTTACTTTGGTTTCTTCATCGCTAAATTAAGCAGGACGACTTGCTCCTCAAGCTCCCTGTTACAGAGTCAAGTAGTTAAGTGAGTGTCGTATTTGCAAGCTGAAGCCTTTCTTATTCAAAAATGAGAAAAGTAAGATCTTACCGTCGGCAGCTGGAGATGAAAGGCTGATCCAGAATCTCCTCAGCGGTCGGTCTCTTTCCTGGATCCTGTGACACAAAGATCACACCAATGTCCCAGAGGCTAGCTTGTTGATCAACAGCAATTTGGTATCATCTGGAGCAACTCGAGACTGAAAAGTCCTCTCACTCACTTGATTAAGACAATCATACACCAACTTAATCAATCCACTTGAGTAGAGATCGGAGTTCATTTCCATAGTCCAGTTTCCTTGGACTATTTTCACACAGAGGTTTAGGCGGTTCTGTATAAATATAGCAAGAAAACATTTATGATGGGAAAAAATACAACTGATGCAAAAACACAAGGAATCACTTTAAATCGATTAAACCCACCGTTGCATCAAAGGCTCTTTTAAGCACTAGGACCTCATAAAGCACACAACCCATAGCCCAAATGTCTGATTTGAAGTTGTACTTGTCACCCTGACACAGTTCAGGCGACATGTAATATGGCGTTCCAACACACTGGACATAACAGGAAGAGAGAAGAAGGGGTGGGGGATATTAAACAAAAACATTTTACTCTGGTTGCTTTAACAGCACGACAGGTTAAAGTGTGAGCCACAGAACATGTGTTGACACAAGCCTTCAAACAATATGGCGCCTTCTAAAAGACAGCAGGCAAAAAAACCCTAAGCGGTGTGATGAATAAACATCATAATCATCATAATCTTTAAAAATGTTGAGGAACTTACCGTCTCTGCCATTGAAAACTCAGAGCCCAGCTTCTTGGCGAGGCCATAGTCACCCAGCTTAATGAGGTTGGTCTTGGTCAGAAAAATGTTCATAGTTTTTATATCTCTAAAAAACAAACAAATATGTATTCACAAAATAATTAACAATTATTTATGTCATTTGGTGTACTTGACAAGTAAACATCTTACCTGTGTATAACTCCAGCCTTGTGAATATAGGCCACTGCTGAGGCAACTTGATACAGATACCATATAACAACCTACAAAAACATTTTTAAGATTAGGTACATAACCTAAATAAATAATGCTTTAAAAATTGCCTACCGTGATGCATACATACCTCCTGTGGGAAAAGTTTCCCTCTCTGCTGAACAATTTTATCATACAGATTTCCTCCTGCGATGACAAACCTGTTAAGCATTTCTTCCCAGATGAGCAGTGAGGACCATTGAAGTGCATTTCTTACCATTACAATACTCCAACTCAATGAGCAGAGTGTTTTTATCCATGAAGTGATTGAAGTAGGCTATAATGTTGTTGTGCTCCAGCATGGACAGGATGCTTATTTCGTTCATGACATCCCGATGTTCCTTTTCTGACAGTGAGTTCAGGTCCACCTCCTTCCACACAACCAGAGAGTTGTCCTGGGCAAAATACAAGCGTAACAGTTTTAGAGAGGCTTGAAAAAGAGTCCTTGTTGCATCGATAACCGATTACTAAAAAGGCTCAACAAGCAGAGCTGCTCCACAAAGCAGGCTCCTGTGTAAAGGAGCATTTGTGTTTAAAAGAATAAATAAATTGTGAGCTAGAGGAAGTCAGTTGCAGCAGCTGAAGGGAGATTTTTAAAAAGTGGTAAATACAATAAACAAATTGGAGTCACAAAGTGACCCAGAAGGGGAAAGTGTACTCACAAAGGAACGTCTGATGATACAGAACAAGAATAAATTGAGTTAGTTTTTTTTTTTAAATTGTGTTATAAAAGTTTGTCTGTTTTTGCTCTTTAGTAGGCTTAAATCAGGTGGCCAGAAGCATGGCGTTGTAGGATTTGTCCCAAATGTTGACAGAATTCTCTCCCTCTCTCACTCTCACTCACACACACACACACACACACACACACACACACACACACACACACACACACACACACACACACACACAC
>JAVKLF010000002.1:10664548-10705040 GCA_034783495.1 Millerichthys robustus | reverse complement strand
GGGGGGGGGGAAGAGATAGGCAAATGGGTGGAGGGGATAATAACTACAGTACATTTTCATTCTGGAGTTTAGTTGTTTCTCTAAATGCTTCACTGGGGCTTTAACAAGGGGCTTCTTTATGTGTACTGCATCTGTTCAGACAAATCATTAACGCTTTCCTATCACAATAAAAATAATCTCTTTAATTTGTTTTTATCTTGAGGCCACAGTAGCAGGTTTGTAATTGTTTAAAACCTTGTTTAACAAATGGTTGACTGAGCAACAACACTCTGCGAGTTGTAGCTGGGACTGATTCTGTTGTTGCTCATTTACTGTGTAGATTTTCACAGACAGGCTGTCATTTTTTATTACTATTTTTTTTCTCCAGTCAGGGATTTTCAGCATGAATGCCTGTGAGGAAGGCTTTGCCACTGGGGGACGGGATGGCTGCGTTCGGCTATGGGATCTCAACTTCAAACCAATTACTGTCATCGATCTCAGGGAAACAGACCAAGGATATAAAGGTGATGTCGAACTGCTTCCATTTGCTTTTCATGAGGGTAGAGAAAAGCTGCAAGTCGGTGTGCTGGGTTTCTGCGAGAACCACATAAATCTTGGGAAAACATACACCTTTGGCTGAAAAAGTCATATTTTTTACCTTTTCTGTTCAGGTTACTAACATTTTCCTTCTTTTGTTCTATTTCTCTCATCTTCTTGACTTGTAATCTTGGATCTAACAGTAGCTAGGGGTGAAAATAGCCGAGGTGGGTAATGTGATTGAGGGTGGAGTTTATCAACCATTTCAGTCTGTTTGTAGCAGTCCACACATTGTTCTGCTCTTCTCTTGTTGTTAGTCAGTCTGAGATTTGTTACAGTTTTGAATCATTTACAGATGTTGTCTTCATCTACAGTCTTGTGCAAAAGGTGAACTAAAAAGAAAAAACATTCAAATTTTATCTAGTTTCATTTTAGCGATAGGAACTGATGGGAAGTAAAACAAACATTTTGCACAGTCATTCTTACAGAAAAACTTTTAGGTCCACATTTTAGGACATTTGGCAGGTGGGTTGCATCATCAAGAACTTTCTATATTTCTTCTGTGTATTCAGTCTGTATCACCGTCTCCTGTTTCTTCGTGGAACCCCACACTGATTTCACGGTGCTGAAATCAGAAATCTGTTGCAAGACGTCATATTTCTTTGTGACTATAGAAAGTTCTGACTGAATGATTGAGGTTCTTCTAAATTTGTTGTTGCATTTATTACATGATATCTAAGAATGCAAACAACCAAAATGGCTAAAACCTTTGCACAGCACTGTATGTAAACAGCACATGCATTTTGCATCTTACTGTTGCTGTTTTATGCAGATTCAGATGCCAGCTGGCTTGAAAACGTGTCATTGTTCTGTACGAAGCATTGTCCTAGCCTGCAGATGGCTGTTATTACATCATGTCTTAAATATCCTTGTTGTGTATCTTATGATGGCAAAAGCAGCAAACGTTTTTTGTGCTTTTAGATTTTGCCTGATCTCTGTGTGTTGTCTGTGTTTCGGATAGGGTTGTCGGTGCGGAGCGTGTGCTGGCGAGGAGATCACATACTGGTGGGCACGCAGGACAGTGAGATCTTTGAGGTGGTGGTTCACGACCGCAACAAGCCCTTCCTCATCATGCAGGGTCACTGTGAGGGTGAGCTGTGGGCACTGGCTGTGCATCCCACTAAACCTCTGGCTATGACAGGAAGTGACGACCGCTCGGTCAGGTAAGGCTTCGATTTCAGGGAGTGCAGGACTTACAGCGCCTTTTCTAGGAATTAAATAAAATCTGGTCTTCATAGAACATTATTATTAAAGCTGCTGAAATACCTTAAAACTAAACCTAGCAAAAAGCTAGCTAAAGCCACATGTAGCAGAAAAGCAATTAAAGCTAAAAATTGCAAAATGCTAGCTAAAGGTAGTCAAAAGCTACCTAAGCGTTAAAAGTTGCACTTAAGAGCTAAAAGTAGCCGATGGCTAGCTAAAAGCTAAATGTATCAGAACCATAGCCAAAAACTTTAAAAAAAAAACAAAGACTGACAAAAAACAAAAAGTAGCAGAGCAGTAGCCAATCGTTTTAAGTAGCAAAAGGCTAGTTAAAAGCTAAATGTAGTGGAACAGTAGCTGAAAGCTATAAATAACAAAAAGTTGTTAGAATATAATAGTAATAGAACAGTATCTAAAAGCTTAAATCATTAAAACGGTAGCTAAAATCTCCAAGTAACAAAAGTCTTTTGAACATTTTAAAATAGCTTAGCAGTAGTTAAAAATATCACAGGAAGATAAAACAGGTATTCTGAAAGGTTTTCAAGGAGAACTTTGCTTTTTAAAGGAACTGGAAAGATTTCAATGTAATTCATACATGCTTTTTTTCTGTTTCTGCAGGATATGGAGCCTTATAGATCATGCCCTGATTGCTCGTTGCAACATGGAGGAGCCAATCCGCTGTGCAGCTGTGAGCACTGATGGGATTCATCTGGCACTGGGAATGAAGGATGGATCTTTCACCGTTCTAAGAGTCAGGTGGATTGAGCAACCTCAAAGCATGTTATAGTTTTGATTCCAAGTGAATGCCCAATGAAATAAAGGTCTTTGTTAATTGGCATCCGTTTAAGCTCTTTGTCAATTCTTCTGCCTCGTTCCAGGGATATGACGGAAGTGGTCCACATAAAGGACAGGAAGGAGGCCATCCATGAGCTGAAGTACTCCCCCGATGGGGCCCATTTGGCTGTCGGCTCCAATGAAAATTCAGTGGACATTTATGGTGTGGTGCAGAGGTACAAGAAAGTGGGCGAGTGCATTGGCTCCAATAGCTTCATCACACACATGGACTGGTCCATGGATAGTAAACACCTTCAGACCAACGACGGCAGCGGCAGGCGGCTCTTCTACAGGATGCCAAGTAAGGGCTGCTCTGTCAGCAGATCACTTAGAATTGAAATTAAAGGAAGTGCTGTGTGAGGTAAACTATGTGTCTTTTGTTGAGGTGGGAAGGAGGTGACCAACAAAGAGGAGCTGAAGCTGGTGCAGTGGGCTTCGTGGACATGTGTGCTGGGCCCCGAGGTTAACGGAATCTGGCCCAAATACTCAGATATTAATGACATCAACTCTGTTGATGCCAACTTTAATAATCAAGTCTTAGTGACAGCTGATGACTATGGACTGGTCAAACTGATGCGATATCCATGTATAAGAAAAGGTAAAAACAAAATACACTTTAAAAAAATCTAAGCAATGATATTTTTAGTTATATGCTCTGTTTAACTGACTTATTCCTATTTCCTATTCCAGGCGCAAAATTTAAAAAGTATTTAGGTCACTCAGCGCACATAACTAATGTCAGATGGTCACATGACTATCAGTGGGTCATAACTATCGGCGGTGCAGATCACTCAGTGTTCCAGTGGAATTTTATTCCTGAAAGAAAGTCTAAAGAAGCTCTTCATATAGCACCTCAAGGTGAGATCATTTTACAACACTTCCTTCTGATAGATGCTTTTAAGGACATTGCAGAGTTACACTGTAAGGCTGCCTCACCACACTGATGTAACGTAACAAAATCAGTGCCGACGTTCAATGAAAAATCACCAAATTAAACTACAGTATTTAAAATTAAATTGGGTGTTATTAGCAATGGCACAATGTGTTTTTCTGCACTTTGCGTATTTCATTTTTGAGTCATACTGCAACACAGTAATCACAAAAACAGCTGTTAAATATTGATGTTATTTTCTATTTTTGTTTAATTTTCTACAATATGAGACAAGTGGGCCATTACAATAACAGTTATTCATATAATGTAGAGTTTTAAAATAACATTACGTAAAACAAAATCAATTTTAACCGTTTTCATAGTTGTTAACAGCTTTGTGTCTTCATCAAGTCCAAAAATATTATTTTTCATGATGTTAAACCTGATTGTCTTCACATTTTTACAACCAAAAGCTCTTTTCTGATCTTAGTGCCATGTTACATAATTTTCATACTGCTCTTTCTAGTAATCTTAAAATAATAAACCCAGATTTTCTGCCTTTCTCTATTGTTTTTCTAAACAAACTATTATTTCTTTAAAGTGCTGCAAAGGAACAGCCATCACTTTAATTAAGACAGATCTAGTGAAAGGGAATGAAGCTTGGAAAGTATAACTGAACTGTTGTTCTCGAGTCATGTTTTTCTAGAAACGGAGTGCAGCTGTGCTTTAAGAAATTGCACCACATACAAACTGCCCTTCCTTTTAATTTTCTTAATGGACCCAGTGAGTTGTTCCCCTTAGCTGCTGGCTCTGCTTATTGCCTTGTCTTGGCACGGCATCACTGTGCTGCTTCAGCATCTTTATGCCTTTGTCTTGAACGTGTCACCGTGAGGCATGGCAGCCTAATAAATAGGAGATGTCATAGTATTATTACAATCTTTTTCTCCCACTGTGACTGGACACTGTGGTTTTCTAACTGTGCACACAGAGGAGTCTGGTTAAAAGGCAGGGGTGCTGTGATGTAACCTTGTTTCTGCCTGCATGCAGAGACCTTGGCAGACTCTAACAGTGAAGAATCAGACTCTGATCAGTCCGACGTGCCTGAGATGGACTCGGAGATTGAGCAGGAAACACAGCTAACGTATCGACGACAGGTCTGTGATGGAAATCGAATACAAAATTTGGGAAAACGTGTTCATTAAGTGAGAATTAAATATGTTTGTGCAGGTTTACAAAGAAGATCTACCTCAGCTTAAAGAGCAGTGCAAAGAAAAACATCGAGCAACGGCTATGAAAAAGAAAGAACGAGCACCAGGGAATAGTATTAAGCTGCACTTCATTCATGGGTATGTTAAAGAGATTTTTTTTTTTAAATCTCAAACAATGCTAGTTAAATTATTTTAAACAGCGCATATTTCATCATTACTTTTGCAGCTACAGGGGCTATGATTGCAGAAGCAACCTGTTCTACACCCAAACAGGGGAGATTGTCTACCATGTAGCTGCAGTGGGCGTTGTGTACAACAGACAACACAATACTCAACGATTCTACATGGGCCACGATGATGACATCCTCTGTCTGGCTATCCATCCACTGAAGGATTATGTAGCAACAGGCCAGGTAGCTGCCAAAATTTGAGTTTAATGGGGTCAGAAAGATGCTTTAGCAAAAGAAGGGTTGAGATTATGTGTGGTATCATTATTGCCACCAACTGAAAAGCAAAGATGGATGATAATCTTTCTCAGTGTCTTTTACCAAAATATCCCATTAACCACTCTACAAATTTTTAATGAAACTTGC
Organism: Millerichthys robustus; assembly: GCA_034783495.1. Classification (NCBI taxonomy): domain Eukaryota; kingdom Metazoa; phylum Chordata; class Actinopteri; order Cyprinodontiformes; family Rivulidae; genus Millerichthys; species Millerichthys robustus. The sequence continues at coordinate 10,699,755 of JAVKLF010000002.1, read as the reverse complement.
AAAACATAATCACTCAGCCTGCACTCGGCCTTTAACTCCTGTCTATGTTTTATTCATGCAGGTTGGCAGAGATTCCCCAGTTCATATATGGGACACAGAAACATTAAAACCCATGTCTGTACTGAAGGGTTTCCACCAACTCGGAGTATGTGCCCTGGACTTTTCAGGTAACATCCACTGTTTTTCCTCTTTTTAAGGTGTAGTTTGTAAACCGTTCTAGACAAAAAAATAGACTCAAATATTCTGTCTTTAAAAGCTTTAAAAACACCTCATATCCAATATAAAAGAAAAAGTAAGTTTGTAAAACATTTCATTTCTGAAGCAGTACTGCAGTCTATTTCTGCTGTTTTAAAGACACGGTCGTTTGACAGCTTCAAGGTAGAACTCGTCTCACTGTCTTTAATTATACCCAGATAGAGGCACAGTACTGATCTTTGTGTCAGAGTCACTGAATCAGCTGCTGCAGATCAAACCGCCTTGGATGCTTTTATGTCGCTAATAAGGGCTAAATTTCACTGAAGCAAAGTGAGGAATGGCTCTCTCTTTGTGCTTAATGATTTTCTTTCCTCCGCAGCGGATGGCAAACGGCTGGCCTCAGTCGGCCTGGATGACAATCACACCATTGTACTGTGGGACTGGAGGAAGGGGGAGAAGCTCTCTGCCATGCGGTTGGTATAATGTAGCTGTATTACAGTGTTGACACTGCGGGCTGGCCTTGCAGCACGCAGCAGCTGCCGCTCCCACATCTGCAAAGCTTTGACAAAGCTCCCTGTTAATTCTACAGTTTAAATATGGACGTGTGTAGATGAGAATTAAATTGGAGCTGCTTTTTTTTGTTGAAAGCTAATTAAAATGAGATGAGGAAAGAAGGGGAATTACTTTCTCTAACAAGGTTGCTCTTCAGCAGGACTAAACCTCTTCCTTTGTCAGAATGGTTACAGTCAGAGTTTGCCCCAGGGCTTTGGAGGTAAATCCATAATTAAAGAGCATAACTTTAGGTTACCCAAAGGGCAATTTCAAGCTCCTTGGTGAGCCAGATTTAACTGTATAAGGAAACATGCACCTGAATCACATCTGAACTGTAAATTTCTTCAAAGTCTGATGTGCTTAAATAGAAAAGAATGTAGAACCCTTTTTTTCCAGCTGCTCCCTTCTGCAGTATGAGGCGTCGAGTGTAAAATAATACATTAAAAAATATCACACATTTTCACTACTTGTTTCATTTTCAAGAAAATGTTAGTGGAAAGTTTTTAGCTAAGATTTTATGGTCAGAAAGTTTGCTAAATAATGGAGATGTGTTAGCGACATTTTTTAACATTTTATTTTACACATGACCCATTACTCATACTGCAAGAGTTGCTACAGCCAGCAAATGCACATAAAGGATTGCGCCACACAAACCCATAGAAAGAGAAATAGAGATATAAAAGGCTAAGATGGAGACAGAAATGCCACAATTATAGTGTATAAATCAAATAGTACGAACCATGTAGATGATATAAAAGCTTTTTTATCTTTTAACACGAATGAATAACATCTATTGTGTGTTGTTGGATGTAGAAATGTACTGTTTTAATGGTTATTTTTGTGTATATGATGTGACGTTTGTCTTGTTTTCCAGGGGAAGCAAGGACAAGATATTTGTGGTCAAAATAAACCCCTACCTGCCTGACAAGCTCATCACTGCTGGTGTGAAACACATGAAGTTTTGGCATAAAGTCGGTGAGGCGCCTTCTTTTGTGCTTGCTGAATTAGACCCTAACAAGCAAAACTCTGGTTTAGTGATGACACATCTCGGTATGTCTGCTCCTCTCTCAGGCGGTGGTCTAATTGGACGCAAGGGAAACATGGGGAAGAATGAGACGATGATGTGTGCTGTGTACGGTTGGTCCGAGGAGATGGTGTTTTCAGGCACTTGCACGGGGGATATTTGCATCTGGAGAGACATGTTCCTGATGAAGACTGTCAAAGCTCATGACGGCCCTGTTTTCAGCATGCATGCTCTTGAAAAAGTACGTCTTCCAAATCTTCTCTGGCAAACAGCTTATTTCTCTATCGACTCTTGTTTGGTGTCGTTTGTTAGATTGGATGATAGAATTCTGAAGAAACTACATTTCAATTCATTAAGAAACAGGGACTTCAGTAGCATGCAAAAAAACAAACAACAAACACAGCTGTTTGGCTATGGAGGAGAAGATTTAACAAATTTTTCATGGGCCCAACCTTCATTCCTAACTCTGCTGTACTACCATCAAAAGCATTTTCTTTTTAAATGTGGCACCATTTAAGGGGAAATAAACAGGCTTTCTAATGGTATAAGATTTACTGCCACTGCCAAAAAGCATTGTTAACACAAAGACATGACCCACCAAACACAAATTTTCTTCCTTTTTGTGCTATGTTTAGTCCTTAAGTGTTTTTGACTAATTCTTTTTATATTAATGCATGACTCAGACTTGATTTTATTAGGCTCAGTCTGTATGTTTTTGAGATTGGCTTGCTATATTTAGCAGAAGTAGGGTGTTACATTTATTCTGACAGTGGCATGAGCAAACAGACTGGCATAATTACAGCTTTAGATGTGACAACATTACTTTTCCTGTAGGGATTTGTGACGGGTGGAAAGGATGGTATAGTAGCTCTCTGGGATGACACCTTTGAGAGATGCCTCAAGACCTACGCTATCAAAAGAGCAGTCCTAGCTCCAGGCTCCAAAGGTAAAACAGTCGCCCTGTTCTTCACGTATCTGTTCCATTTACATAACGCAACAATTTATTGCAAATTCATTTAAAACATGTATTTTGCTTTGCTCAAATTATGATTTTATAACTTATCAAATATGCAGGCTTGCTGTTAGAGGACAATCCCTCCATACGTGCCATTTCTCTCGGCCATGGCCACATCCTCGTGGGCACAAAGAACGGCGAAATCTTGGAGGTGGACAAGAGTGGCCCCATCACTCTCCTCGTCCAGGTGGGAGGAAGAAAATGTGTCGGACATCTAATAACACATCACAGTAGGCTCAGCCACTGCTTCACTTGTCAGGCAGGATACATTTGCTGGTACTTGGTCCTCTCTGAGCAGGATGAGCTGCAGGAAGAGACTTTAATTTGACAGCAGTAGCAGGTGTGAGACTCTGCCCTGAATTTCACACTTGCAGGAGCAGAACCCTTTTTCTTTGGTGGAGGGGTGTGTGTGTGTATTAATATATAGAGGGTATTTTACTGATGATTGCATGAAAAGTATTATGAAGTCTTGTAAGGTAATGCAAAAGTTTTGCGTGGGAACTCAAAAGGAAAAGAAATCCCTCCATGTCCCCTCCCAGGCTTCATAGTTCTAAGATTGGTTTATAGCCGACTGAGGAAAAACACTCCATAAGTACACTTAGCACAACTTGAAAACTGAACCCTATTAATAGTAAAAATGGCACAGTAAATAAAAGGTTATGAAAGGATGCATAATTCTGTACTAGCTCCAGATTACGGCAGCTGCCGTTTAACCTTTTAGCACCCTGTTTTCCTCCATCGCCTCGTTTAGCTTGACTTTACCAACTGCAAATTAAATATTTACGCTCGTGAATGTGTCTGCAGGGTCATATGGAGGGCGAAGTGTGGGGCCTGGCCACTCATCCTCATCTCCCTCTCTGTGCCACTGTCAGCGATGACAAAACCCTGCGCATATGGGACCTCTCACCCAGCCACTGCATGCTGGCTGTACGCAAACTCAGGAAAGGTTCGTCATAATTGAAACTCTAAAGGATGAGTGTGTTTCCTGGCAAGATAGTTCCAGGGCTTTAACAGATATTGTGCCCTCCACAGGCGGCCGCTGCTGCTGCTTCTCCCCGGATGGTAAAGCCTTAGCGGTGGGGCTGAATGATGGCAGTTTTCTCATCGTAAACGCAGACACCCTGGAGGACCTGGTGTCCTTCCACCACCGCAAGGACATCATCTCCGATATTCGATTCTCTCCAGGTCTGTGGTTCACCTCACAATTCTTTGAAAACACCTCTATGACGTAAATGGACCTCTTAAATCCCTCTACTTTTTAAAGCAACTGGGTTTACAGCATGTAGGTGAGGCTGTGCAGAATATAAGCAGGTATACATACGTTCCTCCTGCTGTGAGACGGGGAGATATTGCTTCAGGCCTGACCCAAATTAATAGGTTTCTTTAATAAGGCCAGACAGAGAAACAGCAAGAGAGGAATGAGAAACAGTGAGGGGTTGATAAAGTGAGAGCAAGAAACTAAACTCTGTTTTGTCTGGACAGTTAATCTTCAGAGCAAGGGATCCTGTTTCTCCATGGCTGCCTGGGAACACACATCTACAAGTTAAAGTCTCAGTACAGAAAGTGAGCTTTTAGTATTGTTAAAAGGATAGTTATGCTTGTCTCTATTTTTTTAAATCCACATTTCTGTTCAGTTTTAAATGCCAAAAAATCACATTAGCATATTAAATTATTTGTTGTTTTCTTTTTTTTTTACACTTAAAACCAAAATTTGCATAAAATTTGAAGTCAAAAAACATATATTTTTCTGCTGTCATGTTTAAGCAGCTAAAAATGTTGTTTAATTTCATCTAGATTTCATTGATGACCTTTCTAAATAAAAATCTAGTTCTGACATTGGCTGATAGGAGTTCAGTAAACTATGACAACCCTATTGGGCTAACTGTCAGTTTATCATCTCTTGTTGGCACAGGAACTGGGAAGTACCTCGCAGTAGCCTCAGGAGACAGTTTTGTGGACATTTACAATGTAATGAGCAGCAAACGGGTGGGAGTGTGTAAAGGATGCCTCAATTACATCACCCATCTGGATTGGGACAAAAGAGGTAAACTTGATTCTTTAGTGGTGTTATTTTTATTACTTTGTGGAAGAAACTATAAAATCCTAATTGCTCTCTGCCATATTGAATCCCACTGGGCTCTTTAATTCACAGGAAAACTCCTCCAAGTGAACACAACGGCCAAAGAGCAGTTTTTTTTCGAAGCTCCTCGTGGCAAAAGGCAGACCATCCCAGCTACAGAGGTAAGCAGGAAGAAAAGGCACAGGACCAGCCTTGGTTCTTGAGCCGCCGGCCCACATTTATCCCCTCGGGACCAGACGAGACTCATTGAAGGTCAATGAAGCATTAACACGGCCCACTTTTCACCAGCATCACTCTAATTTGGGCCGTGGAAGTGGGATAGTGTTTGTGATGGCTTTAATGCATCAAGACACTCAGGCACCTTGTGGAGACACACAGTAGAGGGGAGCGTTTACAAAATAGGTATCTGGAATGATAGATGCTGTTGGGTCGTGTCTCAGTGGAGAATAACATGTCCCTCTCTGGCATTAATCTTTCCCTCACATTCATTACACTGGTCTCCTGTGCGCTCCATCACACAAAGCTAATTGACCGTCTGAGGTTAGCTGATATTGTTCCTCTTTCGGCGAGTTTATTTTAAATGTATTAGGTTGTATAACGTTGTAGCTACTTTGGTCAAACCTTTAAAGAACATTATTTGTGGATTCATGCAAAATCGTAAAATGTGCTTAAAGTATGTGTTTTGAATGACTGTTACTGACACATTAACTTTTAGTTCAATATCTTTAAAATTGTGAGTTATAGCTATTTTTATGTTAGCTAACGTTGATTTTAGCTCCGCCTTCACCTTTTGGTGGCAGGTGATAATTAATTTTCACTTGCTGACTTGTTTCAGGTAGAGAAGATTGACTGGAGCACTTGGACGTGTGTCCTGGGGTCGTCTGTTGAAGGCGTTTGGCCTGTGATCACCGAGGTCACTGAGGTGACCTCTGCTTGCCTTAGTAATGACAGGAGGGTGCTAGCAACGGGAGATGACCTAGGGTACATCAAGCTCTTTAAATATCCAGTGAAGGTAGGGCTCAGTCTGTTATCAAGTAGAAGGTATTGTTAGAACATCTCCTAACTAAAAACAAAACATGCTTTGAGATTTATGTAAATGTTATGGTTATTTTTTGATAATGTCACAAATGGTATGTAAATGTTGTTCCTTTCCCTAAGGGAAAGTATGCAAAGTTCAGACGCTACGTGGCACATAGCACACATGTTACCAATGTGCGATGGACCCACGACGACAGCCTCTTGGTGACGGTGGGTGGGGGCGACACGTGCCTCATGATCTGGGCCCACGAGCCTGAGGGTTTCCGGGAATTCAGACTGTGCGACAGTGAAGAGTCGGATATTGAAAGCGAGGACGATGGAGGCAAGACATTATTGGCTGCTTAGGTTTTTAATGGTCATAAATAGATTTTTTTCTACATTAAAAATCACAATTCCTGTTCTTTACCAGGTTACGACAGCGACGTGACGAGGGAGAATGAGATCAACTACACCATTAAGGCCTTATCTACCAACATGCGACCAATGACGGGAGTGAAGCCCCACCTGCAGCTGAAGGAGCCCTCCATCGACGAAAGGTATTTATTATGGAGCTTTGCAACTGCTCAGACAAATGCTCTGAACCAAACCTGACTTTTATTTTCAAACTTTTCTTTCCATTTTATTTCTACTTCGTTGGAGTAACTCTGCCTTTTCTGCTTTCCTTCTTTCTTTTAATGGCTGTCCATCTCTGATTATCCTGCTCTTTTATTCCTCATGAAGACAAGGGGTGGTCAGGTAAGTTTTTGTAATAATTTATGAAGAATCTGCAACAAAGCTAAAGCTGTGGGCAAAAAAATATGTACACCTGTGAAAATTTAAGCAAAAATGGAAATTTGTAGCTTGCACGAGGTATATCAAATCAAATACTCACCATGCAGCTTTGAATTAAAAAGTAGTTAACTTTCATCTTCACAGTTTCACAAAAATATCAAGTATTCGTGACCTTGCATTGGTGAAAATGCTTTTTCTGTGTTTTATTTCTTACAAAACAGATTATCAGTATATCAGTATTTTGGATTTTTACTTTTTACTGCAATTCAATAATCAGCCCAAGCACTTCTGAATGAATTATATTTACTGTTTCTGGTTAGTGACTCAGATACAGGCGTGCTTCCAAATGAACTAAGTTTTAATTCCCATCTCAACCTAGAAGAAGTACTAAGACTACATAAATGTCATTACAGATTTTAAGTTGACCCTGTTACATGTTTCAGTATTATAATACATCTAAAATGTTTTCCTGACTTTTGTTTTTTTTGGACTGATTGATTTTTTTTTAAACGCTTATTTCCATTCAAGCATCCACACAGCTTCTTCTGTGCGGCAGTTGTCATGGAAATGGACTCTGGTTGTCATGGTTACTCAGAGGCACTGACTTGTGTTTTACTGTATGTCCTCAGCGGCTGAGGCGTGGGGTTAAACTGTGTCCGGCGGGCAGCAGTGACTGCTATGAGAGCAAACAATTTTTCTAATTCTTGTTTTTTTTGTGTGTGTCTCTTGTTGCTGCCATCAAGAGGGTCGAGGTAACCACCTTCTGCTGTTATTATGCATTTAAATATTATTTGAAAGTTTGTTTGCGTGCATCTTTCAGATTAATAAATCATCAAGTCTGACTATGCATGAAAATATTCGATGATGACAAATGAATTAATATTTAACTGCATCTTTTATAGTCCTTAAATAATGTTTTATTATGTGGACATACAGTGTAATGATCCATCTTCATCATGATCTGCATCATTACCAGCAGCTCTCTCATCCCAGCTGTCTGTTTCAGGCCTCCTGTCAGCAGAGCGCTGCCGCAACCAGAAAAGCTGCAGACCAACAATGTTGGCAAGAAAAAGAGACCTATTGAGGTAACTCATGCAGAGACACACAGTGACTTTTGTATAAGTAGACGAAGGCTTATCTCTGTCAGAAAAGACCCAGACAACCTTTCTGGGAGCTGTGATGATGCTGTAATTGAATAATGACTCAGGGCGTCTGTGTTGTCATGGAGTTAACCTTTCTGACTCTCACGCCATCGTCTCCTGACTCTCCCACAGGACCTGGTTCTGGAGCTGGTGTTCGGTTACCGTGGCAATGACTGCCGCAACAATGTGCACTACCTGAACGAGGGGGCAGATGTCATCTACCACACGGCTTCAGTCAGCATCGTTCTCAACCTGACGACATGTGAGCAGACAGAAGACTTTTGACACAATTAGTGAAATATTCTTCAGTAAATGAAACCCAGACTGTTTTTAATTTTTGTGGTTTTTTAAAATTGTTTTATTTACAGCCTGCCAAAGTTTCTACACCGAACACAGTGACGATATATTGTGCCTGACAATCAATCAACACCCTAAATTCCCCAATGTGGTGGCAACTGGCCAAGTAGGTATGTTTGTGAGAAGTTTAACCTCTTGTGTGTTGTGAAAGAAAGAACATAGTGAGTTTGGACATTTCATTTCTGAAAACGTGCACCACTGATTCTCAAACAACTCTTTTAAAAAGTGATATAATATTGTGTTGTTCTGCCAATTAACCTGACTTTGTTGTTTTACAGGTGATGCTGGTGACATGTCAGGTAAGTCATGCTTAAAGTAAGTCAGTGAAATATGTTTGATTACTGCCATCTAATGGCCAGTTTTGTTTGTTGTTTTATACAAGAAACGTATGATCAAATGACTAACTGCACAACCTGCAGCATGCCAGATTTTACCTCAAATCACCAGAGTTACAGACATTTTTGTGTTGAAGATCAATTAGCTGTGGTGGCCATCTTCAATCGAGTTGTAGAAATACAGCCAATGTCAACTTTCAAAAAGTTTTTTTTTCCATCCAACTGGTATCATCATTTTGTCTTTAGGGGCAGAGGATAAACAACGGAATGAGCATTTTGCTATATTTCAAGAAAATATTTTGTTTGTCATGGAAAGTACTATTTTAACTAATGTGTTATATTTCTTTGTTCCGGCCTTCAGCCACATCGCCGTCCATCCACGTGTGGGACGCTATGACCAAACAGACGCTGTCGGTGCTGCGCTGTTTCCACTCCGGTGGGGTTTGCTCAGTCAGCTTCAGTGCCACAGGAAGACTCCTACTATCTGTGGGTCTGGACCCTGAACACACCATCACCATATGGAAGTGGCAAGAGGGTATCGTGAAAGAAAATAGCCTTCTTATTATTATTTATTGATGGAGTTGTAACTAAGATATAAAGCATCTTCTTCACTCTGCGTTTTTTTTATTTTAGGTGCCAAAGTGGCCAGCCGGATAGGTCACACCCAGAGGATCTTTGTGGCAGAGTTTCGGCCTGACTCGGACACACATTTTGTGTCTGTGGGCATCAAACATGTTCGTTTCTGGACGTTAGCGGGTCGAGCTTTGCTCAGCAAGAAAGGTGTGCTGAGTTCCCTGGAGGACGCCCGGATGCAGACAATGCTCTCTGTAGCATTTGGAGCTGTAAGTGAATCTCACCATTCTGGTTTAAAATGTTTATTTTTGCTTTTCTTGTTGTTTTGTGTAACAGGAAAAAAAAATAACTTTACATGCTGCATTTTCCCTCTTGTGTTAAACAGTCTGCTTAAATGTGCGGTGAACTGTTTGTGCATTGCTTGCTCTGCTCTCTTAGGCCACTAGATTAGTGCAGATTTGTTTTCTTTTCAGAATAACTTGACATTTACAGGTACCATAAGTGGGGATGTGTGTGTATGGAAGGAACACATTCTGGTAAGAATAGTGGCCAAAGCTCACACGGGCCCTGTGTTCACTATGTACACCACACTGAGAGATGGCCTCATCGTCACAGGAGGCAAAGAAAGACCGTAAGTGCTTCTCAAAATCTGTGAGATTAAATTTGCTTTTTAACGAGCCAACAAATGCAGCTGCTTGTGTTTTGGTACAGGTCAAAGGAAGGAGGTGCTCTGAAGCTCTGGGACCAGGAACTGAAACGTTGCCGAGCTTTTCGATTAGAAACCGGACAGGTCATAGACTGCGTTCGGTCAGTGTGCAGAGGGAAGGTAAATTCCTGTCGAGCGAAATAAAACATCTCGTTATCTTGACTTCGTTATTAATGTTTTGACATGTTTTTGGCCCTCAATAGGGTAAGATTCTCGTGGGAACCAGGAACGCAGAGATCATTGAAGTGGGGGAGAAGAATGCAGCATGCAACATCTTGGTGAACGGACACATGGATGGTCCTATATGGGGTCTAGGCACTCATCCCTCCAGGGATGTTTTCCTTTCTGCTGCAGAGGACGGCACGGTCCGTCTGTGGGACATCCCCGAAAAGGTCAGACTCTCAGCTCATTTCATCATTTTGCTAACTGGCAATTTCCGAGCTGATGGTGTTCTTGTGCTGCCTTGTGGGAAAACAGAAGATGCTAAATAAAGTGAACCTGGGCCACCCGGCACACACCATTAACTACAGTCCTGAGGGAGACATGGTGGCCATTGGCATGAAGAACGGAGAGTTCATTATATTGTTAGTTGTCTCGCTCAAAATCTGGGGGAAAAAGAGAGACCGGCGCTCCCCTATACAAGATATTAGGTAATGATGGATTGTGGTTGAGTAACAAAGTAAGTGTGCCATTTTAAAGTCACATCGTTGTTACAGATTCAGTCCAAACTCTCGCTACCTGGCCGTCGGCTCTACTGAGTGCGCAGTGGACTTCTACGACCTGACGCTCGGCCCGCAGCTGAACCGCATCAACTGCTGCAGAGACATCCCCAGCTTCGTCATGCAGATGGATTTTTCTGCTGACAGCTCCTACATCCAGGTACAGACTTCGCTCCCGGCTTGGCAGTGAGAGATCACGTTTCGCACACTGTCTGGTTGTTGGAGCTCTGACTCTCACTGCCTTGAAACAGATATCCACAGGTGCTTATAAACGACTCGTGTACGAAGTGCCATCTGGGAAGCAGATCACCGAACAGTCTCAAATTGACTGCATCACCTGGGCCACCTGGACCAGGCAAGAAATCCAACCAGTTACACTGACGTAGACAAATTTTCATGTGTGTTTAAAAACTGAATTTGTCGTTTCTGTTTGCGTGTTCAGTGTTCTTGGTGATGAAGTCATTGGGATCTGGTCCCGTAACGCTGATAAAACTGACGTCACCTGTGCCTGCGTGTCCCACTCGGGCCTTAACATTGTCACGGGAGATGATTTTGGAATGGTAAAGCTGTTTGACTTTCCCTGTCCGGAGAAGTTTGTAAGTATAGTTTTGCATTATCTTTTACCACTTTTATATGACAATGATAGATATGTTTAAGTCGTTCAACCATAGCTTCTTATATACACTGCTGAAAACAAATTAAAGAAACACTTTATAATCAGAGTATAATATCAAATTGGGTAAACCTCTGGAATATTGAGCTGGTCAGGTATGTAGCAGAGGGTGTTGTTAATCAGTCTCAGGTGTTTGGGTGAAATTTACAACCAGTGCACTAAAGGGGCAACACTGAGACCACCCCAAAAACAGAAATAGTTGTGCGGTTGGAGGCCATAGACATTTTTTCCCCTCCTCATCTTTTTGACTTGTTTTCAGTAGTTTTGCATTTGACCAGGGTCAGTGTCATGAGGTGATACCTGCAGAGGTTTTACGGGCAGTCCAAATCCACCCAGATGGCCCATCAATTTGTGCCATTGTCAGGTTTGCTGTGTCTCCCAGCACAATTTCAAGACCACGGAGGAGATTCCAGGAGACAGACAGTTACTCTGTGAGAGCTGGGCAGGGCTGTCGGGGGTCCTTAACCCATCAGCAGGACTGGTATCTGCTCTTTGATGCAAGGAGGAACAGGATGAGTACTGCCAGAGCCCTACAAAGTGACCTCCTGCGAGCCACTACTGTGAACATCTGACCAAACTATTAGAAACAGACTTCATGAGGCTGGCATGAGGGCTCTGCATCTTATAGTGGGTCCTGTGCCTGGCACCATGGAGCTCGACTGGCATTTTTCAGAGAACACCAAGTTTGGCAGATTTGCCACTGGCACCCTGTGCTATTGACGGTTGAGAGTAGGTACACACTGAGCACATGCGACAGACGTGACAGAGTCTAGAGACGCCATGGTGAACATTCTACTGCCTGCAACATCCTCCAACATGACCAGTTTGGCAGTGGGTCGCTAATCGTGTGAGGAGGCATTTTTATGGAGGGCTGCACAGCCCTCTATGTGCCATCCAAAGATACTCTGACTGCGATGAGATCTTTAGACCCATTGTGGGACCATATGCTGGTGTAGTGAGTCCTGGGTCATCATCAGGAGCACACCCAGACATTGCAGGGTAGTCATACAGGCATGTGGAGGCCACTACTGAGTCTCATTATAACGTGACCTGAGGAATTTTCACTAAAGTTGTAATGTAATTTTCCTTTTATATTTTGAGTATGAATTCAAAACCAGGGCGGCACGGTGGCTCAGTTGGTAGAGTTGTTGCCTCCCAGCAAGAAGGTCACCGGATCGAATCTCGGCCGGCGACATTTCTGTGTAGAGCTTGCATGTTCTCTCCGTGCATGTGTGGGTTTTCTCCCACAGACCAAAAACAGGACGGTTAGACTAATTAGTTACTCTAAATTGTCCCCAGGTGTGAGTGAGTGAGTGAATGATTGTTTGTCTCTATGTGTCCCTGTAATGAACTTGCGACCTGTCCAGGGTGTACCCTGCCCCTCGCACTGTGACTGCTGGATATGGGCATCAATGCCCCCCATGACACTGAAAGGAAAAAGCGGGTTAAAATAGTAGATGGATGGAATTCAAAACCAGACCTCCATGGGACATTAATTTTGATTTACAGTAAACATTTTTATGTTATTTTGTTCTCAACACATTTCACTGTGTAATGAATAAAAAATGTCAACAGGAATATTTCATTCATTGAGAACCATCATGTATCACTCTAGTGTACCCTTTTTTTTTTTAGCAGAGTATTTGTTTTAATCATGTCTGAATTATTACAGAAATATAAAAATTGATTACAGAGGAACTGATTTTCTGTGCTGTAAAAAAGTGACTCCGCCTTGAATCTGCTGACCAGAGGTTTTAATATGAGCTGCATTAAATAAAGCTTTGTATCTGAGCTGATTCAGGCCCTGCAGTAAGGAGGAGTCTTCAACTGAGAAGGTTATGCTTATGTAGTCAGTTACCATGGTAACTGACTCAAAGTTCAGGTTGATGTTTTTTCTGTAACAGAAGATCCATCTGATTTCTATAACACAGAATATAGTAGTTATATTAGTTTATCAGTTCAAGGATAAGATTATTTTGAAAAGGTGCATCAGCAATGTCCTTTTTATATACTCTTCTGTATACACTTTTTGAAATCAAAAAATATTTGAATATTTTGTTTTACTTTAACAATTATTATATCAAAACATTCAGCTCAAGCCATAATAGTTTACTATGACTTTTGTTTTTGTAATATTTATATTTTATTTAGTTCTTTAAATTTGTTTCAAAGAATATTTACTAAAAATGCACAATATTATTTCATCAATTCTTTCAAAACGTTATTCTTTTAGAAATCTGATTCAGCTTACTTACTCTGGTTTTGTCTTCTCATGCTGCATTTAGCTTGTGGCTACTGTTCTACCACATTTAGCTGTTCACCATTTAGCTAAGGTTTTGAAAGGTTAAGCTTTTAGCTACTATTTTGCAAATTTGAACTTTAAGTAAGTGTTTTCTACCCTTAGCATTTAAGTACAGTTCCAGTTTAGCTAAATTTTGATTGTATCTACTGTTCTGCCACATTGAGCTGTTAACTATTTTTTTTAATCTTTTACCTGCAGTTTTGTTGGTTTCAGCTTCTGTTTTATTTGTTTTAACTTTAAAATTTCATCAGTATTAATCAGCATTCACACTGGACATTAGTAAAAAATCTGCTTGTTGTTTTCTTTATAACTGTACAACTGTTCCCTCAGATTGAAGCTTAAATAAAGAGACTGATCTGTTTTTAGGCCAAACATAAACGCTTCCTGGGCCATTCTGCTCATTTGATGAACATTCGCTTCACAAACGGAGATCACTTTGTTGTCAGCGCCGGAGGGGACGACAGAAGGTACGAACGAGGCTTCAAACTTTACAAACGATACGACACCGTCGCACTAATTTATGCCTCCCTCTTGTGTCACCTTCCCAGCCTCTTTGTGTGGAGGTGCGTCCACACCCCACATTAAAAACCCTTGACCCGGACCACCACCCTGCCTCAAGGGAGCGTCTCCTGACAGGGCTCCACGGAGGAAAAAGGAGGAGCAAAGACCTGGCAGCTTGACAATGAGTTAAAGTGGTGATTACTGCCTCAAACCTTGGTGCATGCATATGGGCAAAACTCATTTACATTCTCAGTCCTGTTTTTAAAAACAGGCGATACTCTCATCTGTTATGTTAGAGAAAAAAAATGAACCTAATAAGTGCATATCATTAAGCGAAAAATTATTTATTTAAATGAGCTTATCTGTGTACGTTTTGCCACTGGGCAGGCCTAAATGTTACTGACAATGCCATCTTTTTTTTTTAGAACATGTAGCAAACTGAATTAGCCTTAATCCAAGTGTCTGTGAGGGTTCTTTTTGTATCATTTGTTCTACCTTTTGGATCACTGTGGTCATTTTTTTTTTTTTTTTACTGTTAATTCCAAATCCTGTGGCCTTCCTCCTGAATGTAACATCCACTGTTATGTTCTGGATGTCAGCATGCCAAAGCATACTATGCACTGTACACCTGACCTGGTCACTGTGTTGCCACCCTCCCTCCCCTCCCGCTGGTTCCATTTATGAGTTCCGTGGTTGTGTTGTTGACTGGTTAACCTCAAACCTCCCTTCATGCATATTTAAAGGATTTGTTTGTGGGTAACAAGTGTGCATGGCTTCCTGGAAGACAATCTGTTCAAAACCAAATTCCTCAAAAAAGGATGAATAAAAGAAAAAAGGAAAACAAAAAAAAAACATCTGTATATTGATCTTTCAATGCACTGTTGCAATTCTTTGGGTCACTTTTTTCTGTGTGCTGCTATATAACTGTTGCATTTTCATAGTTATGAACAGTGTGACCTTTCTCAATAGTAAAAGTAATGTTTTGTGTGGAAAAAATATATTGCAAAAAGGAATGTTTAACAGAGTAACATAAAAAAGTGCAAAACGTTTTACGGTACTTGTATTTAAAACTAACTACTAAACAAATGTTGCTGCATATTTTGATTTACATTTTATCAGTGTACATATCATTTGTAGATATTCTTTTTGTATATTTTTGTGAAGTGTTTCTTAAACCACTTTAATAAAAAAGTTATAAGTATTAGAAGTTTGACTTGCTTGTGTTATTGTCCTAATAAATAATTACTACTGCTAATGCTAGTTCTACTAATGCAATAAAGGGTTTTGCTACTTTTAGCCTTTAGCTACTTTTAGCTTTTAGTTAGCATTTTATAACAAAGCTAATATTTTTCCTTGTTTTATATGGCATCTTGCTACTTTGAGCTAGCATTCTAATACATGAGCTAATGTTTTTGTTAGCTTTTGCAAGCGTCTTGCTACTTTTAGTATCTTTAACTAGCCTTTTCTGCTTTTAGCTTTCAATTTAGTTTAAGCTTCAACAGTTTTCAGCACTTATGCAGCATTCACTTTGCTATAAATATTAAATTTCTCTTGTTTGAATGAATGACATCCTGAAACATAAATTCAAGTTCTTTGTTTTGTTAGTTTATATTATTAATGTGACTTGTGAACAAAAGACTGAAAGAACAGCATGGATGATCTTAATCTATCTTTAATATTTCCAGATGAAGCAGAATAACTTTAAAAAATTGTAATCATGCTACAGTTTTAGCTTATTTACATGTAAATAAAACACTGTGCTCAAACATTTCAGCTGAGTCTTTGTTGCTTTGGAACAAATCAAAGTTCAGCTGATTATTGGAAACACTGAGTAATGAATGGCGTATTAAGATAGCACACAGATGAATCAACACATTTGTTGAATATTCACTTCAATCTGTTTTCACTCACCAAAAATGCTGTTTGACAATTCCTCAACTGGTTCAGTGTCAGTTCATAATTCTAACTTCTACAATCATCCGAGTCACCAGTTAATGCAGGGGTGTGTAATTCTGCATGTTTCACTTAGTTCCTTGCTCCAACACATCTGATTCAGTGACTGAATTACCTCTTCAAGTTCTGCAAAAACCTGTTCATCACCCATTTGTTTAAATCAGGTGCGTTGGCGCAGACAAACTTCTGAAACATGCAGGATAGTGGCCCGAAGAACCAGAATTGGACCCCCCCTGGGTTATTGGATAAATTTAAGAATTTGGTGGAAATCTGAATAACATCTGTCTTGAATAACCTCCGTTGTGCTTTTCTAAAACATTTTTACAATTCAAGATGCATCACTCTAATTATGGCACATTAACACACAATAAAAATGTACAGACAGCTGTCCAGAAGAATTCAACAAATCACATTATTCAAAACAAAAAAAAACATTCATCTGTCTTGTTTTAGAAAATCAACAGCAACAACATTTGTATCAAATGAGGTTTGATTACTAGTTCCAGAGCTGCAGCTGAAGGTTGGGTTCTGGTGACAATGTAATATAATTTTCAATTTTAAGTTTATTTACATGAAGAAAAACATTCTGACAAAACTCTTATCTGTAGAGGGACTTCAGAGGTTTTGGTGGCAGTGAAGCTTTTTATTTGACAAACTAAAACATGGTGTGCTGATGGTGTTTGTTGTTTATAATTAAAGCTAATATATTCATTACTGTACTGCAAATAATCTCTTACATTTATGACACTTTAAATAATTTTGACATCTCTAAGTGAAGTAATGTGTTATTAATCAAAAACATACTAATATATGAATGACCAGATGCTGTTGCTTTAACATAGCAAAGACCTGTCTATCTTCTTGGTGAAAATGACAAGCATTTCTAAAAATATGATAAGTATTTGCATTAAAGCATCTCATTTGCTGATGAATCAAAGTATGGGTCATAGTTTTACAGAAAAAGAGCTTCCACAGGAGCAGCCATGATCAGCCTGCGGGTTCTTCAGCACTTGGAAAGTGGAGCGGATCAGCTCCTGACTGTAGTCCACAGTGGCTCCTTTCACAAACTCCAGACTGTCCTGGTCCACGATAACGCCCACTCCTCCCTCCTCAAACACTCTAAAAAGAAAAGAGCAGATTCAGGGGTGGACTAGTACACAGTAAGGACACACCACCATCAGTGGAAAACAATCATTTGAGTGCTGCGTTTGTGCACAGTTTACCTGTCGTCCTCGTTTCTGTTACGATCAACAGAAAACTTGTACTGGAACCCGGAGCAGCCTCCTCCCTCCACCTGTATTCTCAAGTACTCGCCTTTCTCCATGATTTCTGACAGTCTCTGGATGAACATTACAGATGAAGCATTTACACATTTACCAACATATTATGACAAAATCATAATAATACAGTGCTTTCGTGGGGATTGTTCTTATGGAATTTTTAGACTATTATAAATCTTTGTTGACAAATACAATTTCATTCATTAATGTTCATAATCCTTCAACACACCAGCAGATAAAAGACCTTATCAGAATTAAAATCTATCTGTTAAACTGATTATAGACAATAAATTAAAAGACACCCTGAATAGTCAATTTAATTGGCCAGAAAACTTTTTAGTTGTTTTTGAAGATTTCGTAATAACTATAATAATTCTAATTATATAAGAATAGCTCCAGCAGTCCCAATAATTCATAGTATTTGCTCACCTTCAAACATGACTCTGTCAGGTGTATTTTGTTTTCCTCAGATGGACTCGTACCACCGGGCTTCTCCTGGACCGAGGCGCTGCTGAAGCACCGAAGCCCCGCTGTGTAAAGGGCTCGGGTGTTTTGAGGAAGGCGGTGATACTGTTCAGTCACATTGTGCTTCTTCAGATGAGTAAATGTCCTAAGAAATATGACATTGTTCTAATGAGAACCAGAACCAATGTGACGAAATTAGCACCTGAGCTACAGTGTTAGCCTAGTGTTACAGCGAAAGGTAAAAAAGATCTACACACGTTATTTTTGTTAAAACTGTTCTGTTAAAAACGTAATCGTGTAAAGAATGTTAGGATAATAAACATTACCTCGAAATTAATATTTTTGACCAAGACGCCGTTATCAAGGCTCCTTTAAACGCTGACATCTTGACAAACAAATTAACTTCAACCCGCCCTTTCAGCCCCCAAATTACACGCTGATTGGTTAATATGCCCGTTTTTTTAAAAGATACGCCTGTTTTTAAGAACACCGCAATTTCATTCGTTAAAACGTTTGTCAATTTAGAAACACTTGAGTTTTACCCGCCCCCGCTTTACGTGAAGGTGCGTTTAAATGTCTCACGTTTTCCTCCTGGATTTATAACACTCATTGTGGGAAAGTTTTGTGCGAAAAAAAGTTTTTATACAATTTTTAAACAATCAATATAATATAGATTGAAAATTTCAGTTAGAACATCTTGAACAGGATGAATAGGTTACAACAACAACCCGAAGAATGGGGATTTTTGTTATTTTTCAAATTATCTAAATGCGTGGTGACCGTTTAAAGAAATTGAAAATAACTGCAAAAGGCAGTCAATGTGACTACATGAATTTTATTTGCCACAAAGTGCATTTGATTACAATATTACTTAGGGTATTTTTACTCTTTGCAGAAGAAAAGCAAATTGAAGATCACAGGTCGATCCAGTAGGTAGCAGTGAGGAAACAAATTGCTGATTCTCTGTTTTAAAAACACGAAGGAGACGAAGCGGAAGTAGCGGGGCGTGGCTTAGATCGCGTGACGATGATGAGTTATTTATCTTCGGCGTAGGAAGGAAGGAAGAAATCTCGAAGAAGGTACATCTTGCTTCTTTGGACTTTTACACTTCTGAGTGCTTCAGTAAATGTAAAGTAGTCATCGTGTTTGTGTTGCCAATTGTTGAAAGTGTAGTCGTGCTAACTTGAGGCGGAGTGAGTGCGACACTTTTTTATTTTGCAACATTTGCTTCTGAATTCTCTGCCGAAACTTGAAATTGATTTTTTTAAACCCGCTTTCTTTTTTGTTTTAGAATAACACACACTCAGAAACATGGACACCCGGATCGGTATCGTTGTTTTGTTCTGCTTGATGGGACTCACGTGTGCGGAACAAGTGAAATTTGTTGACTGTGGTAAGTTTATATATTCAGTTTACACCCCTAATTGTTCTTAAGTTGCTTTAAAAACGCTTTTTTCAAAATATAGGGATAAAAGTTCTAATTATGTGTTTTCAAATAATATTTTTCATGTGTTTTAACAGACGTTCAAATGAAAATTAAGAGCGAAGTCACGTGACTCAATCGCACTACATTAATTTAAGCTAATCTCTTTTTTTGTCTGTTTCGTGCTTTCATCAGGCCTCATTGATCAGAAATGATTTTCTGCCAATAAGATGCAATGAGATGATGCTTATCGTGGTAGTTAATGATTAGTAGATCAATTGCTTCTGCACAGTTTTGAAACATTATTGATCTGAGGTTTGATTTAATTACTATAAAAGTGGCCTAACTAAATGTCATTACCCACACTATGAATGTGCACATTTGTAAAATCTTACATGTTTTCCAGGTTCTGTCTCTGGCAAAGTGATACAAGTGGACATTAACCCTTGTCCCTCTCAGCCGTGCCAGCTTCGGAGAGGAGATTCCTACACCGTCAACGTGACTTTCAGCAGCGGTGAGTTGGGTTTTATCTGTTGTTGTTGTTTTTTTTTTTAATAAAGGTTTTCTAACCAACTGCTCAACACAGAAGTACCAGTCGCTTTCCGTTCCCCATCATTTCTCTTGTGTTCCGTCTTTCAGTGGTGGATAGCTCAAAGAGCACAGCTGTTGTTCACGGTATTGTCGCTGCCATCCCAATCCCGTTTCCCATTCCTGTGGAAGATGGCTGCAAGTCAGGAATCCAGTGTCCCATCCAGAAACAGCAGATGTATCACTATGTGGCCACACTACCGGTGAAGTCCGAGTATCCCGCAGTAAGTGGTTCTACGGTTGGGTCCACATGAATAAATCTGACTGGATGGTATTAGGTTTGTATACTGATAATTTATGCTTTTAATGACTTAAAAAAAGACACCAGCTGTGATTTAAGTGTCATAGCATTGTATGTTCCCACAGTTGGTATCAAAGTATCTGTACGATCATTAGTGAGGGCTGTTTTGTGGTCTGTCAGTTTCTGCTTTTTAGAGCAGATGTGTGACAAATGGAGTGTACTTTTGTCCTTATTTTTCTGTCCTGTGAAATGATGCAGTGCTCACCCACTCTTGTTTGCTCTTCTAGATAAAGCTGGTTGTGGAGTGGGAACTGCGAGATGAAGTGACAAAGGACCTTTTCTGCATCAAATTCCCAGTTCAGATTGTTTAATTTTGAGCCTAAAATGACAACAAAAAACTTCCCCATTTCTCTTGAGGTATTCACATTTTGAGTAAAAAAAACAACTAAATATTGCGAATGAATCTAGTAAGATGTTTTTTTTATTATTAATTTTATTGATTTCTTTCTTTCTTTCATTTTCTTTCCCTCGTTTTTGTGAATCTGCTGCACAAGCATCTTAAAGGCTACTTGATTTTTTTCTTTTTTTGTGCGTGCGTTAACTGCTTAATGATGAATTTTAGAAGTTACGTTAATGATTGTCTAAATAACTCTGAACTGCATTCCATTACAATGTAATTCTTACTGGCTGCTGTGTAGTCTGGAAGGGATACATACCATCATTTTTGTCTTTACTAAATCCTTTCTAATGTTTGCCAGAGAACCTTGTATTATTCTGTGGAATTGGATACTTTAAAGACTGAACAAAACTTCTAATAAAATCTAGCTTGTATCAAAGTAATATTTTTGTCTGCTCGTCATTTAAATGCGTGGCTGAATATTTACAGACTGTCATTGGTCAGACACTATTTGAAACCGCATGCCTTAAATGGTCTCTATAAACATGTCATGTTAAAATATCACCAGGTACAGTTTACCAGGTCTCAATTAGCACATGGTACTAGTTAAAAACCTCCGAAAGAGGAGGGTGATTTTTGATAAACCTTCAATATCTTTCCTCAGAAAGTTGTTCATGTCTTTTGAACAGAGGAGCATTTTTTGAAAAAGATTTAGTAATGGCAGTTTGAACTTTGCTTATAATCCAAAGGGGGAGCCGGCAGAAAAAGTTTAAGGACCACCGAGTGAACAGATCCAAGCACCTTTACTCTGAAACTTCTTTGTTGTTTGTTTAGGAAAGGTGAATTGCCATTAATCAAATGGTTATTTTATTTCAAATTTCCTTACATACGTCTGTTTTTTTCTGAAGAAATTTAGTTAATAGATTCCACATGAAAGTTTTTGATTTGTTTTGTTGGTCAAATCAATCCGCATTTGTGGGTTCCGCCCGTGAAAAACTTTCCAAATCTTTGCTAATTCGAAACGGCTTTCTCTGATGTGCTAGAATGACGATTCACACAAAGCACCCCCACCTTGGTTCAGAAACCACCAGATATTCAGTCATGAATCTGCTGTTGCTCAGCCTGTTCTGCTGGTTAGACAGAAAGGAAGAATTTTTTAAACTGGGCCCACAAGTTGTTTTTTATGACAACTCCTCAAATAGTTAGGAGGGTTTAGCATCACAAATAAAACTTTGTAGTTCAATTATTCCAAGAACCATGCTGCTGCACAACTAACAGAGGTTAGCAGGCTTACTGCAGCACCGATAAATCCTGCTTTATTTTGAAGATTTGTGCAATAAGGTCCATTTTGTTGGAAGCTGTGAGATATCTGCAAATAAACCCTCTTCAAACACAACTTTAAAGTTTGCTTGAGTGCAGTGGAGCACTGAATCAAACTGTAAAATGCAATTGTAAGTTAACAAATACATTTTCAATTCAACCTTGAACGTTATGCTGTTCTACATCTCTAACCCTCATGTGATGCAAACTGTCAAACTTCCTTTTATTGTTTGTTAGCCAAAGGTGACAAATGAGGAAGGAAAAGATGATGGAAGGAGTTTAGAGTTCAAAACACAAAGAATAACAACCAGGTTACACGTGAGGACAAATGTTTAAAGGAATCTCAAAAATCACTAAAGTTTAACAATTCGATTGCATTTTTACAAGAACCAAATAAAATGAATAAAAGCTACAGATTACTAAACATTTATTTTTTACTTTTCCACTAAAAATACAAGCTTAAAGATAAAAGGTAGTGCAGGATTTAACAAAAACATGTTTTATCTACATTAGCAAGATGAGCTGAACTAAAACACAACCACTTCATCTTAGTAAATATTAAGTCAAGTTTACTGAATTAATTTGAGTATTTTTTTCTTATACAAGTCAGTCATTAAGGCAATAGTCACAATAAAATAATAGAGTCAGCTGCTGAGGAAAAAGTAGTTGGGAAAATCTGAGACAAAAAGTTTTAGTGAGAGAAGGAAACAGAAGCATAACTTATTGCTTCGTTTCCATCATTTTAAGTGGAAAAACTAAAGAAGAACCCATAAACAAAACGGGATGAAAGCTTTTCCTACAATAAAGTAAACAACACAATATGGTAACAGATCCCATAATGCAATTCTGAAGCTAAATCTAAGAAACACAAAGTCATTTATTGGATGAAACTAAGAGCGAAGAAGGGTTAACGGGGCAGCAGAGCTATAACTAGTAGCATCAAGGCATTACATTAACAGGCTTCAGTAAAGACTTGGTTATTGGTGGCCTTAAATCTAAATACATCTTGGTCGACTTCACTGTCCGCTCTGCTTCAGCTTTTCCAGCCGCTGCAGCAGAGCGTTCCCAAATGCTTCTCTGTAACCCGGACTGAGCTTGTCCAGGAGGGAGTAAACAGTCTCGTGATACTGGGCACTCAGGTTCTCGTCCACTTGATCAAAGACATAGCCCACCACCTGTTTAAGGAGAAATGTATTATTAAAATAAAAAGAAAGAACTAATTAATAAAAACAGCATCTTCCTCCTACCCTGAGCCCGGCCTCCGTGAGCTCCAGGCAGTAACGATTCCCCTCCCTGGTCTCCACGTTTATGTAAGCCACATTGGGTGCGTTGCTGAGGTTTTGAGACACGTGCATTTCGACCACGGCGAAGAGGACATCGTTGACCACCGCTTCTGCTTCCAATCTCATGTCCTTAACGTCGCAGAGCTCAACAGAGTCTTCATCAAATGTGTAACTGATGGACTCCTCAGGCTGGCAGTCTACCTCCATCCCCTGCAAACACACAGCTGCATTTATTGACATGAATATCCTTACTAATAACAAGATGAGTGCGATTGTAGTGCTCTTTATTGTCATGGCAACAAGATACATTTAGCAAGTGACTGGATCATATCTACAGCAACGTGTTAAGTAAACCAAGCAGAGAAACACTGATCTATTTTAACCTCTCATGGAACATGTGTGGTTTTGGTTCTGACATGATACTGTGTCACATTTGTCACAAACTGAAGTGAAACCTCAGCATGTGACTCTTCTGTCAGTTCTTTTTTTAAAGTAAAATGTAGACTATCTTAAGTTGTCAACGTGTATTATACAATACAAGTGAGTTAAAGGTCGAGCCAGTTTTGTAGGAATGAATGTCACACAACTGTCATTTCCAGTTTTTAAACATACCAGTACTTCATTCTTACATTCTTGGTTGTTTTAGTCACACTCCAAAACTGCACTTATTTACTGTAAACCAAATGATACTCAGATATACTTCTAGTAAATCCCAACGTCTTCTCAACACTCTACAGTCACTGAACAAGTTAATACCTGTAACGCTCCATTTATGCCAGAGCGCCGTTTATTTCATGTGTCTGTGTGAGTCAGCTGTTGTGTATTTCCTAACTTCTTGCTTTGTCATCATTCATTTGAGTTGACTGAAAGCCTGCGTAGGCTAACAGTCAGAAATCATCCTCTCCACAGTGACTCAACCACTTTTAGAGGAGGGTAATGATAATATTAATAAAAAATAAAATAAACATATTTCTGTACTTTGTGGCTGCAGATAAAATTGGTTTCAGGAAAGACCTATAAAAACATCTTGTGATTCTTTTTTATTGTTCAGTCAAACATCATATAAAAAACATCCTTATACGGGCACTTAAAATGCATTTAAGTGCTCGTATACACAACCTCATCATTAAGAATTTTATTGTACATAAAACAGGAGAAAGACATTATCAAACACACAGTATTCAACTTTTGCAAGAATGTGTAATTAAATTTTAGTTGTGTGGACCTTTAATATGAACTTTATTTGCAACAAAAATATTCTCATTACTAATCTCAACAGATATATGATAGCAAAAATACAATCTCTGTACATAACGTAGTACAAACGATAACGTATTGTTATTACTGTTTCAATAAGTCGTTTGTTGCTGGTTATTTAACAACAAAAACAGCGACACCTTGTGGACACGACTATGACACGAACGTTACTACACTAACGTCAACAACCTAAAATAGGTTTAAAATTCTACATAAGTAGTATTATCCCTCCATGTAATATTGTTATGTGTATTATCGAACTAAAACTGAAACAAATGTCGGGCTAAATGCCGTACTCGTGTAGAAAAACAACAGGTCGACCAAAACGTCTTTCTCTTAGGTTTTGAACACGAAATGCGTCATATTATTTGAGGCACCAGTTAGAGGATGTATATGATATTTATGTTAAAGATTAACTCTGATAAAACTGCGGAAACATTTTTCCCTCACCTCCTCCTGGTTGGTTGTTTTCTTCCGGCTCGTAGAAGCTTCCAGCCCACTCTGTGAGCTGCTCTGCGTGGGTAAGAGTCACACCAGCGTTATTTCACCTTTTTTTTATTTGGTTTTAAAAACCAACAACAGAAACTGTTTTTTAAATCCCCTTGTATTGACTTTTTTTCTCAATTTAAGTTATGTACGTCCAAAATAACTGCCTTGAATGTGCCGCGAGCATAACGAATCCGCCACGTTATGACATCATCAACTAGCCCCGCCCCTAAGTGTGTGGGTTTGCTGTTGCATTCAAAGACAGCTAGGAAACGGGTGATATCAACAAAATACAGCAAGTAAAAAGAGAATAAATGTATTTTGAAAATGCCGAATAAAATACATTTTCCTGCATAAAATCAGTGAAGGCAAACTTTTCTTTCCTATTTATGAGCACTCAAAAAGTACATGTTTGAGTTTCTAAGTCTTTCTTCCGAGCTATCCCAAATGCAAGTACGAAATGGTGCGGAGTCATGAAAGTGTTTGTAAACAACTCAGTCAGAGGGTAAGTCAAGAGTTGTCTTTTTGTGTCATGCTATGCTTATATGGCGCTGTAATGTTGCCTTAGAAAGTGCTGTATTTGATTGTGGTGTTTTTATCAGTTAAAATTTTCTGTGGAATGGCTGACAAATTAAGAAACCCTAGCTCGCTTGCTAACTAGCATAATGCTATGAATCTTTAGCCTTCTGTTAGCTACTGGCGATTCAAATGTGAGGTTTAGTCCACTCACGTTTGATAGCCGGAGCTAGCCTGCTAGTTAGCTGTATGACATCTTTGTTTAGCCAACAATCAAAACACATTTCCTGTCGTACCATAACAACAGCTGTGTTTTGGTTGACGTAGTTAAAGAAGGCTGACATAGTTTACTGAATTTGTGGCACGCCAATAGCTATTTCGCAAGTACGATATGTAACAAATATAGGACAAAAATATGTGTTTTATTGCACTATTTTTAATATTACATTTTAAATGATCACAAAGTCAACTCAGGAGTATTTTTTATATTGTTCCAGTCTTTAGTTAACACATTAACGACTAAAACATCGTTGTTTACAGTTGTATCTTTAATATTAAGTGTTAAGTCACATGTTGTGGTGTCATTTTTCCAAATGGGGGCACTTTTGTGTGTCTTGTTTTATAGGTGCAGCAAACTGGAGTTCAACCAATTCCTACATACATTTTTGAGTGTCAGCACATCCTCCACAGTGTCCCAGACCTTGGGATATGAAGGATGTTTGAGCTCACCGTTTTTCAGCATCTTCATGTCAACAGGATGACACAACTGCAACACTGCTGATTCTGGTCATAGTTGTCTGATTAGCTACAACTTTGTAGCCACAGACAGTTAAAATCAACTTTCATTACTTGCATGCTATTCACATACCAAGTTAAGATGCCTTGGCCATTCTCTGAGTCTATCAAGAAGCGGGCTTGCAGATATCTCCTGCATCGATACTTGGGAAACTTTCTGCAGGAGAAACTGAGCTTGGATCAGCTTAGCCTGGATCTTTATCAAGGCACGGGATCCCTTGCACAAGTTCCACTGGATAAATGGGTATGACATTTTTTAATAGCTAAAATAACTTGCTGTCTTTGATTATAAAACAACAGCTTGATTCAAAGGAAAGTCAGAATATTTTGATTACTAAACTACAAGAAAGACCTTTATTGTGCACATTGTATACATAGAGCTATATGAGCCAGAACTGGAAGGACAAAGTAATCAAAACTGTTTTGCAGTTCTCTACTAAAAAAAAAAAAAAACTTGTGTAAAACAGAAATCTATTAAAACACTAGCACTGAAAGTGCACATTTTTTTTCTTCCTCAGTCACTCAATGAGCTCCTAGAGACAGCAGATGCTCCTTTTGAGGTCATCACTGGGTTCATCCAGACAATTTCTCTGACCGTCCCCTGGGCAGCGCTGCTACAGGAAAACTGTGCCCTGGAGGTCAAGGGTTTGGAGATAGGGCTCAGACCAAGACCAAGAGCGGGTAAAGACATACAAATCTATGTAAATGAATAATGGCATATGACAAAAATACTGTAGATGTATGGGGATTTTAACACCAATTGTTCCTCCAGCATCTGGCAATGAGCCCATGTACTGGTCCAGTTTCATGACGAGCAGCATGCAGCTCGCCAAAGAATGCCTCAGTCAGAAGCTCACTGATGATATGGGCGAAAGCTTTCAGCCTTTTGAAGGATTGGAGAAGTTTGCAGAGACAATAGAGACAGGTATGAGCTGCAGATACTTCATAATTTTATTTTTTGCCTCAAGTAAGTTTAGCATCATATTAATATGTGAGCTAATTGATTTGTTTTTGTTGTCTTGCAGTTCTGAGGAGAGTCAAAGTGACATTTTTGGACACTGTTCTCAAAGTTCAACACACTCCAGAAAATTCCAAAACTGGATTTGCTCTCAAGATACAAATCAGCAAGTATGTTATGGTTACAACAGAAAATGTTCAGAATATGAAAATTTCTAAATTGTTTCAATTTTTCTTATTAAATCTTATGAATTTAAGGGTAAATTACTATTTGGAGTTTTTACACAATACAATATATGACAATTTTTATATATACGTCAGTTTTATCACTTTGCAGGTCCTCTTAATTGCTCATTATTTTTGTGCTTGTATTCAGGATTGTGTACTGTGATGAAACGGGGGACGAAAGCCCAAATGTTAACGTGCATCAGCCAACTTCATTTGCACATAAAAAGATGCAGATGGAAGGAATCACTGTATTCTGGAACGAGTTCTCAGACACGTCTCATGGTTGCAGATCTTCACCCACTCCTTCGGTTGGTGCAGTATTTAAAAAAAAAAAAAAAACTGGCATAAAGTTGCTCCTGAAAGCCTTTTAACCTCTAAATTCCTTATTGTGCAGGAAAATGAGCCAAAGCTTTCACCCAGCTGGAACCCCAAAATAATATGCGAGCCTCATCCGCAGTTTACGGAGCCTCTATCCTCCACAACAACGTTTGAGCCCGTGCAGGTTGGGAGCCTCAGTGGGAGAATTGAGTTGTCTCTCACTCTGAAAAACAACCTAGCTCTGCCTGGAGCAAAGGTAAACGTTATTTTCTGAAAACTAGATGATTGTAGAAAACGTTATTATAATTATTGAATATATTTGTCCTATTTGGCATGTGTTGCTTCTCAGCTGGAAATCGTTGGACACATTGATTCGCTACTGGTTCTGCTGTCCCCACGCCAAGTTCATCTTCTCTTGGAAATGTTTGGAGCTTTCTCTGGGGGATGTGAGCATCTTGATTTTGATTGATAGAAAACTTGTTCCCCGAACTAGGTTAGTTTAGATTTAGTGTCACTAAATGAGTTATTTGCCAAAAATATGTTCTGCTTTTCTGTATGAAGGTGCACAGGATTGGACTAAGGACAAAAAGAATCGTCCCATACAACAAGAGGATGAATATCGCCTCCAGCTGGAACTGAACCGGTGTCTGAAGAAGGACACTGCCATTGCAGGAACAGACTCTGACCTTTTTGACAGCCAGACCACCAAAACTGTGTTGAGTCGAGGTTGGAATAAAATACTGCAACTTTTAAATATCATGAAAGTATTATATATCTAGTCTTTGTTTACTCTGACTAGTGTCTATTGTGAATAGAAAATAAAACAATAGAAATAGGATTTAAAACAGAAACAGAATATTTCATGAGTTTAAATGTCATATTTTTTATTTAATTAATGGGTTGTATGTGTTCTGTTCTAGATGACGTGTTCTTCTCCATGGCTGACATGGACATGTCTCACAGCTTGTCGTCCCTCCCTCCTCTGGGTGAACCACCCACCGTTGACTTGGACTTGTCACTCAACAGTAACTATTCTGCCTCTCCAGGAGAGTCCCCCCCTGGAACCGCAACGGTACGTTCTACCATTTTCAGCTTTTAAAAGTTTTATAAAAGGGGCGTAATATTTTGAACAATAGTGTCTGTTTGTTTTCAGGCTCTGTGGGACGATTACTTGGATGTCCCGCGCCAAAAAGAAAAGCAGACTAGTGAAAATCCTGTCCAGTCTCGAGATCCACAGCTCCCTCAGAAACTATTAAGACAAACCTGTAAGCGCCTGTGTAATTGGATGGATACATGTTAAGTTGTCAATATCAGTCTTGTGGTGGCTCTTTGTTTTGTGAAAGGCTAGTTCTTCATTTTATTTTACAGGGTTGTTTTTATTTCACTCTGTCATGGATGAAACGGATCATTTGTTGTTCTCTTCCAGCCCATCCATCCAAAACCCACGGAGATGAGTCAAGGCCAGAGTTGGTGTTACGGTTGTCCATGAGCAGCTTGGCTGTCTCCGTCCTCCACATTGACCCGCTGCCCCCACCGCATGCTGCTCCCAGCCCCCTCCGACCAATTTCTGCACATTTTTTTAGCACGGAGGGCCCAGGTCAGCTGTCCTCAGATGCTTTCCTTCAGTCTCGGACAGTGTTTGATCAGGCTTGTCCCCACGATCATCTTAGGTACACTTTACAGTCCACCAATTTCTTTTTGTTTAGGAAATTCTCCTTTTCTTGCATAACAAAGATCAATTTTCTGTCTGACCTGGACTAATGTTTGCAGGTTTGTCGGTCAAGGGTTGATTATAAATTATGACCACTGTCAGGGATCCAACCTACGGAGTTTTAAGACCGACATCTCACTTAACCAGATGGAGTTTATTGAGTGTCTGTTCTCCTCTGAAACGCCCACTGGTGGCTTACAAAGGGGGATCCAGTATACTGAGGTAAGATGTGATGCAGTTTGAAAAATCACATAAACTATGGAGCTCACTTTACTTTAAGTGTTATTCATCCTAGTTTCTTTGTCATGTTTCAGCTCCTAACATTTGACACCCCATCCAGTGCTAATGCACAGCTTCCCACCTGTCTTCACCTGCTTTACAAACTGGCTGAACGCAGAGGCCCTCAGGTAACAGTACAGACC
The DNA here is from genome assembly GCA_034783495.1 of Millerichthys robustus. NCBI lineage: Eukaryota > Metazoa > Chordata > Actinopteri > Cyprinodontiformes > Rivulidae > Millerichthys > Millerichthys robustus. Next base: position 10,670,132 of record JAVKLF010000002.1, on the reverse strand, counting down.
AGACTTTTCCTGCATTGTCATCTAGGATTTAAGCCATCTGTTTGTGCAATTTGTCTGTGCAGGGTGGCCAGGTGCGTCTTAGCACAATTCCAAGGAAAGCTGAAATCCAGGTGGAGCTGGGCCCTGTGCGCTCAGAGCTGGACATCAGCATTGTCGACCGTCTGAACTCACTACTGCAGCCACAAAAACTAGCTACGACAGAGATGATGGCCTCTCACATGTATACATCTTACAACAAGCACGTCAGCTTGGTAAGGTTACTCCACAAACATATAACTGAGCACAGACTTTGACATCTGTCACTGTTTCTGATGGGCCTTTTTCTGAACACGTTTGACAGCACAAAGCTTTTACTGAGGTTTTTCTTGATGACACCCACACACCCTCCAACTGCCACATGTCACTGACCGTTAATGCCCCCGTGCTGGGCGTTGAGGTACGCTTTCCCATCCCCGACCTGCGTTCAGATCAGGAGAGAGGCCCCTGGTTCAAGAAGTCCCTGCAGAAAGAAATACTTCATCTGGAGCTGGAAAACATGGAAATAAAATCCGAGTTCATGGGTGGCAGTTCACCTGACCAAACCAAAATGGAGCTCACGTTCAAGGAACTTACTGGTGAGAAATAACCGCTGAAGAATATTTTCTGATCATAAAATTGCTCTTTACTGAGGAGTGTTTCATTGTGTTTTCTGCAGGGAAGTTCCAGGAGGAGCCCAATCAACCAGCTGCCCGCTTCCTCAGAGTGTCTCACAACATGGAAGGAGACATGATGACATCTGAAAGCGTAAAATTTGACTGGCCGAGGTAAGTTTTTCTATCTGTCATGAAACCAGCCTGTCCATTCAGCTGTCCATTAGTTGTGATATTTAACACTTTCGCACAGGGTCGTGCTGAAAATGAACCCCACTGCAGTTCACTCCATCCTGGAACGTGTTGCAGCTGACGATGACGATGGGGCTGAGGACCATTCGCTTGAGGAAGAAGAGGAGGAAGGGGCCGCTCATTCCCTGAAGGATGTGTGTGATTTTGGGAAACCTGAACCATCACCCTTTTCCTCACGTAGGGTTATGTATGAGAATGAAGAGGTGAGCAATATTTAAAGAATAAAAAATCCTCATGAGTTGTGTAGGAATTTCCTGAAGATGATTGATATAATTTAGGTCTATTTGTCGGGTATTTCAAGCCATTCACATTCCAAAATTCCAGTTACAGGAATTTATTGTCTGCTTTAGTTGTAATAATCAACTATGATGTTAAAGTTTGTGTTTTATTACATAAATGTATTTAGAGACAATTATTTTGTCTCGCTGGGGATTGAAAGTGGAGACCAAAGTAAAGGATTAGTTGCAGTTGGTCACATCACCACTAGATGTCAGGAACTATTGGTGCTTTTGAAGTTTTTTCCAACACTTTCTCATCAAATACATGAACAGATTAGCTAAACAAGAACTTAAAGAATGCACGTTCTGTTCTGACTATGACAATAATTTGAATTGTTTGTTGAGAGGAGAGAAGGACATTTATGGGCTGTAATGTCAACTAAAATGGATGTAACTTGATGATTTGTTCCATCTCAGGCTTGGATTGCAGACTACCTAGAGTGGGAATAAATAAATAAGTCAGACTACAAAATATTAACTAAATGTTTGCACTATTGGGCCAAATAACACAAGCTAAAGTGCAAATCTGTTTGACAATGCTAAAAGCTTCTGATTTGATGTTCTTGAAAACATTTAATTTCCGTTTTGCATAACTTTGGACTTGGTATTTTAGTTCTGATGTTGGTGCAACGCAGGTGCTCTTAATCCAAGTAGGAATATTTGCATTTAAGAGCGAGAACAATCTCTGGTTAATATTATAGCACGCTCGACTGATCTTTATGCAAACTGTGACACGGTTTTGTTTACTTAAGTTGCTGACAGAAGAGGTGGTGACAAGGTCAGTCCTCTTTTTCCCATTTCCAGATGGTCATTCCTGGTGATGTTGCTGAAATGACAGAATTCCAGGAGAAAACAATGAACAACTCTCGATTCGTTCTTGAACTGTGTTTGCCCAATGTGCAGTTGGCGCTGCCCAGCAAACCTTTCTATGAAAAACTACACAACAGGTACATCACTAGTTGTGATTTCAAGAAATTGCTTTTTATTTATTGTTTTAAAGGGTGACCTTGGGCTTACCCAAACGAAACAAGTTGTTGCAACTGCATCCCTGATCTGTATAAGTAAAAAAATAAATATGACCTCCATATTTCAGGATAAACAATGACCTTTTGTTGTGGGAGCCCACAGCTCCATCCCCAGTTGAGATTGTGGAGAGCATGCCTTATGGAGTTGGACTCTCTGTTGCCAGTCAGCTGATCAACACTTACACAAAGGACAGCTTTATCCAATTTCGCTCTACTGGTCCTGATGGTGAGATGATCATGTCTTATTCACTTTGTGTCTGGAAAAGGGGTTTGATGTGAGACTGTGTTCTTTAACCCGTCTAATACAAAAACGTTGTGTCTTTCTTGCAGAGGAGACCAGTGGCTCAGATGAAGAGAATATGCACTACTACTCTCCTGCGTCTGACCTGGGCTTCAGATCTCAAAAGAAGAAGAAACCCAAAGCTCACAGCAAGACGTCCCAGAGTCTTTTCTCTGTCATTCTCAGTGTGAATCACGGCTTGGTGGCTCTTCAGACAAACTCTAAGGTTATATTGATTCTCCTTTAAAAAACGGTTTATTCAGCTAATTTTGTCACTTGAACTGTGTGTGAATTTTCTTTCTTTTGTTTTTGCTTTTTATTTCAGCAGGAAGACAAAACCATCCTGAAAAACAAACACGGCGAGTTCTGGCTTGAAGTGAAAAATGGCGTTTTGTTCAGCGTCACTCAATATGAAGGCTATAACGATCAACACTATGTCTGCTTCCACACCAGCAGCGTTTGCATGTATCATCAAGGTAAACCTTCTCCAATTAATCTATTTTTTTATTGCCTGCACATAATTAGTGTACATCTTTGACATTGTGTGGTATTTATTGATGATCTCAGGACTCATTGACGGGGGCAGCTCTGTCTCAGACATTAAGCTGCCATGCAGGACGCATCCCCACTGGTTGGAGCCAACCGTCTACCAATCAGAGGCGTCTTCAGAAAAATCCTCAACGCCCTCAGAAGGTATCGGTCTGGAGGCTCGAAGCATGGTGTCCGTCGCTGTCAAAATCTCATCCCAGAGTGCAGAACGCAACATAAAGGTCAGATTTTAAAACTAAAATGAGAATGAAAAAGGGGGGTTTTACTTCTAAATGTGCTTTTGCTTAATAACAAAGAAAAAAAATCACTCCAATTGTAACATTTGAATTATTTAAGATCTCTTGCTGTAAAACTTAAGTTAAGCTTTCATTTTGTCTCATTAATTACATTTCAGAATCATAGATGTTTACATTTTTGTTGTTTGTCACTAAGACTTAGCTGCTCTGCAACCATTTCTTTTTGAAAGCACAAAGCTAAAATCTGTCATATCCGACCTCATCAAATAATTATAAACTGACTATCAGATAGTTTGAACTTTCTGCTCACTGTCTTTTCCTGCAGGAGTTCCTAGTTGCTGTTGGAGTTAGAGGAGCCACGCTGCAGCACAGAGTAGTACCTCCTAACCTGGGCTGGTATGATCAGGTAAAACAGCTGAATCGTTTTTCAAAATTACCTTCATATGCTTATAACAGAACTATTGTACAATTACACGTTTTTAATGTTTGTTTTTTTTATTTCTGTGCAACAGATTGTTGACTTTTTGAATGTTTCTGATGAGCCAGTGTTGGGTTATGCCCCTCCCATGTCTGTCACCACCCTGCATTTACACCTTTGGAGCTGCTCTTTAGACTACAGGTTAATTGGAATTCAGATCAGCTGTTAATAAAGAAGTGTATTACCAGTTGGTGAGTTTTCATGTGACACTTGTTTTCCTGGCAGACCTCTTTACCTGCCGCTCAGATCGCTGGTGGTTGTGGAAACATTCAGCATCTCCAGCAGTGTCTCTTTAGACAGTTCATCATCAACACTAAGGTATGAAAAGCTAATTAGAAATGCCATATTAAAAAGTGAAGTCTGGGTAGAATTTTGTTTTATTGGATTTTTTTCAGGATCATTTTGGATGAAGCTGCTCTCTTCCTCTCAGACAAAAATAAAGCTGTTTCTGTTAATCTAGCACGTGGTAAGTTGACTTGCCTGACAACATTGTTTCTGACTGTTGAAAGAGGGAACACAAAGCTTTGACTTTGACTTTTATCAGACTATGTTCAAGTTGTGGACATGGGAACACTGGAGCTGAGGATTATAGCTGTCAAACCTGGAGCAGATGGGAAATTGGTAAGTTTCCTTTCTCTAAATGAGATCTGTCACTCTGGAGAGAAAAATAAATCTCATTTCTCTTTGTTTTTTTGTCTGATAGACAGAGCCCAGATTTGAGCTGCGCTGCTCCAGTGATGTAATTCACATCAGAACCTGTTCGGACTCCTGCGCTGCCCTGATGAACCTTATCCAGTACGTGGCCAGCTACGGGGACTTGATGCCTCCAGACGAACCAGAGGCAAAGCTCAGCAGCATCGCACAAAAACGCAAGGTCAGCTGTGACCTTTGATTTATTGTTACACTTTGAGATAGACCAACAAATCAATCAATATTGGCCACTTAAAAAAAATCAGTCATGTCTCTGTAAACTTAGCTGATTCCCAAGTAGGAAGATGAAGATACAGCCATTTTACTTAAAGTGAAAAATTGTCTTTTATGCGTCATTTTGCCTGTACAAAGAGTTGCTAAATATGCATTTATTTAAGTTAAACAATTACTGTTATATTCAGTTAAATGTAACATATATATATTTAGGCTAAAAAACAATTAATGTTGTATATGGACTGTCAGCTGCTCTGATTTCTAAAAAACAGTATCATCGGCCATAAAAAAAAAATCCTATTCGGTGACGTCGTGTTTTGAAAGCATTAAAAACGCTACCATATTTAGTTTGAGTCTTGTTTTTGACAGACGGAGGTCCATAGCAGGCCAACGTCTCAGACTCCACTGCTTGCTGAGACCGAGCAGCAAATGCTGCAGGATTTGATGAGTGAAGCCATGGAGGAGACGGATGGGCAGCAGGCCACAGGAACACAACAGAATGGTAGACATACCCCTTAAAGAGATTTTTTCTTGTCTTTTCTAAGGCTACATTTACACTGCAGGCAAGTGACCCAAATCTGATGTTTTTATGACAATCTGAACGTGACAAATCTGATTTCTTTTTCTCTTTGTTATTTTAAAGTTTGTAAGTTCAAGAAAATATGATTCAAAATATTCACGCATACAGCAGCTCAGTAGTTGTGGGTTTTGCTTGTGGGAGCAATATAATATCTGGTCCATCAGAGCAGATTATTTGCATACAGAATAATTTTTTCTGACTTTTGTTTTAAAGGAAATAATAAACATTCACGGGAAAAAAGCACTTTTCTAACTGTTTTAACTTTTTTATATTAAAATGATATGATATGATATGATATGATATGATATGATATGATATGATATGATATGATATGATATGATATGATATGATAT